>JAOUQZ010000017.1:14740505-14762326 GCA_028564935.1 Neosilurus hyrtlii
GTTAAAGGAGTAGAACGTGGCAGAGAGAGGCTAAAGCAGGGCAAAAGAGGGAATGGGGGGCAGGAAGGGGCTGAGGGGAGGCAGAGAGGGCCTAAGCTGTGGGGGAGAAGGGGGTAAAAGGTAGGGCAGAGAGGGGCTAAGATGTGGGGTGTAAGGGGGCTAAAGATTGGGCAGAGAGGGGCTTAAAGAGAGTAGAGAGCAGCTAAGATGGGAGCAGGGAGGGGCTGAGAGAGGGGAAGGAAGGGGGGGCAGGGCAGGAAGAGGCTAACAGGGGGCAGGAAGGGGCATAAGCAGAGGTCAGGGGCTAAAGGAGGGGCAGTGAAGGGCTGAAGGGTGTGGTTTGAACGTGTATGTGTGAGGCAGGAGTTACTCAGTAGGTCTTGATTAGCATATATTTAAAAATAAGCACAGTTTCACAGAGTGTCACTCAAAGGTAGGGCCGCCCACGTCTGGTTAGTGAGCGTCAACAATCTTTTCTTTAATAAACATTCCATCATATAGAAAAAGAACAAATGTAAAATCTTAATATAGCACCGGTTATATTTACAATAATGTTCTGTAACCATCGAGAATTCTTATAGACATAAGCAGAAGGTTAGAACGATTTGCTGGGTTTTGGTTCACAAGTGAATGACTGGAACAAGCCTCTTTATTTTATAGATTATATGGAATTTAGTTTGTGGGGAAAAAATCATAAACATACAGTATATTTCATCATATCCATTCTCTATGCTTCTGCAGAAAGAGACGTGGATTCTACATGCGCTGCTCTGGAGGCCATGTTTTCTTGGATAGAGCAGGTGACGTGCTGCACCAGGTGTCATAATCCTCCCTCCTGTAGAACCGCAGGACCCCGAGGAACCACGAGGTGTGATTCGAATCGACTCTGTGTTCACTTCAGGAGAAGAGATGAAGGGAGAGAACTAATCAATCACTTCTGGCTTCTCTTAAATGCAGATGCACTGTGCTGATGACAAATCACTTCTTGAAAATCAGTTCAGCGTTTGGGAATGAAACACCGCAGAGTAACACGATACAACGTCACAATCATTCTGGGTATAAATGTTCCACCGTGGAGTTTTTTTAATGGGAAAAAGGATGTACAGTATACATGGATTCCTCTACTCCAAACACGGAGCGGATATAAGACACTGAATCCGTTTTTGGCCGACGGACAGGTTTGGAAACGCGACCTTTGTTTTAACTCGGTTTGGTAGCATCACGCTGGTTGTTCTGATGACTGATCCGAGGTATATGAGGTCCGAGGCCGTTTTCATGCACCTGGTTTTCACGGAAACCACTAGGAGACAAAGAGCCTCGACCTGAGGAGGAAGATGACTGACTGCCTGCGGTTGAGCCAATCGACTCTGGCCGTGGCAGCAGAGTGTCACTCTGAAGTCTCGGTGCTGCCAGATTAGGAGATTTTAATCCTTCAATCTCTGTTGGAAAAAAAAAGAAATGTTAAAAAAATGTATTTTAAAGGCGAAACATTCGTAAGTTTATAGTAAAATTAAAATTGGCAAGAAAAATGCTGACAGAATCACCAAGAGTAAGAACATAATCAGCAACGACATGATTAGCATCTGATTAGCGTTTGTTACCTTCATGAAGGAGGTGAAGCTTTTGTTGTTGGTTTATTTATTTGTTGGTTAGTAATTTCTTACAAAAACGTATTATTATTTTTTTAATCCAGATCAAATTCGGAATCCAGGAATTTATTTTTTACCATTCTTTAACACTGTGAGCGAGAACGGATGATTCTTTTCACATTTTGTTGGATCCTCATATGAAAGATTGTTGGGTTTGGTGGCGGTTTGCACTCTGTGAGTGCTTTTACTCGTATTATAATTTTTATAATTATAATTATTTTTCCTTTGCTACTTAAAAAAAAGAATAAACAATTACATCATCTTCTCTTCATCACCACTGCTCCTCCTAATCACTCCTCTTCATCACCTAATCATTCATCTCTTCGTCACCACTTGTACTCTTCATTAGTCTCCGCGTTTGAGCCCCGGGAATCGCTGCTTGTGGCTATACTTTTAAATTATATTTACCAGAAGTCCTCATTTAGAAAAAGGAAAAGGAAAAAAATATTTATTTCATCAATACAGACTTATGGAGCGATACCTCCTTCTTGTAGGAAGCAGGTGATGGTTCTGTCATGGATGTCTGTTTCGCTGGGCTGAATTTTAATGAAAGGTTTACTACCCATTCCCATGAACACTTGCTCCTGTCTCCGCAATTCTGCAAAACAAAATCCATTTGTAAAAAAATTAGGTAAGAGTTCTAACCAAAATGAACACGAAAAAAGTAACATCTCTCTCTCTCTCTCTCTCTCTCTCACTCACTCTCTCTCTCTCTCTCTCTCTCTCTCCCTCTCTCTTACCTCTGTTCTTCAGGGCTTGTTCCCACAGAATGCGCTCCAGGTCTGCAGTCCAGGCCTCCTTTATGTCCCGTCTCTCTGCCTGAAGCGTGTACGTGTCCTGTGCTCTTCTTCTTCTGAACCAGATCTCAAAGCACAAACCACTGTGTCCACAGTTCTGAGTTAGTCCAATGTCACAGGTCTGCATTTCAAATCGATGGATGACAGGTGGAATATAATTAAACACTCATATTTACACCAATGAAGAAACAATTTACTTTACATACTAATCAATAATTCATTCATTCGCCGACCTGATTAATCCTACTGGGGTCACAGGGAAGCCAGAGCCTATCTCAGCCGACTCTGGCCAAAGGCAGGGTACACCCAGGCCAACACACAAACATCCACCCGTTCACACACATTTGGAACAGCCAATTAGCCTAATTGTGCATTTCTTTTGACTGTTGGAGGAAACTGGAGTATCCAGAGGAAACCCACACAAGCACAGGAGGAACATGCAACCCTCACACAGAAATGCCCTCACCAAACCCAGGAGCTCCTTGCTGCGAGGCCGACGTGCTACCCACTAGGCAACATGCTTATCATCGTTTATTTGCTGGTGATGAAGCACAATTAGAAATAAATCTCAAATCAAAGGGTTTTGGTTTGTTCAGTGTACCTTGAAAGACTGTTTATAGACATACACATCATCTCCTCGGTGGGTTTTCTTGGTCTTTGTGAAAAGAATAAGGTCCTGGAATAAAAACACTCGGCGTAAAGTGCGCTTCTTGCGAAATGTCACATAGAGCTCATCTTGCCGGATTAACTGCCCTTGTTCCTGCAAGTTCACCTAAAGAAAAACAAAAGAAGTAGATATCAGAGTTCTGGAACCTCCAAGAAAAAACAGCAGTTCACTCACCGGTGTGTTTTTTACTTACGTCACAGTCCTGGATGGCGTCCATGGTGAGCAGGTCGTTTCCGTGGCGTAGCTGGAATCGGACTACCTCGGCAGCACCATGGATCTCCAGGCGCTCAGCGTCATGTGCTGCACCACATTCCTCCAGCATCTCCTGCAGCAGAAGGCTGTACTTACTGATCCTCTGTACTGGCTTCAGCAGGTAGGAGGACAGATCCATGCTGTCTCCCAGCTCCAGCTGTTTACACTGTAAAAATGAAATGCCAAATTTTAGAAACAAATACACATGTACTTACTTTGTAGGTGACAAAATGATAGAAGCTTTAATTTTTTATGCATCACTTGATAGCTAATTATGTACAGTCTCTCATTTATTTTGGTTCGTCTAAAATAAGTCTCACTCATTAATTTGCCGAACAGCTTAATCTTATCAGGGTCGCAGGGCGGCTGGAGCCTGTCTCAGGCGACATTGGGCGAAGGCCCACTCACCAGACCATCGCATCTGTACAGCTTGCCAGGCCATCGCAGGTCCAAGACACATACAACCATTCAGACACATTCACACCTAGGGGCAATTTAGAACATCCAATTAGCCTAATGTGCATGTGTTTGGACTGCAGGAGTACCAGATGAAACCCACGCAAACCCAGGGAGAGCATGCAAACTCTACACAGAAACTCCCAAGACTTCTTGCTGTGAGGCAGACAAGACCCACTAAGCCGTCATGCCACCCACTTAAAGTAACTTCAAACCTTAAATGTGGAATGCCCCATGTAATGGGATGGACCACTTAGTGATGCTCTATAGGGGGCCGGACTCTATCCTTCTGACTCTAGCTCTTTGTCACAACACCGCCAGTGTGTCACATAATCTACACACTCTGTGACGCACTGAATGAGGGGGTGCTACCACCCTAGAACATCACACCCCCAAAGCTTTAGGCACTGATTCTATTTGCAGGATGTTCATATAATGGGATAGAACACTTAGCGATGCTCTTACAGGGGCCAGACCCAGGGTTCCTCTTACTCTTTGTCTCTCTGTTTCTTTTTACTCTTCCATGGTGCTGATGTCTCAGAGAAAGGGGTGTTTCTACCCTGGGACATTCCACCTATAGAGCTTGGTGCACTGATTCTAGTTACCAGAAGTTGTTACTCAGCTTTTTTCTGGAGTGCCCTCCAAAGCCTCAACCCCAAAGGACCTGTCTAGTCTATAATGTCTGAATGCTATCAAAGGAGACAGAACTATTCAGGACCTCAGGTGCATCTGAAGAACTACAGAATTAGCTTCTTTGGAAATGTATTCACTAGTGAATCTAGCATACATTGCATTACATTGGATTTGGTAAGTGATCTGTAAAGAGCAATGCTAGATTTTACAAATTAGTGTTTTTATAGACCATAAGCACAATACGATGTCCTTCCTTACCTTGAAGAACTTGTGCTGTTGGATCAGAGCATCAGACTGAGGCTTGTTCTTGCTATAGAGAGCATACAGCCCAAAATTGTCTCTCTGCCACCCAAAAGATTCATTCAAAAGACACAAGAACAACAAAGATTTTAGAAATTCTTAACACGATCGTTGGCAAAAAAGCAAAGATTTGTTGGAGTATCTCAGAACATTGGTACAGGGTCAGAAGAACTCACATGTCTGAGGAAGCAGCGGCCCACCAGAAGTGGTTCCGTCTGGCAAGCCTCAAGCTCCTGAAGGAAGTAATGGCAGTGGAAGTCATACAGTTTCTCTAGGTTTCCAAATATCCTTCCACGCTGGCCTCTCAGGTCTGGAGGCACATCTGGCCGGGCCAGCAGGGGAAGGTAATGATCCAGGATGTACCTGAGAGATCTTACATACTCCATCTCTGTCAATAGCAGTTCATCCATGATACGTTGCAGCTTCCTGTGGGAGAAAATGGGAAATCAGAAGATATGCTCTTACAAATAAGGCAGAAATTTGGAGACAGGTGGAGGAGTAGAATTTAGGGATGTGGACCTGTGTTTATATTAACCTGTATTTATATTAAACTGTATTTCCAATATAGGTCTGTTTACCTGCTATATTCTCTTGAAGTTAATAGGTAATGATCTGTCAATATTACTGTGATATCTTACATAGTGTTGCCTTCCATGGCAGGGCTTGACAGGGCGTTTGCTGCCTCATTCCCCCATCTGGCAAGTTCTTCTGAGTGGAAGGTGTTTTCAGGTTGCCTTGTCTCACAGCCCAAAGTTTCCAAACAGAAGCTACCAGAAGGTGGGATTGGGTTTTGCAGCACTGAGGTCTGAGTTCCAGAGAAGGCAGGTCCTGAGATTTGGGAATCAGAGCACATGGGTGGTGAAGATTTAGAGTCAGAGAAAGTAGATGGAAGGTTCTGAATCTTTGAAGAACTGGAGGGTGAAGGAAAATCTTCCGTAGCACATTTGGTTGAGTTGTGGTGCCACTGGAACCACTGGCAACCAACAGTGTTTGAGCCTGCAACTGTTGACTGACTGTAGTCATGGGTTGGTTTTCTGGGTGACTTCTGGTCAGTGTCTGCAGCTGGAGCCATTTTGGAGCCTTTACGTCCTTTACGGGATTGCCTGAAACTGATGTTGAAGCAGGACACAGTACCGTGGATGCTGTCTCGGTTCTGCCGGACATTGACTTCTGGGCATTCATGTGGGTATTCATGTGTGCCAGGTTGTGAAGTCATTGGTCTCCTTTCAGCACTTTCCTGTCCATGCCATTCATACTGTAAGGATACTGGTACTGAAGGATGTTGGTCTTGCTCCAACTCTTGCAGGATGTCCTCCAGTTGCCGACTGACTTCCTGACACCTTAGCCAAGTCATGTTCCACACCTTTCCCCAGGGGTTCTGCAGAGAGCAGGCCTGGGTCTTTGTCTCCTGGAAATGTTCAGGGGAAAACTGACTGAGCTTTTCATGGCATCCCTGAAGAGCAGCCCATTTCTCTTGATGATTCATGCACTGCAGTCGTTCTTGTTCCAATTGCTGAGAGCAGTCTTTTGCCACCTCTGTTGCCTGTCAAGAAAAAAAGGGACTTGCCAAAGAAGTCTATGAACATCCACTAAATTTGCCCAAAAGAGACATTCTTATACTTGGTGATTTTCAATCCTTCTAGGCTCAAAGGATTTGACCCCTAACCTCACTCCTTTCTTGGCCCGTATTAAATCTGATGACTTTATA
Source organism: Neosilurus hyrtlii (assembly GCA_028564935.1). Taxonomy (NCBI): domain Eukaryota; kingdom Metazoa; phylum Chordata; class Actinopteri; order Siluriformes; family Plotosidae; genus Neosilurus; species Neosilurus hyrtlii. The sequence continues at coordinate 14,746,968 of JAOUQZ010000017.1, forward strand.
TGACTACAGTAGTTTCACCCAGCAAATATCTGCATACCCCACTAAGTTTTTTAAAAAGTCTTTGTGCTTACGACGAAGCTTGACCAAAAAACAGTTTCTTGATTTGCTGGAAGTTCAAAGGAAATACAGTACATGTGTGTGGTGGAAAAAAAGGAAACTTACCGTCTTGCAAAACTGGCACAAATTTAATATAGTGTTCAACTCATCACAGTAATGCTCTGCCTGAGACAGGAATTCCGTCAGGACGGATCTGAATCGGGTTATCATTGTGTGGAACCCTTCTGACTCCGGATAGTTTGGTCCCTGGATGTTTTCTGCTTCATTTAGTAACATTATCGCTTGAAGCTTATGTTCCTGCAAACACAGAGAACACAGACTCATTAAGAGTGAACCAAGGTAGGGAAATAATAGGTAGGGTGTAGTTCAGTTTGGTTGATTAATGATTACATCCGCTTCCGAGATGACAGGGGTTAAGCATTGGAGAATCTCTTCAAAACTCCTGCTTGGCTCCTCTGCAGATTCAGCCTCGAGTATTTGTCTCTCTCCCTCCACATCAAACCATTCCTTTATCTGGAGAAAGCGACACAGGTTTATTATCTTCAGATGAGTCCTCTGTTTAAGTTGAAGTTAATAATTCATTAGGAATCATTCAAGAAATTCCCCCTTTTAGAATTTACACAGTCTGGACACAGTGGCGTAGTGGATAGCACATCCGCCTCACAGCAAGATGGTGCTGAGTTCGAAGCTCAGCGAAGGCATTTCCGTGTGCAGTTTGCATGTTTTCCCTGTGTTTGTGTGGGTTTCCTCTGGTTAGTCTGGTTACCTCCCACAGTCCAGAAGACATACACAGTAGGATGTGATTATAAATGGTTGTGTGTGTTGACCCTGCGACTGACAGGATGTGCCCCGCCTTTGCCCAGAGACGGCTGACATAGGCTCCAGCCTCCCTGTGACCCTAGTAGTATTAACATGTTCAGCAAATGACTGAATGAATAAGAATTCACACCATTTAAAGTTGTATTCATGTTTGAAGGTACTATCACCACCTAAATCCCAGACAGAAACCCATGCTTTGATGAAACAATAGCGTAATAGCATAAGATGAGTAAAAAGTTTATGAGGGTAATCAGATACCTCCATGAACCTTGATTCCATCTTCCTGAGATGTAGTAAGAAGCCAAGGTGTTGAAATGATATGCTGGACCTTCTCAGAAGCACATGGACGTGCTCCTCTAGCTCAGTGTAAAGGGAATCCACGGTATCCATGACCTTCCTGGAAGAACATATCCGAAATGTTTATATAGGAATATAAGAAGATGTTAATGAGGCTATGCTATTATACTATTATTATGGTACTATCATTTCCCCCTGAATTTTCTCCATAGTTTTGTTGTATCCAATTTCCACCCATCAGATCGGTTTCCCTATTACATAACAACTTCCAGCTCTGGGGGGAGATATGCTTAATCCAAGGCACATGATGCCAGCTGATCAAATTATTTAGAACTGCTCCAAATGCATCATCAGGAGTGGCGTAACACACTAAGAGGAAAGCACTATCCAACTCTTCACTTACAGGCGCCCATCGTTGGCTAGTGTTGCTTGTAAGTGATATGAAAAAAGCATTTCATCCCTTCCTCCCTCCCTGAGAGCTAGGCCAATTAGATCTCATGAGTTCCAGGCCATGGGCGGCTGTGTGCATCAACATGGGCTCAAACTCACAAATTCCAAATGACAGGGTGAACGCTTTTCTGTTGCCACTCGGCACCAGCATAATCATGTTGGCATGTTTGTTTACAAGGTACCCCTTTGAATTAGCATGTTAGCATTACCAGCATGTCTCGTAGTGTGCTGCTCTTACATCGCTCTCCCATCTCAACCTGGCCAACAAGGTTCCGCCTTCCCTTTGTAAGGTAACCAGCTGGCTGTCTTCTAGCACATTTTTTATTAGAATGCTTTGCTCATTAATGCACTGCTGTACATCCTTAAAGATAAAAATAAAAATTGGTCAGGACTCAAAAGCAAAACGTTCTCCAGCACAGAGTGCATAGATTTCAAATGTACAAGAAGACAAATGTACAAGACCACAATTTTACTATTTTACTATTATTATTATTAATATTATTATTATTATTATTATTATTTCCCTCATAAAGATAGATGGCTGCATAGTGCATTTAAACTGTCAAGACTTTTGTTACACATTTAGTTAATTTTTTTGCAGATACATTCCAAAGAATCAGTTTACATGACTGCTGTCAGACTTTTTGTGTTCCCATGGAGATACCTGCATATAACATTGGGTACACTGAGCTTAGTATGTCACTTCACAGAGAGAAGGTTCGGGGTTCCAATCTCAAGGCTGACTGGGGCTTTTCTGTGTGAAGTTTGCATGTGTCTCCTCTTCAGGGTACTCTGGTTTCCTCCCACACTCCAAAGACATGCAGATTCGGACATATTAATTATTTGTTCGTTCATCTGTCGAACCACTTAGCCCGACTAGGGCTGCGGAGAGGCTGGAGCCTCAGTCAATACTGGGTGAAAGCAGAGTACGCCCTGAACAGCTCACCTGTCCATCTCAGGGACAACACCCACACACAACCACCTCACACTCACACCTAGGGGAAATTTGGAACAGCCAGTTAGCCTAATGTGCATGTCTTTGGACTGTGGAAGGAAACCGGAGTACCCAGAGAAAACCCATGCAGGCAAGGGGAGAACATGCAAACTCCACCTACTTGTTGTGAGGTGAACGTGCTAAACGTTACACCACTGTGCAGTGAAGATTAGGTCATCTGGTGGATAAGTGGTATAGACCCTGGATGGATGGATGGAAAAAATTCCCAGTGGTATATAAGGCAGTAAAGGGGCACTGGTTAAGGCCTTGGGTTAGTGATAGTGTCATGAGTACAAGCCCCAATTCCACCAAGCTACCAATGTTGGCTGCTTAAGCAAAGCCTTCAACCCTCAACTTCCCAGTTGTATAAATGCAATGAAAATATGTTAGGTTGCTCTGGGTTAGGCCGTCTGGCAAATGTAAATGTAACTGTAATCAGCTTTCACTTGGTAGCAGCAACAGATGATGTCCACAATGAAGCGTGACTGGCACTTTACCTGAGCAGTGTCTATTTTATGGACCCCTTCTAACTTCCTTATAGCTTCCAGAAGCAAACTGGTTGCATCCTTCAGGGCAAATACAAATGGATACAGTTCCTGCAAATCAAACAACAACATTTATATCTTATATTATAATAAAAAAGAGTTTCTTTCTAAAGAAATTCATATCTTGTGATGTATAATGCTGGTGATGAACCAAACTTGATGAAGGTGCAGCCAGTTTCTGTGACTATAAAGAAAGGTGCCTTCCAGGGTCGGGCTCAGCTGGCTGTACTCTATATACCTGTGAAGACCTTTGAGTGATGTTACAACCTCCTGCATTAAAAATAAAAGAGATATTAGTTTTAAATTTCATGTTTTAATTTATGATATAATTTATGAGGATGTGATCATATATCATAATATTATTGTGATTCAACAATGCAAAAACCTCATACCATGTCTCCAGGGTATTTCTTAAGGCTGTAACTTCTCTCCTTACTGATCAACAGTAGCACACAATGAATCGCTTTTGGATCCTGCTCCTAAATAATTCAAAGAAAAGCACCAAGGGCAGAGTTTTTACACAGAAGGAATGGAGATTATTCACTGAAACAAACAGATAAAATAGGTAATCTAATTCCGATTAGACTGGGAGCTGGAATAAAAAATTGGGATTTGCTGAACAGCTTCATGGTAGACTTGATGGTATTTTAAAAATCAGGAATAAACAGAAACTACAGCAATACATGTAATCAACAAGGTGTACGTTGGGTTTTTACATAACGCAGTATATTCGTAGTATGAGTACAGCAGTGTGAATCAATAGAACATTCTGGAAAAAAGATTTAGCTGGCATTTATTATGGCTGTTCCTTTGACAATATTGGTAGAAACTCATGGCCTGCATGACCACCCACCTGCACCATCTGCAGAGCTTTAAAGAATTCTGGGTGTGGCGGTATCTTACGGCTGTCGTACACAATCGTCATTCCAAACTCTCTCTCCTCCGTCCTGAGTGGAAGCACATATTATAATTTGTAATGTTAGGATTCAAGTCAAGATGAAAAGTACCACACTAGAACCATGGCAGCATCACGGTTACCCTAAAGTACCACACTAAAACCATGGCAGCATCATGGTTACCCTAAAGTACCACACTAAAACCATGGCAGCATCATGGTTAACTTAAAGTACCACACTAAAACCATGGCAGCATCATGGTTACCAAAAAAGTACCACAGTAAAACCATGGTAGGATCATGGTTACCCTAAAGTACCACAGTAAAACCAAGGCAGCATCATGGTTACCCTAAAGTACCACACTAAAACCATGGCAGCATAATGGTTACCAAAAAAGTACCACAGTAAAACCATGGTAGGATCGTGGTTACCCTAAAGTACCACAGTAAAACTGTGGTAGCATCATGGTTACCCTAAAGTACCACAGTAAAACCGTGGTAGCATCATGGTTACCCTAAAGTACCACAGTAAAACCATGGTAGGATCGTGGTTACCCTAAAGTACCACAGTAAAACTGTGGCAGCATCATGGTTACCAAAAAGTACCACAGTAAAACCATGATAGGATTGTGGTTACCAAAAAGTACCACAGTAAAACTGTGGTAGCATCATGCTTACCCTAAAGTACCACAGTAAAACCATGGTAGCATCATGGTTAGCAAAAAGTACCACACTAAAACTCTCTCTCCTCCGTCCTGAGTGGAAACACATATTATAATTTGTAATGTTAGGATTCAAGTCAAGATAAAAAGTACCACACTAGAACCATGGCAGCATTATGGTTACCCTAAAGTACCACATAAAACCATGGCAGCATCATAGTTACCCTAAAGTACCACAGTAAAACCATGGTAGCATCATGGTTAGCAAAAAGTACTACACTAAAACAATAGTAACACTGTGGTTGCCATGAAGTACCAAAGTAAAACCATGGTAGTATCATTATTACTACAAAGTTTCACAATAACATCATGGTGGCCATACAGTACCACAGCAGAACCGTGGTAGCACCATGGTTATATTAAAGTACCACACTAAAACCATGGTAACATCCAGTAAAACAAAGGTAGCATCATGTATACTGTACCTTAAAGTACTGCAATATCATGGTAGCATGGCATGAAGTTCCATAATATAACCCTGCCTGTCATAGTAGCACATTTACTAAACAAATTTATACGGTGATGAACTTGTTTAGAGTTAAATCTTGTATTTTAAGCCGGTGTTTGGCTGTAAATGGAGTTAAGCCTGGGAAGAACCTACCTGATGATGGTGTGGAAATAAAGCAGAAGTTTAGAAAGTGCCAAGCTGGACAGCATAGGAGACCCCCAGTACTGGTGATCACCATAAACCTCCACTACTACTCTGTTTGAGCGATCTCTGCCACCTGAGGAGAAGGAGACATGAAGTTCCAGACAGTGTATAGAAAAGTTATGGACATCAAACTCCTTTTTATTGCGTTTGTATGATACCTGTGAGGCAAGAAAGTCCTGCTTGCAGGAGGCAGGTCTCCGGTTTCGATGGAGCTGGGAATGCTAATATCTTTCCGGGCATTTTTATATTATCACTGTGGTGAAGTAAGTATGCAGTTTTATTTGTGCAGGGTTCCTTAGGCGGAAGAGGTGGGTTTTTATGGTCCTGAATGTCTTCTAAAGGAAATACATAAAAGGAATATGCATGTACGCAAGCTCAGGAAAATTAGAATGCATCCACAGTTTTGAATTTTTGACTGAAAGATTCCAATATAAAAAGGACGTCTTAAAGAACTTTGAGTTGTTCTTACCTTGCACTGGTGGTTTCCGTCTGTTTAACTTTGGTGAAACAAGTCCAAAAGTGGTGGTCTTTTTTCCATGAGCGATATGTAACCGTGGGATCATTTCAGATTTGTTGTTCATCTGACTTTTCTCTGATTCTCTTTCAACCATGGTTGGGGTGGTACAGCTGATGGTTCCTTTGGCCAGTCGCTCAGGCTCAGGCCACGCTGTTTCTTCAGAGTTGGGTTCTTTTTGCCTATTTTCATCTCTAACAGATTCTTCATCCCTGCAGTACTCTTTGTAACGACATTCTTGGTTCTTGGTCCCCTGTCCATGCTTTCTCCTCAGGCAAGGAGTGCAAGGCTGCTCTGCAAACCTTACAGTACGTCCACAGGTGGGACGTTCGTGGGTCATTTGATCATGTCCATCTGGAGGTGTGACCCTGTGTGGCCTTAGCAAACAAGATTTAGGTTGAGCACATGATTGAGAGTCTCCTGAATCATCCTTTCCTTTAATAAGGTTTACTTTGTTTACATCGTCATCTACAAAACACTCTTGACTGCGACTGTCCCAAGTATTCTGAGACACCCAGCCGAGTGGCCTCATCCCAGGCATGGCTTGATCCACTTCTCCCTGTCGGGAGCTGTTTACCAAGCACAAAGATACTGCAATGCCATCCTTAGCAGGACAGATCCTGGTCTCAACTGAATAACCCTGCCAGGAAGCTCCTTTCAAAGGCTCCAGTTGGCTGGAATTACCAGAAAATTCCATGTGCTCTATCTGGTCCTCAAACTCTGGGTAGGCCACCTGATCCCAAGGTACCTTGACTATGCAGTGCTCAGTAGCCAATACACAGTGGCGTAGCAGCCGTCCATGCCTGCCAACGTTGAGCTCCGTTAGCCAGTCCTGGGTGAAGATGTGGCTAAACGAGTCCTCTGGAATGGGGATTTCCTCCAAATCATGCTGCTCATCTTCCAACAGGCTCCGAACCACGATACGGGCTGATTGCTTTTCAAATGGTACCACCTGTAGGTAAAAGTCTTCAAATGAAAGCAGCAGTGGGTTGATAGGAGCGAGATGGATTACAATGTGGTTGTACAGGCACACCGGCCAGCCCGAACAGTAGAATGGCAAGTCTGAATATGGAACCTGGCCAAAAGAAAGAGAACTCTGTTTTAGTGCATGTTAGTCTAATGACAAGTTTGGATTTGAACTTTCAGTCTCCGGGTGATAGGGTGAACAGGTGTCTGTTGTGCCACCAAGCAGTATAGAAGAGAGCTCAAAATGTTCAGAGATGGTTGACTTTGTGGTGTAAACAATTGTTCTGCCACTTTAATGATATTTAAACTGACTACCCTGTAAATAATCCTTTTCCTGCACCAACTGGCCCAATCATTTAGCCTAATGATCTTATTAGTTTTTGCTCATTTAATTATTTTCTTGCTTATATCTGGACACTCCATTTTGTACAACACTTACACAAGCTGCCTGGCGAATGCGTTCTAGGACTTGCCGGGCTGGGATCAAGAAGTCGACTAAGCAGTGAAGGGAATCACCGCCATAACGACCCTCAACGACATGTAGTAACTGGCTGAGGATGGTGGGTGCTGTGGCATCAAATGGAGGGTAGAGAACAGAGAGAGAGTTCTGGATGAACGAGTCCAGGGAGTCTGGGTTCTGGAGATACACAGAGAAACACGGAGTAATTGATGTTAATTTATATTTTAAACGTAGATATGCTCGGTGTTCATTCATTCATTCATTGCCAAACTGCTTAATCATACTAGAGTCACAACAGGCCTGGAGCCTATCTTAGCCAACTCTGGGCAAAGGCGGCTTACACCCTAAACAGCTCATCGGGCCATCGCAGGACCATCGCAGGGCCAATACATGCAACCACACTTCACTTCACGTGCACTTTGCTAACGCCATACGTTTCGGCATACGCATTCTCAAGAGTTGGTATAAATATACACACATCGACCTCATGAACAACAACGAGTTAATAAATCATGTTTGGTGAGTGAGTAGCACAGTTTACGTGCATAACTATGTGTAGGCACGCTGCATAAATGAGATGCCTGGAGTGCATGTCTGGTCTTCAGTTTCGCCTGTTCAGGAAAACGGTTTAAGCAAGGCTGTGATCGCAAACAGAATAAATACCACAGGACAAGACCTTACAACCTCAAACTATCCATCAATCTTCACAGAAGCCCTTGGTCTGAATTCCAATTACAGTTGTCTCTTCCCTAGCATCGGCGTTTTAACCTCATTTCCTTTTTGCGCTGGATTACACTTGTGGCAGCAAATAGACTTACCCTTCATAGATTTATAGGCCTGAAGTCTTTTTTTTCTTAATAGGAAAATATCAAATGTGAATTCAAAATAATACCCCAGCTGGACGAGGCAGGGCAAAAGCTAATTCAAAAATGGATCATGTTAGCATCCAACAATCAACACCTTTAAAATACAGCAGCACTGTGGGTGTTGGTGAGTGGCACCTTGAAAATGTTAATGTAATATTTGATAATGGAGATACCCAGAATTCCAAGGTTTATGTCAGATCTGATTTGTTCTGCTGGTGTTTTAAATGCAGCTGGAAGAAGACTTTGAGAATCCTGGAACTTAGATGTCTGCGATTTCACGCTCCTGCAGATTCCCGCTGATTGATTCCTGACCCTTTGACCCACAACTTCTTATTATAGTCAAGTCTTTATTTAGGACATCTGCAATGTCACGGTAGCAGATTCGAGGTTTAGACATCTAGAAGTGGCCAAATGGAGTTTCTATCCTTTACCCTTTATTATTAAGCGACCAATCAACAATCTCAACACCTATACGTACGTGGCACTAAACATGCTAGATAGTTAAGCCGTACAATACGTCACATCATTTCTCAAGATATATCCGCAGTTGCATCATCACTGAATCGTACACTGACCAGGATTCTGAATCTGAATCTTAGTAAGAATCAGAAAACATCACTATTCGTTAAACCAGCTTCTTCCAGCCTGACAGAGTGGTGGTGTAGCAGTGGTCAGCACGTCTGTCTCACAGCAAGAAGGTCCTGAGTTTGAGTCCCAGGCTCGGTGAAGGCGCTTCTGTGTGGAGTCCTCCTGTTCTCACTTGTTAGGGTTTCCTCCAGGTTCTCTGGTTTCCTCCCACAGTCCAAAGACATGCACATTAGGCTAATTAGCTGTTCTAAATTGCCCCTGGATATGGATGTGTGTATTGGCCATGTGATGGTCTGGTGAGCTATTCAGGGTGTACTCCGCCTTTGCCCGGTGTTGACTAAGACACAAATACGATTAAGTGGTTCAGCAAATGAGTATTTCGTCAAAGGGTGAAAATATCTTGTTAAGACAGTAAACTTTTCTGTTGTAGTGTGATACTGATCTGTGATCCTTTTTTCTTGCGCAGCTGAAACACGCGGCTGCAGATTGTAAAATAGACCTTAAAATTGTAATAATTTGTTGCATTAATTTTATATTTAAATCCATTTCGTGTACAAATGATTGTAATGTTTGAACAGGTGACTGCGAACAGGTTTTAATTTTAATAATGATATAAATGAACCTGGTATTTAAACTCAACTTTAAATTTCATTTGCTTGTTTAGAAGACTTGATATTCAGTTTTGGTAAAAAAAAAAAAACGAACTTCAGGTTGTTGTACGGGTCTCCAGTGTTTCCTGATTTAGCGCTAACGCTGTCCTGCAGCTGTCCCACTGTCTCTGCTACACCTGACTCGTTTTATCCTGTAGCCGCTGTAATAAATCGCTCGCAGTTGGGTCCCTGTGACCTCTGACCCTCAGGTCCATCCGTCAAATAAACAAATGGTTGTGCAGGATCTTGTGTGGCATGATAGAGAAGAACAACCTTCATTATCTTCAACTGTAGGGAAATGAAACCATAAAGATTAACATCAACTCAAATATTTTCCACTTTAAACAAACATCAGTCTCTCTCTCTCTCTCTCTCTCTCCCCTCCTCCCTCCCTCCCTCCCTCACTTTCCTTCTCTCTCTCTCTCTCTCTCTCTCTCTCTCTCTCTATTTCTTTCTCCCCTCCTCCCTCCCTCCCTCCCTCTCTCCCTCACTTTCTCTCTATCCCCCCAACTTTCCTTCTCTCTATCTCTGTCTCTCTTTCTCCCCTCCTCCCTCCCTTCCTCCCTTTCTCTCTCTCTCTCACTCTCTCTCTCTCTCTTTCACTTTACTTCTCTTTTTCTCTCCCTCTCACTTTCTTTCTCCTTCTCTCTCTTTCTCTCTTACACCCCTAACCTTCTTTCTCCTTCTCTATCTCTCCCTCCCCCAACCTTCCAAGATTTCTTTTAATTCCACATCCAGCTAAAACATCATCGCTTTGATTTGTCTGAGTCTCCGAGTTGCAGACGGGGAAATGATTCTGTTTCCTGTGTTTATGTCACACAAATCTTCCCAGACTGAATGAAGTTCATCTTGCTGAGATTTTGTCAGAGAAAATGTTCCATCGTACATCACTGAGAGCGGTCTGAAAACTCCCAGTTAACTCAAACGCGGCAGACTGATAACACTACAGTAACCTTTTGCATAATGTGGAAAGATTACCACTACGATAACCGTACAAACAAAATATCACCGACTTCGGGAAACACTGGGCGTAAAAATAAAAAAGATGCTTCACAAAATGACACACATCCGAAGTTATAAGAGGAAGATGTTGGATAAGCTTCATTCTACTATTAGGGTCATGGGGAGGCTGGAGCTTATCTCAGGCAGGGTACGCCATGAACAGCTCGCCAGTCCATCGCGGGGCAACACACAAACAGAGCTGTGGCCTAATGGTTAGAGAAGCAGGTTTGTAACCGAAAGGTTGCTGGTTCAGTTTCCGAACCTGCAGGAAAAATGTGCGGTGGCAGGGGGAGTGAGTAGCACTCACTTCCCCTTCATCCACCTTCATGGCTGAAGTGCCCTTGAGCAAGGTACCTAAAGGTACCTAATCCACAACTGCTCTTCGGTCGCCGCAATGTGGCCGCGCACGTGTGTGTGTGTGTGTGTGTGTGTGTGTGTGTGTGTGTGTGTGTGTGTGTGTGTGTGTGTGTGTGTGCGTTCACTTAGGATGCATAAATGTGTTATTACAAATTATGGGTAAAATCCCTGTTTAGAAACTTTTCTCATGATTACACACTTCTTTTAGTCTTCAAGAGTTCAATACAGACTCAACTCTGTCAAATGCAAACAAACGATAACAATACGGCACACCATTCATTCATTCATTCATTCATTTTCTAAGCCGCTTAATCCTAATTAGGGTCGCGGGGAGGCTGGCACCCATCTCAGCCGACTCTGGGCAAGGGCGGGGTACACCCTGAATAGCTCGCCAGGCCATCGCAGGGCCAACATACACAATTATTCTCACACCCTCACTGTCACACCTAGGGGCGATTTGGAACCGCCAATTAGCCTACTGTGCATGTTTTTGGACTGTGGGAGGAAACCAGAGTACCCGGAGGAAACCCACGCTAGCGCGGGGAGAACATGCAAACTCCACACAGAAACGCCCCGAGCCCGGGAATCGAACTCAGGACCTTCTCACTGTGAGGCGAACGTGAAAACCCCTGCGCCTTACGACACACCACTGACGCCATTTTTCTTTTGTTTCAAACTGGAAAACAGTCGTCACCATCCACTGAACATTCTTTCCCTAACTCTTTTTTAAGGACTGTAAATCTCAGAGATGATGCGTTTTCTAATTTTCCTAACTTGCTTTTTTCCTCATCATGTAATTACTTACTTAATTACTCCACTTCACTCTGACTGCACAAAAGTACACGTCTGTTTAATCTTCATATTAGCATATAGGGCTCCAGGTTTGCCTGTAAACACTAAAAACCGTGTAATTATTCTAAACACACTCGGCTGGGTTCTTTCCCCAAAACACACACACACACACCGAAGTTAATCGGATCAGCAGGTAACAGTGAACCTGTTATTCCAACAAGCCCACGTTGATTAGAAAAACACAATGTGCACAGTTTCCTCATGAGTCTCGGAGGTGATTAGCATTGTCTTTCATTCTCAATGTCACAGTAATTTATGAATGAAACTAAAATTGCTTGTCTCAGTACAGCGAAAAGCTATTACACAAAACAAGAGCGGAGAAACAACTTGATGTTTACATCAAACCTTCCTAAAATCGGCCTGTTTTCATGCTAATTCACTGCTCTGGCTAGCAGACTTGCTAACACCCTGTATCAATCAGAGACAGCATTTTTACAATCTGATCAGCTTTTGTTTTTCTATTTGAATTCTTCCTTCCATTATAGACAAAATAATCCACAACTGAATACATGCACATGTTCTCTAACCATCTGCTTCCCTTATATTAATAAGATTTAATCTCAAATTATAGTGAGGAGGTGTGGCCTAGCTGTATGAAGGAGGTGTGGCTTTTATGAGTGATAAGAGAGAAGGAGGTGTGGCCTAGCTGTGCCTGTTAGTTGCAGTGAAGGAGGTGTGGCTTTTGTGTGCGATAATAGAGGAGGCGTAGCCTAGATGTGCTTGTTGATTGTGGTGAAGGAGGTGTGGCTTTTGTGAGTGACAACTAAGAAGGAGGTGTGGCCTAGCTGTGCCTGCTGATCGTAGTGATGGAGGTGTGGCTTTTATGAGTGATAATAGAGAAGAAGGCGTGGCCTATTTATGCCTCACCGTTTTACTGAAGGAGGCGGTGTTTATGTGCTAGATAATATTAGTGATAGAGATGTGACCTAACTGTGCATGTTAGTAGTACTGCAGGAGGTGTGGCTTAACTCTGCTTGTTAGTTGTAACAAAAGAGGTGTGGCCTATCTGTGCCTGTCAATTTTACTGAAGCCAAGATTGTCTCTCGGTGAAGGAGGTGTGGCTTAGCCAGCAGCACCTGTTAATTTAGGTGAAAGGGGTGTGGCATCTGTGTCTGTTATTATGATTGAGGGAGGTGTGGCTTAGACTCCACAATACTGAATCGTTAAATCACCGACTGCTTAAAATTTATCCTCATATATAAGATTGTTAAGTGTGTCTCACACCGAGCATCACAGGGTGACGGATCTATTTATTCGTCTGAGTTTTTCAGACAGTTAATCCATCGTCAATAATTAATTTAACTGCATTAATTTTACAGGAACGTTCCCCAGGCATCGATATACCTCAGCACCGCAAGAATACGCCATGATAAATAAATCAATAAAAGGAGTTAACAGAGTGTGAATGTAAAGCGTTACCATGTCGCTTATTGCTACGTCGCTTAAACACTGTCAACACAACATCCTGAGCTTTCAGGACATTTACCAGATGGCCAAATACATCTCAGTTCTCAGACCTGCACGGTTTAAACCACCGAATTATCTCTAAAAATAATCATAAAAATACTTTTACAAGAGGAAATAACTTCTAATTTAATATTGGCAGTAAAGTGTGTGTGAAAATACGTGTGTGTGTATGTTTAATGATATTAAAGCATACAGATTAAATTATGAACCAAATAGATAAAAGATTGTTACCATTTTGACCTGATGGAGTTTTAGTGAGTTAGAAGTGACGGGTCTGTCTTCATCGGTCCTGAACATAAAAACAAAAACCGCATAATTTCTCTGGAAAGCAAGCAGCAGATCAGAGCAGATCACGGCCTCTCTCTCTCTCTCTCTCTTTCTCTCTCTCACTCTCTTTCTCTCTCTCTCTCTCACTATCTCTCTCTCTCCCTCTCTCTCCCCGTCTCTCTCCCTCTCTCTTGCTCCTCGTCTGCCTCTGCCTCCAGCAGTAATGTTTCTCTGCTTTGACTTCTGGAGAGCGTGATGTAAACTAGCCGATGAGCACGTGAGAGATAGCAGGGAGTTCGAAGGAAAGACATTTAGCCAGATTTTCCCTTGAGAAGAGAATTTGTCCTCCATTTCCTGTGTGGACTCCAAGTTTAACTGGTTTAAGGCTGGTTCTTTCTTTGCCTACTTCTAAAAAGATAACAGGAAGTAATATAAATGTATATAAATGCTTTCAGTTACACGTCCAGGTACTGGAATGCTCCAGGAATAGCTGTTTTAATGTTGAACTAATCAGAACAGTTGATCACAGGTGGAAGCCAGTTAGCTTGGTGTGCAGGTAAGATAGTGATTAAGATTAGCTACACCTGACTGAGTTTGCGAGCATTTTTTAAAGTGGGGTGAACTTTTAACCATCGCAGTGTTTCTGTTTATTTAATTATATATGTATTTTCTGAACTGTTGCTATTATTATTATTATTATTATCATTATTATTATATTTTATTTTGCTTTTATAGGTTGCAGTGAGTAAATACCACTGGATTTTTTTTCTTTTCTTTCTTTTTCTTTTCAGGCTACGAAGCAACCAAATATGAATTTTTTGAAGGAGGTGATTTCTTTTCACATCCGTTGTATGGAATGCAGCAATTAATCATCCGTCCTCCTCTTGTTTCTTCTCAACAGCAGTCAGGGGACCAGCAGCTCCAGTTTAGACTACTAAACATCTTATCAGCCTTCGTGTTAAACTACCCTAAACTACCAAGAAGAGATAAAGATCAGTAAATAGAAGAAGTAAATACAGATTGGAGACAGGAAACCGCTCTGGAGAATCGTGCAGATGAGGACATTCCTGTAGTCTTGGCCTTTTTAAATGTTTGTCTTTTTAAATGGTGTATAAAAGTGATTTAATTGGTATCGGTCACTTCCATGTGCACATCTATCTTTATAACGTGCAAAGTACAAAATTGTAACATGGAAGCCAAAGCCAATCGTCATTTGCAATATTTACTGTCTCGTTCAGTGAATCATTTAATCTTGACCAAAATTCATCCTTCTCCTCTTCAGCAGGTCAGTGTTTTACTCAGAGGATCGCTCTTCAGCTTCTTAAGGTAAAATGAAAGGAAAGCCTTCCTGTTACACATGAACATATGTATATTTTCCTCATCAGGTGGTTTTTACTTACAGTCTGTAAGTTGCAATCTGCTAAATATCTGATTGATAGGGTACTTTAGCCATTTTGAAAAGGTTGCCATTTGTAGTCCATATCACTCTCGAGTGTGAGAAATCACGAGAAAAGGACGTGAACTATTCAGTTCCAATAAGTCAAGATAACGGCTTAAATAACAGTATACAGATATTAAACTAACATATTCGATGTACTAATGAACTACTGAAAAAATAAACCTAAATCTACACCAAATGCAATCTTATGCTTACATACAGTAGACAAGTGTCCACTCGTTTGTAGGAATGAATGCTATGTCCCCCCATACATTCATATGCAAATGACTTTCTTATTTTCCATCGCACTCTCAGTGCACTGTCGCCCGCTGTGTACAAATTTATTACTTTTTTCTTTCCTTCATGAAGAAGCTTGTAATAACAATAGCGTGAATGGTTTTGATGTGCAAAGACGTATAAAATGTGTAAGGTTATATGCTGAGTTAGTTCACACATTTAAACTAAGTTACAAAAATATATCTTGAATGTTTATATAGTTAA
>JAOUQZ010000017.1:14771341-14788780 GCA_028564935.1 Neosilurus hyrtlii
CAGTTGTTCTAGATTGCCCCTGGATGTGAGTGTGTGTGGTTGTGTTTGTGTTGACCCTGTGATGAAATGACGAGCTGTTCCACCTTCGCTCTGGAGTCGGCTGAGATAGACTCCTGCCTTCCCGTGACCCTAATAGGATCAAGCGGTTCGGCAAATGAATGAATGAATAAATAATAATACAAACATGAAAATATGTTTAGGATACAAACAGGAAATAGAGAAGAAGATACAGAACAGGTGCTCACAGCAAAGCAACGAACCAGTGACAGGACTGAGGCGGAGACAGGACCAAAACAGGAACTTATGCCATTTGTTACCATGGAAACCACAATTAAAAGAAGGTATCCTCGACAAAATCCTGAAAGACTTGCATGTAGTACTATTATATATCCAGCTAATAGGAAAACACTCGTTCTCTACAGATATCTGGAGAAGAACCTGCATTATCCTGTGAAGAGTTCCACATATCCATCGGGTTTATTTCGACCCGTCGTTCCCACCACGTTCATTTTATTCCTGGTGTATATTTTAGTTCTACGTACAAGTTACACAACCTAGCGGAGGTAATGGCGGATGAAAGATCGTCTGAAATCCTCCCTAAAATCCTCCGCTAATCCAGGCAAGCGCTCCAGTGCCAAAAGCCTCCAGGCTCTTATTTACAAACCTTGGTAAAGTTTCCGACCCGGCCCGTTTCCCGTCCAGCAGAAGCCCGCGGTAATTAACTGTTTGTTTGAAATGAGCCTGAAATTGAAGAGCTGTGTTTATTTTTGGTCCTAAGTGTTCTAGTTGGATTTAGCAACAACACAGAGTGATGGTTCCCAGATCTCTGAAGGCCATCTGTGAGAGAGAGAGAGAGAGACAGAGACAGAGACAGAGATAGTGGGAGAGGAAGTGAGAGAGAGAGAGAGAGAGAAGGAGAGAGAGAGAGAGAGAGAGAAGGAGAGATGAGGAGAGAGAGAGAGAGAGAAGGAGAGATGAGGAGAGAGAGAGAATGAAGGAGAGAGGGGGAGAAAGATAGAGAAGGAGAGAGAGAGAGGAAGAGAGAGAGAAAGGGAGAGAGAAGGAGAGAGAGAGAAGTAGAAATGAGGAGAGAGAGAGAGGAGAGATGAGGAGAGAGAGAGAGAGGAAGAGAGAGAGACAGAGATAGAGGGAGAGGAAGAGAGAGAGAGAGAAGGAGAGAGAGAGACAAGGAGAGATGAGGGGAGAGAAAAAGAAAAAGAGAGAGAGGAGAGAAAGATATAGAGAGAGAGGAAGAGAGAGAGAAGAGAGACAAGGAGAGAGAGAGAAGAAGAAAGAGGAGAGAGAGAAGGAGAGAGAGAGGAAGAGAGAGAAGGAGAGAGAGAGAGAGAACAACGCTGGTCACGAGGCCACTTGTTTGGCGCGCTCCACCCAGATGAGGAAGCCGAGTCCTCTGGGAAAACCTGCTCCAGTTCCAGGAAGTGGCTCTGCGTTCACCCGTAATTGATTCTGTGAATGGAGTCATTAAAACAAAACCCCATTCAATCTCTCCGTTTATTATTCATCCATTTCTGTCACATGATCTCAGCTCATCAAATAAATGTGTATGACCTGATGTTCAGAGACTCGCCGGTTATACAAAACAATATCTTAAAGTTTAGAGTTTAGAGGAGGGCGACAGTACGTAGTGGTCAGCGTGTAGTGGTTAGCGTAGTCGTTAGCATGACTGCCTCACAGCAACAAGGTCCTGGTTTCCAGTCCCGGGCTCGGCAAGGGCATTTCTGTATGAAGTTTGGATATTCTCCCTGTGTTTGTGTGGGTTTCCTCTGGGTACTCTGGTTTCTTCTCACAGTCCAAAAACATGCACATTAGGCTGAATGGCTGTTCAACGTCGCGTGAATGGTTGGGTGAGTGTTGGTGGACATGGGCGCCAGGCTCCCCTCAACCCTAATTAGGATTAGGCAGCTTAGAAAATAAATAAATTATTTCTGGTTATCTTGTTATTTTAAGGTAATATTTAGCGATGCAGTAACGTGTCTTCAGTAACGTGTAATCATCTGTTTATACGGGATCTGAAATCAGGGTAAATACAGCAGTGTACAGGATCGAACCTTCAGCTGAAAAACATTTCACTGGGAAACTGATGAAAACAGCTGAGATATCACTGAGTAGCAACGGTTGCTAAGCAGGAGTTTGGGGAGGAGAACAGAACGGATGGCTCTTACGCTCCTTCTTTAATTTGTTTTTATCGGCTTTCTGACCACCGTCACGTCTCCTCACTTCATAACACCCTCACATCCGGCTGGATTTTACTACTCAGGATTATTCTGTTTCATCGGTTAAAAGCTTAGACACACACACACACACACACACACATATATGTACACACACACACAAACACACACACACATATGTATACACACACAAACACACACATACACACACACACACACATATATGTACACACACACACACATATATGTACACACACCTACATACACACACACATACACATGCACACATTCTCTCTCTCTCTCACACACACACACACATTCTCTCTCACTTTCTCACTCTCTCTCTCTCTCTCTCTCACACACACACACACACAATATCTCTCTCTCTCTCTCTCTTTTATAGTATGCTTGTGCAGTGTTTATTTCTCTCTTACATAATCATCTGTTCACTCTGTCGTATTTTTTCCCTCTGTGTTCTGCAGCAGGTGAAAGGTCAGGGTTTTTTCTGAATTTTATTACCATCATGTTCTCTGAAGGGATTGTGGACAGGCGTTGGAGAGTTGGGATTTTTTGTTAGTGTGGTGTTTCTTCTTGAGGTGCTAACGAGTAGCACTGAGCTTTATCGCCTTATTATTACCAGCAAGAGGCTCCGGGCAGAAGTAAAGGAATCATTTATTATTACAGGGATAACACGGTGGTTAGCACGTCCGCCTCACAGCAAGAAGGTTCTGGGTTCCATTCCCGGGCTTGCCGAGGGCGTTTCTGTGCGGAGTTTGCATGTTCTCCTTGTGCTTGCATGCGTGAACTCCGTGTACTCCGGTTTCCTCCGACAGTCTAAAAACCTGCCCATTAGGGCTAATTGGCTGTTTCAGATTGCCTCTTGGTGTGAGTGTGAGTGTGTGTGTGTGTGTGTTCGCCCTGCAGTGGACTGATGTACCCTGCCTTCGCCCGATGTTGGCTGAGATAGGCTCTAGCCCTCTGCGACCCTGGTAGGATTAAGCGGTTCGGCATATGAGCGAGAGAGAGAGAGAGTTGTTGTGCTGCTTTGTGTCATAAGTGCTCATTTAACCTTTAACCTTTAACCTTTAACCTTTAATGACTTCCGAGTTGGAGGATGTGAGCTACTTCATACTGGGTTTCTTCATAAGATGCTAATTAAAATGCATAGTTACTCCCTGATGTGGTCATTTGAGTGAAAAGTACGTGCACACATCGCCTGAAAGAATTTTAATTATTCATGAGCTCACAGCAGCCTTAAATAAATTTCACTATTTAAAAGTATCGATGAACACATCTGTATCTGGGTCCTGCTTGATTTCTAAAGCCTATTGTTCTGTAGAAACAAAAACCCACAAGCCTGTAGCACACACCGCCACGCCAGACCGCCCTCGAGCTGAAAGATAGTCAGGATTAATAAGAGCGTATGAGTGTCACCAGGGAGGGGGGTGGGAGGTGTGGGCAGGGGTGGGCTGGGGTTGCTAGCTCTCATAGCACTCTGAGTTTAATGGGTTCACCACCGCTGTGAAACGCTAATAAGATGTGTATGATGGAGAGATCAGGGGTAGAGATTTCGGTTCCACTGGACCTCGGAGTGGTATTTAAAGAGCAGTATATCTTATAAAACATAAACATTAATAAAGTGTGATAAGTCCTTCATACTCCATAAGCATATATTTAAAATGAGCACGGTTTCAGAGGATGCCACTGAAGGGCGGGGCCTGAGTGAGGTAGGTGCCGCCCACCTCTGTTTTTTGACTGCACTAACATTCTTAAAACCTGTGATGTACAGTAGAGAAGTACCAAACGATCGACTTTACGTCAGCGTGTGCTTTGTATGACTTTAACCAGTAGATGGCGCCTTGAGCCACATAAACATCTATAAAGCATTATAAATCATGTGGAATGACTCGAACCCGGGACCATCTCGCTGTGAAGCGGAAGTGCTAAGCACTACACCTCCATGCTGCCCGAATCTCAATCAGCATATATTTAAAATGATTATTGTTTTAGGGAATCCCGATGAATGTCCCATGAAAGGGGCGATCGGGGCCACAGCGGGGGCAGACGTGTCCTTTTGTCCCTCTACCTCTTTGTCATGATGTCCCGCCAAGACTGGCGGGCACTACTTTAGTCACTACTTGTAGCTCAGGATTATACCAGTGGCTACAAGGGGCTTAAGAATCCTAAAGCGTCCTCGAAGAGCCGAAGAGGGCATTGCCATCATTCGCTATGAATATGATATCATTATCACGTGAGGGTTTTTCTAATGAGGTTTATTGTCCTTCAGTGAAATCATCGAGGTGTTGACACATTTATAAAGAACACAACGGTTGTAGACCCATGTGCTTAAAATAGGCCTGGCGTAACACACGGCGAGACGCCGCTCTGAATCCCTCCTGTGACATCACACCGAATATGACCTTTTGATTGGCTGCTTCCCGAGTGTCCCTCGGTGTGAGGTAAAGAGGTGTGATGATGGCCGCTGTGAGCACGGCTAACGCTAACATCCCGTGCTCATGTAAGGCTGAGAGGCTTCCACAAATAGTCCGCTCCCACTGAGAGTGTAATTGGCGTAGTGTCTCCGGGCACGAACAGGAGGAAGTGTCTGCGCTTTGCCGCCAGTGCGCCACACGACCTGCCCGCTTCCACCAGCCAGTAATGTGCCAAGGCTTACATGTGCTGCGTGGGTCTAATCATCTTTGTTGTTGTTGTTATTATTTTACTTCTCTTTTGTTCTCTTCTGAGCCGTTTTAGAATGAGGGATAAAGTCTGAACGTAGTTCTGCGCTTAACCTGAGCAGATTTGCATAATTATTGATAATATTCACTCCGAGTACTGCTTTTAAATCGTTTTCCATGTTTGGTTTGTGAATGGAAAAATGGAGGAATGAAATCATCCAATTACATGGGGAAGGGGGGGGGTAGAAGTCATCTGGCTCAATATAACCACAAGCACCATAGGTCTGTATTAAAAAAAATGGAGAGGTATTATTTCTATCTGAATCATTTAAAAAACCAAAGTAAGATTTTAAAACCGCTAGTTAGAAGCTAGTTTCATCAAACTCGGTGGGGACACAGCAATACCTATCTCCCAAAGACACCTTGAGTTTCAAATGTCTGGGTCAAAGGTCAAGGTCAAAACAAGGTCACAAAGTTTTGGAGATTGGATATTTCTCGTATTAAAATTGACATGACTTAAATCTCAGCAGTCAAGTTAGACAGACCCATAGATGCAATAAGAGATAGATGAGACAACATATGCACGCTTTAAAATGAAACAGTTACCTTTGACCTTGAGCAACCTTGCAAGGTCAAAATCAAGTTCACAGGATTTTGAGTGCTAATTACTTTGAAACGAGTGCTGATAGACATAAAGTTACTCTGGAACACTAATAGGAAACCATATGGAGACTTACAAATCAAAAGACAAGCAAATGGGTAACTTAAACCCGACCCATCAAGGACCTATATGTGGCATTATCCATGCCAGATGGGGATGGGGTACCCTAAACTCGATAAATGCCCCTCTAGTTCATGGTGTCGTTGTTGTTTTTTTTTTTTTACATCTGGCTCTAAGACTCTTGGGAAAGTTTTTAAGAAGAATTTATGCCTCATTTGTTGTTTTTTTCCCCCCATTTTTACTCACAAATGCCACTAAGCATGATGTGATCTCAAAGATCCCTTAGTGTGTACTCTAGAAGCTAATGGACCATGAAGCAACGACCTCAGGGTGAGAGCGAATGAAAATGACATCCAAACTTAAAATACTACAAATGCACACAGTAAAGTAATCCAGCGTTGTGTTAATTAGAGGATAACGCTAACACTGCATGTTCTTAGTCATTCGTGGGATAATTAACATAAATAAAAAAAAGCAGGAATCTACCAAGGTTTACATTTGGAACTCCTTGCAGGAGGACACCAGTCCTGTCTCTCTTCTGCAAACCAGTTTGCACGTCTGGTTCTCAATCAGTCATGCTCCACCCTGGTTCCCTGTAGCAGGTCTCCACCCAGGGAGTAACTCACAGTACTTGAACTCACATGACGCCAATCATCAGCACTTACGCTCCACCCTGATGGCTGCATCAGCGATTGAATGGTGCCTGGTGATGGCAGCACCACATGGTATGAACTATAAAACTTGGTTTACCTAGTTGAACCTTCGGTGGAACCTTCGATACCCTTCAGATAACCTTCAAACAAGTTTCCATTCCTGAACCTTCAAGGTTTTTTGGTGGGGGTTCCTCTGCGGGAATGGTTACCAGGTCTGCTGTTTGTAGATCCCTAGCAGAACAGCCAGTTTTGGAAGCTTTCGAATGGAGTTATTGCTTCATTTATTTTCCAAACCTTAATCCTATTAGGGTCGCGGGGACGCTGGAGTCTCTCTCAGCTGACCATCAGTGAAGGCGAGGTGCACCCTCAACAGCTCGCCAGGCCATTGCAGGGCCAACACACACACAACTGATCACACCCTCACTTAGAGGCAATTTGGAACAGCCAATTAGCCCGATGTGCATGTCTTTGGACTGTCGAAGGAAACTGAAGTACCCAGAGAAAACCCACTGCCCCAGAATCACTGGGAGAACTTGCAAACACCACACAGAAATGCCTCTAAAGAGCCCAGTTCTTGAACCCAGGACCATGTTGCTGTGGGGTCGATGTGAAACCACTATACCACCGTGCTGCCCGTTGCAAGTACCAAAAGTCAAGCAAATGACTAAAATGTAACTGATTAAATTGATATTCAAGTATAGTAACAAACATGCACTATATCTGGTGAAGTCCTTTCCATCTCGGCTATGGACGGCGTATGGAGCCGAATTTCTGACTCTGCTGTTGGAAATCATTAGAGCTTGTGTGAGAAGTGTGTGAAAGCTGTATTCTCTCCCACACACTGCTGCTGGACGTCATGCTGAGAGGCGACTGACCGTGTTATCCTCGTCCCTGCTGCACCATGTGATGGGGGGATGATGGGCATAAAACCTCCGTTGTCACGTGAGGGTTTGATCAGTCAGGGGCAGTCGTATGTGAGAGAGATAACAATATTACATCCAAAAAAACCCCAAAAAACCATCCACCATCTCTCCTAGTTTCTGTGTAATGATTAGGAAGCTTGAGGGGAGAGATGAACACACTGAGCCTTTTTATTAGATACTATCTTCACACCAAAATCTGGAGTAGGACAGTCAGAGGTGTGCAAATCCATAGTCACAAGAACAAAAGGAAACCGGAAAACCAGGAAATGAAGGCGAGAACCAATGAAAACAGTCTCGCAGAAGTGAGAAAGTGCTGATTAGGCTCGAGCCTATCCCAGCCGGGACTGGGCGATCGTGCCCTGAACAGCTCACCAGCGCATACACAACACAACCATTCATACTCACACTCACACCTAGGGGCAGTTTGAAACCTCGAATTAGCCCAATGGGCATGTCTTTGGACCGTGGGAGGAAACCGGGGTACTCAGATGAAACCCCAAGCAAGAGCAGGGAGAACATGCACACAGAAACTCCACAGAGAAAGGCCCACGCAGAGTCTGGGACTCGAACCCAGGACCTTCTTGCTGTGAAGTGGACATGCTAAACACTACACCACCATTCCGCCCACAAATCGTATGTGGGTAGTAAGTGGGCTGAAAATGGGTCCTGTATGGGGTTCCACAGTGGCTCCATGTCAACTGCAGACATTTGACAGAGATTGGTTTGTTTTGGCGCCAAGCCTAAGAGCCACCAGCTAGGCTACAAGGCCTGCTTACGGCTTAACCGCACTCGCACTGGCCGGGGAAATCTGTCGATGCATGTGAGTGTGACGCCTGCGACTATGGACTGACGCAGACACTATGGCACATACTGTCTGAGTGTCCTACCCTACGAACTCTAAATTATTGAACTTGACACCCCTACTGCTATCTCCAGATGGACGTCCCCATGTGACAGTGATTACATGAAGGTCGATGAACTGCCCACATGAATTGATTTCCCCAAGTAAGGCCGACATTGGGGACCCGACCGAGCTTACCAAAGTAGGATGCACTTAGATGATCCAAGTTTACCCCAGTTAAAATGAACATTTGGTGCCCAGGAAGCACAGGCATAACCAAGTGGGGCCCACATACATGTGGGCAGTTAACGTGAGGCCACTATGGAACCCATGAGGATATCCCATATGGGGTGCATTTTTCAGCCCACGTTTATTCACATGGGTCCCATATACAAGTGCTGGCTGGGTTATAAATGTAAGTTTCAGCAGTGGAATATATAAAAGTTCAGACTATTAACCAGCAACTTTATTTTGTTTGGGAATTAGCCTAAATCTGCATGGTGGTGTAGTGAATAGCATGTCCGCCTCTCAGAAAGAAGGTCCTGGGTTCGAATTCCGGCCGCGGGCATTTCTGTGTGGAGTTTGCATTTTCTTCCCATGCTTGCGTGGGTTTCATCTGGGTACTCCAGTTTCTTCCTACAGTCCAAAAACATGTACATTAGGCTAACCGGCTGTTCCAAATTGCCCCTAGGTGTTTTTCTGATTGTGAGTGTGTGTGAGTGTGTGTTGGCCCTGTGATGGTTTGGTGAGCTGTTTAGGGTGTAGAGTTGAAAACCTAATAGGATTAAACAGTTCAGCAAATGAGTGTATGAGAGTATCTTGCTTATTTAGGTTGCATGAGCACCCGGATCCATGTCTGTGTTCCCCAGTATCTGTGCTCCCCAGTACCTAGGTTTCCTAACCCCAACCCTAACCCTAATCCTAACTGTAACCCTATTAACATTGAAAATGTGAAATCACGAATATTTCATAAATTATTACTTTGAAGACCCACTAATTTAATAAGGACCAGGGAACATAGGGGCTGGGAACATAGGGGCTGGGGAACATTGGATCTGGGGAAAATAGGGAGTGGGGAACATCAGGTCAGGGGGCCATAGGGTCTGGGGAACATAGGGAGTGGGGAACATCGGGTAAGGGGAACATAGGGAGTGGGGAACATCGGGTCTGGAGAACATAGGGAGTGGGGAACATCGGGTAAGGGGAATATAGGGAGTGGGGAACATCGGGTCTGGAGAACATAGGGAGTGGGGAACATCGGGTCTGGGGAACATATGGAGTGGGGAACAAGGGGCTGATCCCCGAGCACCCATGTTAAAGTGTGAAAAGTGTCTTTACGTGCCCTCTTGTGTCCCAAACACGAAGCGTGTTGTTTAGTGAGTGGAAATCAGACACGGATCTGGTTTATCTCTGTGTGTTTCTCGGTTTCTGTGCATCTGCGAGTCATTTATCTGAGCCATCTAACGTTATTACCACAGGATCTGTCTCTTCGTCTTGTTCCACTTCCTGCTGTCTCAGAGGAACATTCATTCTGGCTTTCTGCCTCAGCGCTGACTCTTTTAGATGGTAATTTCCTGCCCTCTTTTGCCCACTGATGGCTTTTTCCCTGCCGTTTGGTTCTC
Source organism: Neosilurus hyrtlii (assembly GCA_028564935.1). Lineage (NCBI taxonomy): Eukaryota > Metazoa > Chordata > Actinopteri > Siluriformes > Plotosidae > Neosilurus > Neosilurus hyrtlii. The sequence continues at coordinate 14,780,972 of JAOUQZ010000017.1, forward strand.
CGAGACCTTCCACGTGAACGATTAAGCCTCTGGACGTCCAAATCTCTTGACTTGTTTACCACAATACAGGGGACCTTCGGCACAAATAATATTTGTCGTTCTATCGACCGCTACGTTTACCTTGTGAGGTGAATTTGCTTCCTCTGCCTGCTTCCGTCCAGCCTCTGTGACCGCTCCACACACCACCCCACTGACCTTTTCTGTCATCTTAAAGCTAAATGATCCGACCCGAGCATTTAGTTGCCTCTTCCTGCTTCAATATAGCAAGTGTGCGTTATTTACGAGGCGGTGTGAAGTTGGAGGGTAATGGGTTCATGCCACTCCAATCTCAGAAACCTGGATGAGAGTGACATGGTTATCAGTACGGCTTTTCAATCAGACCCGAGCCTCAGAATAATTTGGCTTGTGGAATCGCAAATGATGAGAGGAAATGTTGGGCTGGATGTGGAAATGAATTATTAAGCAGGTTATTATAAGAATGGCTGCATTTTTATTATTTGATTATTTATTTATTTTTGCATACTGCTACCGCACGGAAGGCGCCGGAAGCTCACTCAAGGAGTTTGAAGCACTGGGTTTATTTCATCAGCTTTGAACAAGTAATTCAATTCTCTCAAACTCTCTTTATTAAGCAGTATGTTTAAAAAAAGAGGTGTTCTTATATACTGCAGGAAAAATTCTTATATTGTTTATATTTACAAAGCCACAATTTAAAAATAGAAAGTAAAAAATGTCGGGCGGCATGCCGGCATAGTGATCCGCCTCACAGCAAGAAGGTCCTGGGTTCGGGTCCAGGGCTCAGCGAGGACGTTTCTGTGTGGAGTTTGCATGTTTTCCTTGTACTTGTGTGGGTTTTCTCTGGGTACTGCAGTTTCCTCCATCTGTCCAAAGACAGGCCCATTAGAATAATTGACTGTTTCAAATTGCCCCTAAGTGTGAGTGTGAATTGTTATGTTTGTGTTAGTCTTGTGATAGACTGGTGAGTTGTTCAGGGTGTCTTTGCCCAGAGTTGGCTGACATAGGCTCCAGCGTCTTTCAGTCCAAACGGCATCTCCAATAAGTCAGCGAACAACGCTTGCCGTGAGGTTTATTCCCAAAGAAGAGCTTTTTCAGCGTCACTAAGTGGTGTGAAATCTTCCTGGCGTTTAAATCTTGGCGTATGATTCACACCAGCGACGTCAAGGAACCCAAATGACCTCAAAGTTCCATGAAGGTGTGAATTGCTGCGAGAGTGCCAGGGTAAAAATGCTACTCCTGCTTTATGTTCCCTTATGAAGTGTTATGTATGACAGGGTGTGAACCGACATGATGAATGAGTCTAAAAAAGGATTGAATGTTGGTCATCCTCTCGATGATGATGATGATGATGATGGTTCCATATCATGTTCCTCGAAGGTGGACGGGGCAAAACAAGTGATACACCTCAGGCTGTTGGTGGCGGTGAATCTGAAGTCTATATCCTGGAATCATTGGGCGTGAATGGGGATTCGTCCTTCAAGGGACAAGAACATCCGTCCTTCTGTCATATATAGATATTCCAGGAATGTTCCAGTCTTTCAGTGATCGATGTTAATTTATCATGATGTCTGATGAACCGTGAAGATAATATTCTTTTGAGATGAGTGTAGTGCTGGATCTTCCTGGCCTCTTCCTCCGTGTCCCCCGTGTTCAGACATGGTTTTGCCCAGATGATCCAGTTTGAAGTTCCTTCAAACCAGACGGAGGCCATTGTTGTCTGGAAAAGAAACCAGGATTCCTTTCAGATACAGGAGGAAACACAAACCCACCTGCCCTTCTTTTATTCATTAATTTTTTCAAAGGTTGCGGGGCAGCTGGAGCCCATCTCAGCCGACTCTGGGCGAAGGCGTGCCAGACCATTACAGAGTCATCCATCCATCAATCATTTATGCCACAGATCCATCAAAGTCATGGAGGAGGCTGGAGCCAATCCCAGTTGACTTTGTTTGAGAGGCAGGGTTACACCCTGAATAGCTAGCCGTGGATCTGTGATGGTCTGGCAGGCTGTTCAGGGTGTACCCTGCCTTCAACCAGTGGCAGCTGAGATACTCCAGCCTCCCTGTGACCCTTAAGGGATTCCCTAGGGCCATATTTTTGTTCATATGATGTCTCTGATTGTACTGATATTTCCGTAATCACATTTTGAATGAATTATTGTCAATTTTAAGTGTACACCCTGAGTTTTGATCAAGTCCCTGATCCAGTCTGTACTCGCTGTTGTTTGCTTTAAAGACTTTGTCTCAGTAAGAGTAGACCTCTGACATGGCGGTGCTGTGACCCGGGCGCGTGGAGCTTTGTTCGAGGTTGCGGGAGCTGCCGAGGAGAGCATTTGAGGCATGTGGAGAAGCCGGCTGTTCATCTTTCTCTCACTGTCCCTGCTGCTTTCAGCTCCCATCTGTGTCAGAGCCGCAATCGAAGCTTTTGATGTTGACCTAAATATATCCCAGAACTCCTCTAGAATATTTGAACTACTTTCGAAGTTCAAGCTCTAAGACTCTTTTTCTTTGAAGAGATCCAGGAGATTCGATTTGGATGATGATCGTCGATTGGTTTTGATTAGAGAAGGAAATTACAAATCACAGCAAGAGGAATGTTTATAAGTCTAGTTAACTTGTTAGCAAACTCGTTTCCTGGATCTTAAATTTAGCTAGCTAGCTTAGCACTAGCATGCTATGCTATCCCGACATTAGCTAGAATGCTAGCAATCTTCCGCTAATTCTCACTCACTCACTCGTTTGTCAAACCGCTTTATACTACTAGTATTGGTTGGAGCCTATCTCAGATGACATGGGGTGAAGCTGGGGTACACCCTGAACAGCTCACCATACCATTGCAGGACCAGTGCACACAAGCAATTAAATAAAATTTACCAATCCCAGGTTTAATGGGTTTCTTAAACAGTTGTACCTGTATCCTCATGATTTTTATTCAGTTGCAATATCAGTGATGTCATCAGAGCAGGACAGGACAGTCCCGTGTCATGGTTAGCATGTCTGCTTCACAGCAAAAAGGTCCTGGGTTCGATTCTCAGGCTTGGGCATTTCTGTGTGCAGCTTGCATGTTCTCCCAGCGCTTACATAGGTTCCCTCTGGGGATTCTGGTTTCCTCCCACAGTCCCAATGCATGCACATTAGGCTAATTGGCTGTTCCGAATTTCCCCTAGGTGTGAATCTGAGCTTAATTGGTTGTGTGTTGCCCTGCGATGGTCTGGCGAGCTGTTCAGGGTGTACCCCGCCTTCACCCAGAGTCGGCTGAGATAGGCGCCAGCCTCCCCGTGACCCTAAAAAGTGGTTCAGCAAATAAAAAAAATTGAAGCTAAAATAAAAAGGTCTTGAGAGTGTCCCATAAAGATAAAATTACAAGATTGTGTGTGAGGGTGTGTATACGTGTTAGGAGGTTGTGACAAACACTTCAAACAGCGTTAGCTCATCTGTAGCGGGACGAGCGGAGATCTGTGATCTGATGTCAGGGGACTTCTAGCTAGCTTGCCCTCAGTGTATTGAACTACAGGACCGACCCCAGAGCTCTCTGATCAATAATCCATTCCCAGCACGTCGCCATTTTGTCTTTAGCTGCTGTTTGTGGTCAGGCCAAGGTGATTTGTCTGACAGATTTGATCATAAACATGACAGCTGATAGGTCCTCCGCGCTCCGTGTTACCATCCTGGACATGTTGAGTCGATGGCGCCATTTAGAGAGATTCCAGGATGGAATTCGGACATCGATTCTGAAACAACTCCAGAAAAAAACCCTGAAAGAAAGCTGAAGAATGCTGACATGGTATGGCACCGTATTGCAATTTTACCTTATTCAAAGGGATTTGAACAAAAACACTGACGGAGGCGTAGTGGTTAGCATGTCCGCTTTACAACAAGAAGGTCCTGGGTTCAAGTCGCGGGCCCGTCTCATGTGTTTCCCTCTGGAGTTTGCATGTTCTTCCTGTGCTTGTGTGGGTTTCCTCTGGGTAGCCCAGTTTCCTCCTACAGTCCAAGGACATGCCCATTAGGATAACTGGCTATTCCAAATTGACCCCGAGTGTGAGTGTGAATGGTTGTGTGTGTGTTATCCCTGCAATGGACTGGCAAGCCTTACCCGCCTTCACCAAGCTTTGGCTGAAGCAGCCCTTATTAAATTAATTAATTGATTATTAATCAATAAATTATCGAATACCAGAATCTGAAAACCAAAGATGGAATATAATGGCTCTGTAGTTACACTAATGAAAACACATATGCACTAAGGATCAACTGAGAAGAAGGATAACGCCTGAGTGTCTTAGAACGGAAGACCTCTAGTGATGTGGGGTGGAACTGACAGGCCGGTGGCTCATTTGCAAATCTGATTTATTCGACATTTTAAAAAATTATAATAACCAGATTGTATTAAAACTTAGAGATGCAAGAAAATGTGCGTGTGATTCTCTGCAGTGCAGAAAAAGACGAGTGGATGTGAGAGTTGGATGAGTGGATCAGAGCTATGAAATGAAATTTGGTGTCTCTCTGATGAAGCGTGACCGTGCAGGACAGCGTCGATTCCAAAGTTCTGTTTGTCTGATGGAGGGAAAAAAAAGAAGAAAACGAGAGGATGAGTTTTCCAAAATCGCTGTACAGGCAGTAGAGGTGATGATTCTGCAGTAATGTTCCTTTATCTAACATTATTTATTACATTGGTGTGAAACAAGCGGACGGAGCAGTCACCATAAATGTTGAACTTTTCTTTCGTTTTATAAATCTGTTTGTGTGGAGGGTGGCATGGCGGTGCAGTGGTTGGCAGGTCTGCTTCACCGCAGTACAGTCCTGGGTTTGAGTCCTGGGCTCAGTGAGGGTGTTTCTGTACGGAGTTTGCTTGCGTGGGTTTCCTCAGGGTACTGCGGGTTCCTCCCACAGTCCAAAGACATTGGCTGTTCCAAATAGCCCCGAGGTGTGTTGAGTGTAAACAGTTGTGTCTGTATTGCTGTGGGATGGACTAACGAGCTGTTCAGGGTATACCTCGTCTTCGCCCAGTGTCGGTTGATATAGGCTCCACCCTCCCAACAACTCTAATAGGATTAAGCATTTCAGCAAATGAATAAATTAATGTTCCCATGAATATGCTGTTTCTTTCATTTCTATCGACTGTGAATACAATTAAGCTAATAGGGTTAAGGGTTTTGTGCATAGGCCGAACGGTGTCAGCTTGGTGGTGCTGGGGCTTGAACCCACGACCGTCTGATTAACAACCCAGATCCTTGTTTTGCTAAGATCTCACATAGCCGGTTGATGCGTGAGAACCGCGGCTGGGACTACGGTGGCCATTCCGGCAGACTCTATGTAGGAAATATACAAATGAATTTTGAACACGACGGTTGAACTGATCAATTGCTTGACCGACGGCAAACTTCAACACAAACAAATATTCTCAGGAACGGAAGCCACACCCTCCGGGCTCTTGGATAGCTCTGCGGTTCTCGGAAGTGCCCAGGGTATTTACGGTTGACCCCCAAAGGGCAAAAAATATATTTTAAAAAAAAATACCCCATCTAAGTGTGAAGTATCTCCAGGTATGTGGGTCTGAGAGTCTTGAGCGCATTAAACACGCCTGTAAATTCGAGTTGCAGGTATGCAAAATTGATCAACACTTTCTAACCAATCAGATTCAAGAATTCACTAAGGGTGGGGTGAGATGACAAATAACACCTGAATTAATTAATTATTTAATTAATTATTTACTTAATTAAGCCATTAAGCTGAGCTGCTTGTCATCATGGGAAGAAGATTGATTGATGCTAAATTGATTGACGTGCGTCTGTCATCAGAGTCGATGACGATCTAATCGAGTTGATCGATATATCGTGGTGATTGTCGCTTAGTCTTTTCCCAGCACTCCTCCCTCCATCCATTCCTCCCTCCCTCACTTCAGCAGCAGTATAGAGGCGTCGTAGCGCGGGCGGATGCGGGGGGGGTTGGGGGGGGGGGGGGGTGGGTTGCCGCTTACCCGGTAAACGGCGCGCGCGCCTCCAGTCGCAGTCAGTGAGTCACTCCGAAGCAGCGCCGGTGGTGTTGCTCTCTCTCTCTCTCTCTTTCTCTCTCTCTCTCTCTCTCTCTCTCTCTCTCTCTCTCGCTGCTCAGTCACGGCCGGCGGATGTAAAGGGGATGTAAGGGCAGGATGTGAACATCAGCACCGGGTCGTGTCACCGCAGACACCGGACATCAGGACATGTAGATGATCCCGCGCGCGTCGGTTGAGTGAGTGGCGCGTGCGCGTCTGGAGAAAAAAAAATTAAGAAATCATAATAATAAGAAGAAGAAGACTCCTGAAGCCGGGGTGGAAATGCGCGGTGCGTCGGCGCGGAGCTGAAGCGCAACTCACTCACAGGGATTAATAATAATCCTTATAATAAACCACAATAAACAACAGGCGCAGCTTCAATGAGCAACAGCGCGCCTGTGCGTGAATCCGGGCGCGCTCGTGCGCTTCATCTGTCCGAGGTGACCGGATGAGGGAAGGACACGCGACTGGGCTCGAGCAGCAGGTTCACCGGCAGGTCTGTCGTCATTTATACATCTGTTACTGCTGCTGGGGATGTGAGGAACAAGTTGTGCATCCATCCATCCATCCATCCATCCATCTTCAGCGATGTCGTTTCTCTAATCCTCTTTTTTCCATATATATACACTGCTCTCGCTCTCACACACACACACACACACACACACACACACACACACACACACACACACACACACACACACACATCTATCTATGATGTAGATTCTGTAATTCTTTTTCCATATATACACTGTTCACTCTCTCTCTCTCTCACACACACTTTATCTGTTGCTATCTTTCTATCTATCTATCTATCTATCTATCTATCTATCTATCTATCTATCTATCTATCTATCTGATGTATATGCGTGTAGATGTATTTCAGAGACTCTTGTTCTTATATAAACACTATTCTCTCTTTCTCTTTCTGTTGATATTTATTTATTTATTTATATTGCCCTCGCTCATTATCTGTATATCTATCTGCAGTTTACAGTGAGGTAAAACTCTCTCTCTCTCTCTCTCTCTCTCTCTCTCTCTCTCTCTCTCTCTCTCTCACACACACACACACACACACACACACATGCAGAATGTCAACTAACTGCGCATTATAGTGCATACAGAGTACTCTCCACCTCTACAACCTTCACAACAATCCTGCAGAACCAACAATGTTAGTATAGGGGGGGGGGGTGTTAGGAGGGGGGGTTGAGGGCGGGTTTAGGGGTGGATTTGGGGGCGGGGTTCGCATTCCTAGATATTCTTGTACTTTGTAGGTGATCAGTGATGTTATTACAGTCAGTACAGAGATGCTTGTGGTGGGTGTGGGGGTGTAAAGTTGTTGTCATGTTGTTGCCAAGGACAAGAAAATGGCAAGGAAGCTTATTTTCTTCTTCTTCTTCTTCTTCTTCTTTTGTTATCCTTTTAACATTAACATGAGAGGAAAGAAAATACAAATAGAAATGAGCATGAAGGTGGATGTGACTGACTGCATATGGAGGGGCTATGATCTGTACCTGTGTACCACCGCGCGTGCACGCACGCACGCACACACACGCACGCACGCACACACACTCACACTCACACACACACACACACACACACACACACACACACACACACACAGTGTTTATGTCACCCTCTTACACTCTGCAATGTTTCATTTGCATAAAACAAACAGACAGATGTGTGTGATCTGTCATGTCTCTCTCTCTTTCTCTCTCTCTCTCTCTCTCTCTCTCTCTCTCTCTCTCTCTCTCTCTCTCT
>JAOUQZ010000017.1:14788880-14804364 GCA_028564935.1 Neosilurus hyrtlii
TATATATATATATATATAAATTCTATTCATACCCATTGGATATGAGCAATCGTGCATTCTGATTGGCTCCTGTGCTACTAGAATATCACTTCATATACCATTAGTAAGTAGCTCATTACAGATAAAAACCAGAAGCTGCCACGACTCATGCTAAGCTACCTGCTAACACTGCTTAGTAGGAAGGCTAATATTTTTGTAGTTCATCATCTACATATTTCAACCGATTGCCTCACAGTGAGAAGGTTCTGAGTTCGAATCTCGGTCAGGGGCTTTTCTGTGTAGCGTTTGCATGATCTCCCTGAAATCAACTGGCAGGATCAATTAACATGTCTGTTAGATTGAAATCTGAAGGCTTGTCGTCGTTAATGTTAATTGTTGTGCATAATGTATCATTTTAGCATAATTTCAGTGTGAGTCATATCAAGCCGGAATGATACTTGGAGGTTTTTGAATAATCATCTATCATCTATGACATATTATTTAAGGGATGCTAAGGTCTGTCACTGTTGTGAAGCAAAATCATGTTAGCATGATGTTTAGCTTCATCACTGTCAATCATTATGCAAATCTGATCATACGTAGCATCGTCAATCTACTCCTACGCTTGTTAGCTCATGCTAACATGGGGCTTAGCATCCTTACTGTTATGCGTTATGCATTTTAGCATACTTGCATGATTTTTTCATGTCTGAATCATATTAGCATCATCAGCATTGTTTAGCATGCAGATGCTTTGAACAGTGAAGTTTAGCATTATCGATATCGATAATTAGCTCAATCCGAATCACCTTCAGCATCATTTCTGATAGTCATTCATCATTGCTTCATGCTAGCATGATGCTTAATGGCATCTGACTCACACCTAGCATCGTCCATACATTAAGATGTCTTTTAGGTCATGCTAGCATGATGCTTAGCATTATCAGAATTATACACATCATCATGACTAAAAATTACCGTTTTTGCATTCATGCTAGCAATGATTCTTTAGCACTGTAAAAATCAAACATAGGACCAGCTAACACTTGTTACACCTGTTACGTAGGACTAGCATGACGCTAAGTATCATCGGTGTGACACATCGAGTCTCATGAAATGTTTTGCTTATAATATAATGCTGTCATGATCAACCAGTATGTATTTTTTTCACGCTAGCTTTATGGTTGGTATTTTCTATATCATACAGCATCACCGATATAAATAATTACACCAATTAGTTCAAAGTCATCCAGCATTACTTCATCAGTGTCGATCATTATGAATATTTGACCATGCTAGCATGATGCTTAGTATTATCTGAGTCATACCTAGCATCATAGACATTTATTTTTACCCAGTTTGATGACAAAGATTTACGTCATTGGTGTCAATTGACTTCACATCAGGATAATCGCAAATATCCTGCATGCACACGGGTCAACTATCTAATCGATCGCGGTTAGCTAGCATGGCAAAATACTACATGTAGTCAGGAACGTGAACAAGATCAAACAGATATCAATTAAACATTTGCATGCTACAGTGAAATATAGCGGAGAAGATATTAGCCATTAGCTCTTTGGATCACACGCTGGTGCTCTGTGAAGCCATCTGGCCATTTCCACAAAAAGATTTCACTCGACACTCACACTCGACACTTTCAAGCTTCTCCCTGTTGGTACTGTGTGTGCATGCATGCGTGTGTGTGTGTGTGTGCATGTGGGTGGGTGTGTGTTTGACTGGCATGATGAAAACGTCAGAAAAGACCTTGTAGCGAGAAGGTATTCCCTGGTGACAAGGTCGTGAATTAAAGGCTACTGGAATGTGACACAAGCACGCTGCTACATATCAAGATGCTGAAGCTAGTGCTAACAAGTGCAGAGCTGTCTGGTGCATCAAACGCTCCAAACGATCCTTCCAAACTAGTGGCAGAGTGCACCACATTGATGTAGCCCAGGAGCGAACTTGGATGAGAAAATGTGCTAATTACTGCCTGATTTCTACCGTTAATGAGTGTGATGCGGTTTGGGTGGATGACATCATTTAAGGTGTTCTCTCCCGTTGGACCTGTTCGCCATTGGGACTAATGGGCAATTCTGCAATTCTATGTACCACACAAATTTCCAAAATGGCAGACATCCATTCATTCATTTTCTAAGCTGCTTAATCTTAATTAGGCTCATGGGGAGGCTGGCGTCCATCTCAGCCGACTATGAGAGAGGTCGGGGTACACCCTGAACAGCTCGCCAGACCATTGCAGGGCCAACACACACACAACCATTCACACTCACACCTAGGGGCAATTTGGAACCAACAATCAGCCTACTGTGCATGTTTCTGGACTGTGGAAGGAAACCGGAGTACCCGGAGGAAACCCACACAAGCACGGGGAGAACATGCAAACTCCACACAGAAACGCCCCGAGCCCGGGAATCGAACCCAGGACCTTCTTGCTGTGAGGTGCACGTGAAAACCACTGCTTCACTGTGCCGCCTTGAAATATCATATCGTATCATTTCACACTCTGTGCTCTTCTCTCTCTCTCTCTCTCTCTCTCTCCCTTGATCTTCTTTGTGACTATGCTCTTTTCATCTCCGCGTCCTGACCTTCGGACTCTCTCGCTCTGCCGTTTTATCTCGGATTCTGTCTCGGTGCTTTGCTCTGGGGATTTGATCCTATTCTTCCTCCATAGATCTGATGTTTTGTTTAGTATGGAGGTTTTTTTTCTCAGTACAGATACACATTGTGTGCCTCTTCTCTGTTCTCCCTTTTCATATGTCTTCTCGTCTCATATTTGTTTTCAGATATAAACAGATGTACAGTGTGTGCTGTGTAGGTAGTTACTGATGGAATAATTGAGTAAATGATCATCTGTTGTGAAGACGGGCGTGTGTTATCATCAGTTCATAACTCCAGAGCGGCTGTGTATTATATATTATTCATTTCTAGTCTTATTATGTTTATCCAACATTGCCAAGGCTTGTAGATGCACTATGGCCCGAGTGCTTCAAATCATATGCAGAGGTGCCGATATGTATGGTTTATAAAAAGGAATTGCTCCGAAAAGAAAGACAGTCAGAGGTGATCGGTGGACCATGCAAGCAGGGTTATCAGTGACTGGTTGGGGTGGGACTGTGGTTGTCAGTGATTGCTTGGCATGGAACCATGTTTATCACTGATTGGTCACAGTTTAATCATGGTTATCAGCAATAGGTTAAGTTGAGACCATGATAATCAGTGATTGGCCGTGGTGGAACCATGGTTATCAGTGATTGGTTGGGGTGGGACCACGGGAATCAGTGATTGGTTTGGGTGGGACCGTGGTTATCAGTAATTGGCTAGGGTGACACCATGGTTATCAGTGATTAGTCGAGGGTGGCAGTGGTTAGCAAATCCGCCTCAGAGCGAAAATGCCCTGGGTTTGAGTCCCAGGCTCAGCGAGGGTGTTTCTGTGTGGAGTTTGTAAGTTCTCCCCATGATAATGTGGGTTTCCTCCAGGTACTTTGGTTTCCTCCCACAGTCCGAAGACATGTGCATCAGGCTAATTGTCTGGTCCAAACTGACCGTAGGTGTGAGTGCAGATGGTTGTGTGTGTGTGTGTGGGCCCTGTGATGTCCTGGCGTGCTGTTCAGGGTGTGCCCCACCTTTGCCCAGTGTCAGCTGAGATTGTCAACAGCCTCCCCGTGACCCGCCTTGAAGGATCTTCAGCATATTTAGCTTCGACCCCTGAGAAATAAAAGCAGTCTGTTGATCTTAAATGGTCCTGCGCCTGCTCACCGATCTGGAACAAAAAAGCGAGGCGAAGGGAAGTGAAAGAAGAAAACCCCTCTTCAGCCTCAGGAGCAGAAACGTAAGCAGGACAACAGAACACCGAATCCAGTTCACCTCGAAGGATGGATTCCGACTTGGTGATTCATCCGGGATGTGCGTGAACGCGCAGAGCGAGAGCATGGAGGTGATGACAGAGCTAGAATTTCCTCATGAAGCCACACTGAGTATTGTTTTATACTTGGGCCATCCTGGTGAATTTCATTTTCAATTTCAAAGTCTGTTTACAACTTTATCGACTCAAAAGTAATTTATTCAAGGAGGGGGGGGGGGGGGGGGTTTCTAAAACGAGAGACTTGCTTATATGAGAAACTTGGGAGCCTCACTCATCTCCAGACTTAATTAGAAAGCGCAGCGTACAGACAGGACATGAAGGTTTTGGCGGATTGTGGCGTAAGGGGGAGAGCGTGTTGCTTTTGAAGTGGGTTGTTTGTGGAATTTTACTCGAGTTCATATTCCAGTGGCGCTTGTATGGTTCATCAGTTCCGCCATAAAAACAGGTGGATATTCAGGAGTGACAGGACGGATGAAGGGCGGCACGGCGGTGTAGTGGTTAACATGTCCGTCTCACAGCAAGAAGGTCCCAGGTTCAAGTTCCAGGCTCGGGGTGTTTCCTCCAGGTACTCCGGTTTCCTCACGCAGTTCAAAAACATGCACGGTAGGCTAACTGGCTGTTCCAAATCACCTCTAGGTGTGACAGTGAGCGTGAATGGTTGTGTGTGTTGCCCTGTGATGGCCTGGCGAGCTGTTCAGGGTGTACCCCGCCTTCACCCAGAGTTGGCTAAGACGGGCTCTAGCCTCCCCACCACCCTAACTAGGATGAAGCGGCTTGGAGGAATAATTGAATGAATAGCAAGCTCTTGTTTTTTGGGTTAGATATTGGGATGTGCTTCGTATTCACATTCAGGCGTACTTTACTGACTCCTGAGTCTGTTTGTTGTGTTCAGGAAGAAGAAAAGTATTGGATTAACGCTCTGGCTCAATAAACACTGTATTGTGGTGCCGCTTATTCATTAAGCACAGAGAAATGAAATATCTCAACGAAGGAATACAAGCTAAGTTGCACACGCATGACCGAGTTACCGCGGAAATAAAAAGCCTGGTGATTAAGTACCATCAGTGTCACGGAGACACACGGTTACACCGCGGAAGGAAAAGAGACAATATGTTTCTAATGTAGTATTGCATAACGATTGTGAAATCTTAAGTGTTGTTAATTCTGTTTACTTTTATGGAGTCGTCTGTTTGAAGAAAGATAATGAGTCTGATTGCTCCCAAAGCGCTTGGGATGAACTTGCTGGCGCTTGAGGGGTTGAGCGCTGATCTTCTGTTCTCTTCAGTCTCACCATGTCCTCGTCTGCCTCCGCAGCCATGTTTAACAACCTCACTGCATTCAAACACGCCGTAATTGGGAACCGGTCTTTCTCTGTGATTCTGTCAGTCAGAGGAACGCTAGTCAAAAACATCAAAAAGCTGAATGTTGACATTTTCTTTCAAATATGTTCTAGTGAACCGATCAGCTAGCGGTAAGCTAACGAGGCTAGGTAGGATGATTTTAGGATGCGGTTAGCGGCGATGAATGCAAGGAGAAGAGAACAGGAAACAGAGAGATAGATGCATGATCATGAAGAATGAGGTCAGATTAGAGACAATAGGGAAAAGGGAGTGATTGAGAATGAGAGAATGAGAGCAGGAGAAAGGAGAGAGCTGGAGAGGGCAGTCTCTCTGTATATAGTCTGTATGCTTGCAATTAAACAACCTCTGTTTTATTTAAATACTTTATTCACGTCCTCCTTGATCAGCGAAACGTCCTGTACGTATTTTGTTGTTTCAAACAGCTCTCGCTAGCCATCGATACACATTCTCGTCATCCACCATCATGGGGAGCGTCCTTCCTCCAAATGATGCTTGGATGAACAAGAGACGACAGTATGAGTCAAGTGCCATATTGCACTACGTCTTCGATCCAAATGTTGTCTGGGTAACCAGGATGAGTGTACAGTTCTGTAATGAAGGAGTGCGTCCGCGCAGCCCATTTAGTTCTGTGATTACAGCTAAGGTTATAAAATCTACTGTACAATGAAAATGTGTGTTTGGAAGGTCTTTCTAGCCTCGAGTCTGGAAAGTGATGGTGTTTGTCATTAAAAGTGGCAGTGAGCCTGACAAGATCTACAGGGACCAGTTGATTTAGGTTCCTTTACTTACCGGTGGTCATAATTGCATGGAAGTAGATGCTCCTCCAACCATTTGTACACAACATTGTGAAAAGTTCATGCACACTTAGGCATCACATCCATAAGCTTGTTGAATATTAATAAATAATTTACCACTTATGAGCATCCTATTCCTCATTGATGAACATCTCCATTCCTCACTGGTGAACATCTCCATTCCTCATTGGTAGGCATCCCATTCCTCATTGATGAACATCTCCATTCCTCGTTGGTGAGCATCCAATTCCTCATTGGTGGGCATCCTATTCCTCATTAGTGAATATCTCCATTCCTCATTAATGAACATCTCCATTCCTCACTGGTGAACATCTCCATTCCTCGTTGGTGAACATCTCAATTTCTTATTGATGAACATCTCCATTCCTCATTGATGAACATCTCCATTCCTCGTTGGTGAGCATCCAATTCATCATTGGTGGGCATCCTATTCCTCATTAGTGAATATCTCCATTCCTCATTAATGAACATCTCCATTCCTCACTGGTGAACATCTCCATTCCTCGTTGGTGAACATCTCAATTTCTTATTGATGAACATCTCCATTCCTCATTGATGAACATCTCCATTCCTCGTTGGTGAGCATCCAATTCATCATTGGTGGGCAACCTATTCCTCATTAGTGAATATCTCCATTCCTCATTAATGAACATCTCCATTCCTCGTTGGTGAACATCTCGATTTCTTATTGATAAACATCTTCATTCCTCGTTGGAGGGCATCCCATTCCTCATTGGTGAACATCTCGATTTCTAATTGGTGAACATCCCATTCCTTAAGAAACTTGAGGGACCAAGATATCTTAGATTTCTGGGAAGCCTGATGAGGACATTTTGATGATGACATTCAAAAAAGTTCTGGTTTATTTTCAGATCTTATTCTATGTGATGTAATGTCAAAAAACCTTCTATTCTTCATCCCTTAAAAAGGCTTGATAGCCAACATTTTGTAACTTCTCAAGGTCCCACCTCCATACTCGTGGTAGAATTTGAAAGCTAAAATTGTCCTCCACATGCAACCGTGGAGCACTCTGGGAGTGAAAAAGAAATGTTGAGAAAAATGAATGGCTCAGGATCTCAAGGGAAGAGAGCGAAAGGGAGAGAATGAGTGAGGAGGAGGAAGAGGAGGAGGAAGAGAGACAAAGAGAATATGAGTGTAGAAGTGAAAGAGAGAGAGCGAGAGAGGAGGCTGAGCTCTATAGGAGCTAATTATGATGAGTCATCCGTGGCAGTTCTGCTTCTCCTCCTCTGGGCTCTGGAGGAGGATGAGTGTGTCTGTCAGCCGTCTGACTCGAATCTTCACCCAGCTCACGCCCCAGCTCGTGTGTGGTAGCAGGATTCCCAGTTTCTCGATCGTTTTACAGCGTCGCTGCAATCGCCTGTTGTCTTAGCGGGGGAGATATTTTTGGGACAGCTGATATGAAAGGAAAGCTCGGGCTTCAGCAGCGCAGTGGGTGTTGTTTTGACAGCCTCTTGTAATATGATTCTGGATGCGTGGTTGGTTTTATTTGGAGAAAACATGGCCTCACAATCACAGGTTTGTAGCAGTTCACCAAAGGGTGCAGTTTATGGACAAGGGGTTGGTTATGAAGGTGGAACGATAAACTAAAAACTCAGAGCAGGGGATGGGCTCCTGATTGGCGCATCGACAAGATTGCAGCTTCGAATCCAGGTTGATGCAGCCAACCTCCTGCCAGGAGTGGCCAAGCCCTCCTGGGTCCATCCAGCTCATTCGCATACTTGACTTCCACGCAAGGGTGGGGATTAAGAAAGTGGGAGTGATTTCACACCTTTGATAATAGAATTGAAGTACCAAACGATCGACTTCAATGACATCAACGTGGTTCAGGATGATTTTAACCACTAGATGGCGTTTAGAGCCATTTTCAGCCAATTAGCCTAAAGTGCATGTGCAACTGGAGTACCCGGAGCACGGAGGGAACATGCAAAAACGCCTGGGACTCGAACCCAGGACCTGGACGTGCTAACCACTACCCCGCCATTCCGTACCCATGAACTTAAACACTGATGGACTACGAATGTATTTGAACTGGATTAGAACTAGAGCGGCACAGTGGAACAGTGGTTAGCACGTCCGTCTCACAGCAAGAAGGTCCTGGGTTTGAATCTCAGTCTGGGTGAGGGTGTTTCTCTGTGGAGTTTGCATCTTCTTCCCGGGTTTCCTCCAGGTACTCCCGTTTCGTCCAAATGCATGTACATTAGACTAATTGGCAGTTCCAAAGGGCTAGTGAGTTGTTCAGTGTGTACCCTGCCCCTCGCCCTGTGTCGGCTGAGATAGGCATCACCCTCCCGGCAACCCGAATAGGATTAAGCAATTCGGTATGTTTAAAATGTTATCATTTTAATTTTACACGATAGAACTGTCTGACATTTAAAGTATGCTTAAGTCCACTGAGTTTTAGTTTTTACACAGTGTTTAAGTACACTGAGTTTTAAAGGTGCTAATCTCCGCGCAGTTCACCTGTCGATCCTGGGAGGCGTCATGGCCGCCTGTGTACCTCTTTTTCCAGACCGCGTTCACACCGAATCCCTCAGACGGTTCATTCTCATCACTCCGCACTAACCCCAGTGTGTATAATCACTGCCTCGAACATGATCACTGAATGAAGAGCACCTGCGCTAGCACTTCAGTACGTTAGCATTAATTTAGCGCCTTTCTTCCGGGATCTGTGCTCCACAATTACCCGGCAGTTAGATCCCTTAATTAATTGTAATGTGCTTTGCGGTCTGAGCGGAACATCATAAAATGATTTTCAGTTTGAAACCCTGATTAGATTGTTATTATTATCGTCCTGGAACGAGACGCACCACAGAGCCGCACACTCCTGCCAGGCCTATTAGAGTTGTGAGTGTGTGTGTGTGTGTGTGTGTTGTTGTTTTTGTTTTAAAAGCTGAAGTGCTTACATCAGTGACTGGACGCGGCGGTTATGTAACGGATAGCAAGGACATATCCTGTGAGTGGTTGTCCTCTGTGAGCCGGCCGCAGGCTAAATGATTCAGCAGGGCTGTAATGAGGACGTTGTGTTACTGTAACATGTCAACGAGACCGTCTGCACGCGTGCAATTCAACCTGATGTGAAAGTTAGCGGAGTTGGATTTGCTTTGATTTTTGCTAACCAGTGGCACGGTGGTGTAGTGATTAGCATGTCCACTTCATGCCAAAAAGGTCCTGGGTTTGAGTCCCGGGCTCGGTGAGGGTGTTTCTGTGTGGAATTTTTTTACATGTTCTCCCTGTGATTCCGTGGGTTTCCTCCGTGTTCTCCAGTTTCTTCCCACAGTCCAAAGACATGCGTGTTAGACTAACTACCTTTTTTCGCTTTAAACTTCAAACCTGTAGAAATTCTACCAGAACTTTAAAGAGAAATGAGATCCTGAGGAATGAAGAATGTTTGAGACGTTAACCGCGCGCAAACTTCAGAAAAGGATCCAGAAAAGGATTTACTGAACGTTACCACGGCAGCGTCGCATTTCCTGTCGGCTTCAGAGCGTAAAAATCATCGTTATCTATCAGAAAGGAAATTACTGTGAGCTGTCTCTCTTTTTCTCTCTCTCTCTCTCTTTCTCCACCTATCACTCTCTCCCCCCTCTTTCTGTCTGTTTCTTGCGCTCTACCCCCCCTCTCTCCATTCCTCTCTCTCTCTCTCTCTCCCTCATTCCCTCTGTTCATCTCTCTGCCCCCCCTCTGTCTGTCTCTTTCTTTCTCCCTCTCTCTCTCTCTTTTTCTTACTCTCTGTCTCTCTCTCCTCCCTCTGTTTGTCTGTCTCTCTCTCACTCTCTCCCCCACTTTCTGTCTGTTTCTTGCTCTATCCACCCCTCTCTCTCTCTCCCTTCCTCTCTCTCTCTCTCTCTCTCCCCCTCATTCCCTCTGTTCATCTCTCTGTCTCCCTCTCTTTTTCTTACTCTCTCTCTGTCTCTCTCTCCTCCCTCTGTTTGTCTGTCTCTCTCTCCCTCTCTGCCCCCTCCCCCTCACTCTCTCACCCTCTCTCGTACCCCCCTGTTCATCTCTCTCTCACCCTCTCCCTCTCTTTCTCTCTGTCTTCCCCCCCACCTGTCTTTCTATCTCTCTCTCCATCTCTCTTCCTCTCTTCCAGTCTCTCTTTTTGTCTTCCTCACTCTTCCTCTGTCTCTCTCCCCTCCCTCCCTCTGTCTTTAGGATTTTAGGAACTTTAGGATTTTAAATCTCAGGATGGAGGATTATATCACGGCTAAGTGTTCAAGATCTGACAGAATCCGAGCTCCTGGTGAGTACCCGTTACTGAGACTCGCTCCTGAAGGCTACCGAAGTCGTTTCCCTTTCAGTCTGAAAGCAGGTGTAGCGAGGACACGTCAGGGTCAGCCTGAGATGATTGTGCAGCCTTTTATTACTGCTTTTCTGAGCTGCCCGCACAGTGAAGCCGATGAAGTCTGCCCCGTTGCATGATGGTCCAAATGACTACCGCGGGGGCATTAGATCGTAGCCAGCTCCCTCTTCCCTCGTTCTCTTTGCTCATTTGTTTTCCTTCACCTTTCCTTGGTGACTCATTATTTTGTCGATACGTCCCAGCCGGTGTTTGTACCTAGGATGTTTACGAGGTCATGTTTTGAGTTTGTGCTCTCTTTTCATAAAAAGTTGACAGTTATAGTCCAGACTACACTTCGGCTCCACCTTTAAATCCAGGAGAAACAACACCGGGTACAAAGAGTGATTAAAGGGGCAGTAATGAGGTCTGGAATTCTCGTAAAAAAAATAACAGGATATGATTTTATACTGGTGACACTGTGGCGTAGTGGTCAGCACGTCCACCTCACGCCAGGAAGGTTTGGGGTTTGAGTCTTAAGCTCGGCGATTCTGTGTGGAGTTTGCATGTTATCCTGGGCCTGTGTGGGTTTCCTACATGTACTCTGGTTTCCTCCTACAGTCTAAAGACCTGCACGTTCGGCTGATTGGCTGTTCCAAATCGCCCCTCGGTGTGAGTGTAAGTGTAAATGCTTGAACGTGTGTTGGCCCTGCAATTGACTGGTGAGATGCTTGCCCAGAGTTGGCTGAGATAGGCTCCAGCCTCCCCACGACCATAGGAGGAGTAAGCAGTTCGGCTTGGGCGGTGCAGGCGGGTCTTAAAAGGAGTTCAAGGCAACATGTCAAGTATGGCAATGTGGAACAACCACATCTACAAATAACCACCTATATATCTATATTCCAGGCTCCGCCTTAAAAATATGGTGAGGAACTCAGATATCTGGGGGGAACTCAGGGTAGAGTCACTGCTCCTCTGTATCGAAAGGAGTCAGTTGAGGTGGTTTGGGCATCTGATTAGGATGCTTCCTGGTCACCTCCCTTTAGAGGTTTTATGGGCTCGCCCAACTGGCAGGAGGCCCCGGAGCTTCTAGTACTGTTGCTTCTGCAACTTGATCACGGATAAGTGGAGGAAGATGGATGGATGGATGGATGGATGGATATGTGTGTGTGTGTGTGTGTGTGTGTGTGTGTGTGTGTGTGTGTGTGTGTGTAGGTGGAGCTTAAGTCCAGCTCAAAGCAATGAAGTCCAACTTGTTTTTTTATCGTTGATTTAATTTTGTACACGACCCACTGGATTTCTAGATGTTAAAGCTTCCCCCCCCCATCTTTTTCCTTCTTTCTGCATTTTTTATGAGAACAGAAATCCCTTTAGTCGCTCTTTGGATAAAAACCCCACCGTGCTCACGCTGCATTAATACAACATTGAGTCAAATTCACCCAAACAACACGGCGTCTGTATTTCATGTTCCGAAGTAAAAATTATAAATAAATTAAAAGGGGAAAAAAAACAGGGCATGTAGACGTGACGGAAAATATACCAAAAATATATTCCTTCCTTTCACATTACACTCTACGCACACATGAGAGGTTTTCACTGGGTCCTAGGCGGAGCTGTATCAGACAGGGTTCCATGTAGAAACTCATTTTGGAAGCTAGGGACCCTTTAATCATCTGAAAATGTCTCTGAGGTCCAAAAAAAAGGGCTTGGAAAGAATTTTAGGCTTCATTACAATTGTTACCGATTCATAACGACCCACAACTTCATTATCATCCTATTAAATGTTTTAACCATATGCCCCGCCCCTGGAGGCATGTCTTGCTCTGTCGTGATTCTTCCATTAGCTCATTTGCTTGTTGGAAGGAAACCGGGCGTCTTCGGCGGCACGAGTCAGTGAAACTCGTATGTCGTGCCTTCTGTGTTCCGTCAGGCTTCGTAACAGGTTGCTAAACAGTTACACTTTTTCAGGGTCGCGAGCAGGTTTACCTCAAACTGTTTTTCCCCAAACAGTGGTAACACGGGTCGCTAAAGTTCTTTTTCGGTTCGCCAAGTAGTGAAGACAATGCTGGGGAGGGTTTGTTCACCTTTTCTTTAAGTTCAGGTCCATCAGTCATTCTTTTTCTTCTTCTTTTCTTGTTTTCTGCTGCGGCAGCGTCCAGACAAAACGATTCTTCAAGGTGCAGCTGTATGTTGGTCAATCTTCTGTATCTGGGGAGGGTTTGCGCTCCCTTTTCATAGGGTTGGGTGGTTCAACGCTAACATTCGTCTGGTTTTTTTCCAGGAGTTGGCAAAAGGTTTCAAACTATGGATAAGCAGTAACATAGTTGCTAATTGGCACTAACATTTGCTCACTAATGTTCCTAATTGTCGCTAAATTAATTGATTTTCCTCGACATTTCTCAGAAAAGTTGTCGAATCCAAAAACACTCCATAAGATACAGGCTTCAACCTCTCGAGCTCATCTTCTCTGCGTTTTCCATATTTAGCTACAATTCTAACTCCCGGGTGCATTCACATTTGCCATTGGGCTATAGGAGGAAACCGGAGTTCCTGGATTAAACCCAAAAGAGCACAGGAAGAAGCAAACTCCCCACACTAATGCCCTCGAACCCAGGACCTTCTTGCTGTGACCGGACATGCTAACCGCTACACCTACACGCTACTGGCCCTTGTATCAGATATAAAAAGTAAAACTGACCTTTTTAATAAACATCTGCACGCGTGCGTCTGCGTCTTTAGAGTGAACTCATGACAAAAGCAAACCATGGCACCCACGATCATGTTTAACCATCGGCAGGAAAGATGTTTTTAAAACCTGCAGTGTAAACACCAACATGTCCACACGCTCAGATATATAACAGGACAGGACCACGTCCTTGCTACACTCGCGTGACTCTCGCTCACGTGTTGCTCAGCTGTGTTCTGCAATCGCGACGTCTGACAGGTGTGTAAGCTGTTAATTACCGCCAAGTGGCTTTACATCAAACCCAGCTGTCTCTGAACCAAAATGCAGTAAACTTGCATGTGGGTGTGTGTGTGTGTGTGTGTGTGTGTGTGTGTGTGTGTGTGTGTGTGTGTGTGTGTGTGTGTGTGTGACTCATGCATAATTCACAGTATGCTAAAGGAGCTCTTTTAATCTTCGCAGATATTTTCACCGCATCACTCACTGCATGCTCAGCACATTTTCTACTGTGTGTGTGTGTGTGTGTGAGACCTTCGATGATCTCAACCGCATGACACCTCTGTCAACATCGCAGCCCTTCCAAGTGCCTGTCCTTGCGTGTGTGTGTGTGTGTGTGTGTGTGTGTTAGAATTTATAATGAGATTCCTCTGCTGCATTTTGTAATTAATTACCGTAATGACTGGATAATAATTACCGTAATTACTCTGATATCTCTGAATTATGACTATTGATCATTTTGTTTGCCGACCGCATGTCCGTGGTGGCACAGGTGCATTATGGTCCGTCGTATTTCTTACTAATCCTGACACGGTGTGTGTGTGTGTGTGTGTGTGTGTGTGTGTGTGTGTGTGTGTGTGTGTGTGTGTGTGTGGTATTAATTGCCATAATTACTGTAACTACGGGGTAGTTGATAGTTTTGCAGTTGTTAATGAGGTGTAGTATTCTGTATGTAAACATGTTCTTTTTATTGTAAATGAAATGGTATCTCTGTTCATTATGATGAGATTAAAAACGCCTGTACTGCTCCAGGCTGGTTCTGCTGTAGAGCCGACTGTTAGGTACTTCTCCGCATGTATGGAGTTTAACACCCTCTAATTAGAGGTGGGTGGTTCCGACCTCCCCCAGCCCTGCCTTGGTGAAAATACACCTCTCTGCCTTTCCTCAACCCTTCTTCACCCCCTCTCCACACTCTCCCCACCCCTCCTTAGCCCCTCCTTAGCCCCTCCCCTTCCTCCGTCATCATTCCCCTCAGCCCTTTCCCACTTCTTCTTCAGACCCTTCCCCTGACTCCCTCCTTAGCCCCTCTCCACCCCCTTCTCAGCCCCTACTAGTAAGTGGATACCTGACCCAAGCCTGACGGTACCCGACAGGTCGAGCCGAGTTCGGAACTTCGGACAGATATTTATAAAAATTATGTTTGGACCGGGCTTGGCCACATCAGCGCCATAAGGGACCCAATCGGCCTGTTTTACTGAATGATTTTAACTGTGTCTGGGCTCGGGTCGGGCTCGGACATAAATATCTTAATGCATTTCGAGCTCAGGTCGGGTTTGGTTACTGCTCTTTCGGACACGGGCCGGGCTCGGACAATAAAATGCGGCCCGATCTGCTCTCTAGGCCCTACCCTGTCTACCTCCTCAGTGCCCCCCACAACACACACACACCTCAGCCCTTCCTCAGCCTCTCCCCTGCCCCCCTGAGCCCCTCTCTACCCCTTCAGTCCCTCCCATGCCCCTTATCAATTAGTGTAATTACGTGACAGTACCCTTTGGTTTCCAGGCTGCTTTTTGACTGTTTGTTTGAGAGTTCACTTCAATTAAGGCCTATGATTATGGGTCTTGAATAAATGATTGTAATAACATTGTAATAATTATTGTAATTGCATTTATAGCTACTGTAACCCTGAATAGTTCATATTTTTAATTGTTATAACCGCCATATATAGATTTTTCTTTTTTTTTGCAGATTTTTTGCATTTAAGTGTTTCTCAGACCACAAAATTGTAATTATTATTATTATTATTATTATTATTATTAACAATAATAATATGTATTAATATAAAACAGAAAATAAAACCATAAACAATCATCAGGGTATAAATAACAAACAAATAAATAAAAGCAAAATTAAATCACTGAAGGTGAAAAACTGAAATATTTTAATGCAATTTTAAAATAATAGCAATAATTTTAAACTACTCAAATAATCACCAAGGTTAATAATTACTGTAATTACACTGTAATTAACTGGTATTTACCATTCTAAAATTTTAATCATTATAATTAGTGTGTTTTGTTTTGTGGAGTGTAAACAGAGAGGAGACCTCCTGTAACCTCCATCACCGACACGGAGGAGTATATAAATCCTCTAGATTTTATAAAAATGTAAACATTCTGTGAGTGTGTGTGTGTGTGTGTGTGTGTGTGTGTGTGTGTGTGTGTGTGTGTGTGTGTGTGTGTGTGTGTGTGT
>JAOUQZ010000017.1:14809890-14820669 GCA_028564935.1 Neosilurus hyrtlii
TGTGTGTGTGTGTGTGTGTGTGTGTGTGTGTGTGTGTGTGTGTGTGTGTGTGTGTGTGTGTGAGTGTGTGATCTGTGGTTGATCTCTTAGTGTAGTCTGTGATTAAGTTTCGGCTTCCTGTAAATGGTTAATTGTTCTCTCTTTCACACTGAGTCACGATGCAACTCAACACAGCTCCCCCCCCTCTCTGTCTCTCTCTCTCTCTCTGTCTCTCTCTCTCTGTGTCTCTCTGTCTCTCTTTCTTTCTTTCTCTCTCTTCCTCTCTCTCTCTCTCTGTCTTTCTTTCTCTCTCTCTTTCTCTCTCTCTTCCTCTCTCTTTCTCTGTCTTTCTCTCTCTCTCTCTCTTTTTCTCTCTCTCTCCCTCTCTCTCTGTCTTTCTTTCTCTCTCTCTCTCTCTCTGTCTTTCTTTCTCTCTCTCTCTCTCACTCTCAATTTCTCTCTCTCTTTCTCTCTCTCTCTCACTCTCAATTTCTCTCTCTCTTTCTCTCTCTCTCTCTCCCTCTCTCTCTCTCTGTCTTTCTTTCTCTCTCTCTGTCTTTCTTTCTCTCTCTCTCACTCTCAATTTTTCTCTCTCTTTCTCTCTCTCTCTCTCACTCTCAATTTCTCTCTCTCTTTCTCTCTCTCTCTCACTCTCAATTTTTCTCTCTCTTTCTCTCTCTCTCATTCTCAGTTTCTCTCTCTCTCTCTCTCTCTCTCTCTCTCTTTCTTACTCTCTTTCTCTTTTTCACTCTCTTTCTTTCCTACTCTTTTCTCCCGGTCTGTTTTTTCCTCTCTCTCATTTTCTTGCTCTATTTCCCCCTTTTCTCTTCTCCCACTCTTTCTGTCTCTTCAACTTTTCCCTCTTTTCCACTCACTTTTTTTTCAACTCTTTCTTTTTTCCTCTCTCTCATTCCCTGCTCTTTCTTTCCTGCTCTCATTCTTGCCCCCATTCTCTCGTTGTCCAACTTTCTCTTTCCTGTGCTCTCTATTCTGCTTTCAGTTTCCCACTTTCCCTCTCTTTCTCTTTGTCCTGTCTCTCTTTTCTGTACTCTTTCTTTCCCACTCTCTCCATTTCCTCTCTCACTCTTTCCCCCGCTCTCTACCCTACCCTACTTCCCCTGATCCCAGGCTCCATGAGAGGTGAGGAGAGGAATCTTAATCTTTAAAACGTCTCTGTGTAAAACGGATCTCTAAAGATCTGAAACCGCTCAGATTTCCCGTAGTCCTGATGAAGAGTGCTGGATTCTGATTGGTCAGAAGGCTGTTGTTAATTAAGGTAGTGCTTATCGATTCTGGAAAATGATTGTTGATAATTTAGCTTAACAATCCGATCACCAAGAGACCAAGCAGACTTTTTTTCGCAGTTTTCCTGCATAGGTCACATGACATGACATTAAGCGCAAACTCGACCTTTCTGACTGGGCGAGGAGAAAACCAACTTTAAACAGATAACGTCAAATTTAATCACTTAACGGAAACGCAAAACATTCACTATTGTGTTCCATTGTCAGTTGTGAAACCAGGGTGGGGACGCAGACTCCACCCTGCTGATGAGATCATTCCTTATATGGTGTTTTTCCCACTCAGTTGTTTAATTACCCAGAATCCAACATTTGCCATTAGGAACGGAGCGATCTCATCATCAACGTGGTATGATTACCATTTAATAAGTTTAAACAAAAGCCAGTACAGATTTCATTTCCTCCGCTAGTTTGTGGAGATAAACTTGCACTCGTGACGGTGGAGAAAGCGAGAGAGCGAGCGAGCGTCCTTTACAAACGCCGGCGCTCCATTGTGCGGCGCAGGATAGAAATCTGGTAATGTTTGCTTTGCTAATGGCACTTAATCCTTTCCAAATCACTTACCGAGCAACTTTCACATTATTCTAATTAAAATGCCATTCCAATCTTTCAGGCTCTTTTTTCCCCCCGTGCGAGACAATAGGGGAAAGTCAGTCCTTCGTACTTGAGGGATTTTATCGTTGATTGTCACGGTGGTGTTCAATTCTTTTCTCTCCTGAAGCCGGAGGAGGATCAGGAGTCGAGCGGAGAAGAAGTCATTGTTCTTCACTTTTATACATGAAACTGAAAAAAAAAAATGCCGTAATTAATGTTCAGAGCGAAAGCAAATCGGTAATTTTCCCACATTGTGGGTTAAAAAATATGAGTCATAGTGTGATATATATATAAATAAATAAACACATAAATAAATAAATAGCAGCGGTTAGCACATCTGCCTCACAGCAAGATGGTCCTGGGTTCGATTCCCTGGCTCGGGGTGTGGGTGGGTTTCCTCCTGGTACTCCAGTTTCCTCCTACAGTCCATGCACAATAGGCTGATTGGCTGTTCCAAATCACCCCTCAGTGTGAGTGTGAGTGTAAATAGCTGCATGTTTGTTGCCCTGCAATGGTCTGGCGAGCTGTCCAGGATGTACCTCGCCTTCGTCCTGAGTCGGCTGAGATGGGTGCCAGCCCCCCTTCGACCCTAATTAGGATTAAGCGGCTTAGAAAATGAATGAATTAGCTTAAAATGAATAGTAATGCTAATATATTGGCGCTAATCTTTGCTAGCATTTGTTTGACGTGAATTCCGTGGATTCATGAAGTCGTAGCTCATGCTAGCATGCTGAAATGTGGAAGCTACAGCCTTGTTAGTAGCGAACGGTGATGTTAGTTGATGTGTGAATGGTTTTCTGTGTGTGTGTGTGTTGCCTAGCGACCAGAGTTGGTAGAAATAGGCTCCACCCTCCTCGCGATCCTAGTAGGATAAGACAGTTCAGCGTATGAATGAATGGATATAATTTAGGAATATTGGTTTATTAAGTTATGAAAAGTTGTCCCTTCAGTTTGCCGTACACGGCTTTCGCAGATGTTTGTTCTACAAAATCTAAATAAAGATTGTTTTCCGAGCACGCAGTTAGACTTGAGAGTATTTTAGCATCCTGTCCGACTCCCCCACACTTCTGTCTGCTTTTCTTTTATAAATTATCCCCTTGATGTTTCCTCTCCCTCGCCTGCTCTGTGATTCAGGCCTCTACTGACTCTCCTCTCCTGTATTTATCTTTCCGGAAGAGAGGAGGGAGCGAGAAATGGATGGGCCACAAGCTGAGATGTGTTTAATGCGCCAGAGGGACGCACCATTACCGTGGCTCGCTTTGGAAACAAGGCCGCCGAGCTCCCGTCGGCTCTTACGTCGAGGTTAACAAGATTGGCCGTCCCCTGAAGCTGAGCGGTGGCCGGCGTGATTGGTTTTAAAGTTTCATCGAGCGCCGGAGCGAGATTACTTTTTTCTTTTTTTGAGGGGGTTCTATTATATCTGAACCTCGCAATAACCAACAGATGTCCAGCTGTTGCTCAAGCGTGACATCAGACCGAATCCAGTAGTCGTTGCTATTCATTAGCAGCTGGATGCGCAGGGTTTTGTTTTCAACTTTTGGCTGGGAAAACGAGTCCCAAGATTTTTAAAAAACCACAGTTTGAGTCGGAGATTAGGGACGGACTTGAGGATTGAGTGGTATAAAAAATGTATTAGTTATGATCTAATGGGGGCAGAATGGCGGTGTAGTGATTAGCAGTGGCTAGAATTTCCTGGGTTCAAGTCCCTGGCTCGGCCACGGCGTTTCTGGTGGACTTGGTATGCTTTCTTCCAGTGCTTGTGTGGGTTTCCTCCGGGTACTCTGGTTTCCTCCCACAGTCCAAAGACATGCACATTAGGCTTATCGGCTGTTCCAAATTGCCCCTGGGTGTGAGTATAAATGTGAGTGGTGGTGAGTGAATGGTTGTGTGTGGTGATGGTTCAGGCTGCACCCAACCTTTGCCCGGTGTTGGCAGAGATAGGTTCCTTCCCTCATAGCAGGATTAAGCGGTTTGAAAAATGTAGATAATTAGAATAGGTGTGTAAGTATGACTGTAAATGGTTATGTGTGTGTTGGCAAGCTGTTCAAGGTGTACCACATTTCTCCATGACCCAAGTAGGGATAATCTGATGGATCAACAAAAACAAAAAGCATTTGGAGAGCCAAGCCATAAAAACTAGGTACACACCGCCCCCTGCTGGGCCTGCTGTACCACAACACTTCCAAAAAATGGGATTTCTCATGGTGAAGTAAAATTGCCAAAAAATCCGAAATCTGAATCAGGTCCAAACAAAATTTGTTTGGATAATAAAGGTTCTGGTCATGAATATACAGAGCAAATTCCTTTTAAATCAGACGCGTTTTCACAGAGATATGATTTCAACATTATAAGAGAAAGGGATCAGTGCCTGGACTCATACCAGAAGGTCATGGGAACGTCCTTGGGAAATCACCTGCCCATCATAAAAAATTCAGATTGATCTGTAAAAAACTGTGGACGGGAAGTTGCTAACAGGCAGACAGTCAGACAGACTGACAAATAAACAAAAAAAACCTCTAAAACGCATCATCATTAGACCACAAAACTCTCTCTAGGTCTTGCGGTGGCGCAGTGGTTAGCACGTCCGCCTCACAGCAAGAAGGTCCCAGGTTTGAATCCCGGGCTCGAGCGTTTCTGCGTGGAGTTTGCATGTTCTTCAAATGCTTGAGTTGGTTTCTTCTGGGTACTCTGGTTTCCTCCGACAGTCCAAAAGCATGCACAGTAGGCTGATTGGTTGTTCCTAATCGCCCCTAGGCGTGAGTGTGAATGTGAATGGTTGTGTGTGTTTGCCCTGCGATGGCCTGGCGAGCTGTTCAGGGTGTACCCCCCCCCCTCGCTCAGGGTCGGCTGAGACGGCTGCCAGCCTCCCCGCGACCCTAAATAGGATTAAGCGGCTTAGAAAATGAATGAATGAAGCTATCTTGTTTCATGGCGGCGCTAGCTCAAACCCAAACCGCAATGCTAGCTAGCACATTTAGTAGCATCATGTATGGAGGACAGATGCAGGTGTGATGTATTGATTGATTGATTTAAATAAGTTACAGTAGTCAGCACTGCGTGTTGAGGAGTGACCCGTCTGGGTTATTCTGTGTTTTGTTGAGACATTGTGTCTCCATCATTCTCTCTCTGAGTCGGAGGTGGTGTCCACGCCTGAGGTGCAGCTTTTTACAGACACAGGATCACCGCAAAACAGATTGCCTTTTTGTCTGGCTCGTGTCTTTGTGTAAAAACACAACAGTGTGAGTTGTACAGTGCGCGGTACACGGAACACCGTACACGGCATATAAACACAAAAAAAACCAAGGCTTCCTGTCCTCTGAGGTCCCGCCGAGACTCCAAGGGAAAGTGTGAGAGCTGCCGTGTACCGAAAATCCTCTCGCTCCCTTCGCTAATCTCTTCTCACTTGATTCTCTCAGGCTCGTCGCTTTCTCCTGTAACCTCCCCACACTGCGGCACAGCGAGCGCCTCGGTATCTGCTTGTATCTCGCTAGATTAGATTTGTGCGGGAACAAAAAGAGAGCCGGAGCGCTAATCTAAAAACCATTAGCGACGACGTTGCATTAAATATTCACCACATAAATGATGCTTTCCATCAGGAATCGTTACTACAGCGTTACGCACGACTCCCGCCCTGTCGCGGACGCCGTCATAGATCGGATGGAAGGAGAACGTCTGCCGAAGGAACTTTTCCATCTCCGGGGAAATGTTCCGGTCCATATTCAGAGGACTGAACGCTGTCAGAATCAGGAGTTCTCTGTATTACTGTGCTGTTATTCCCAGTGAGAGAGACGCCAGATATTTTACTGTTCATGCTTTAAAAACCTTCCTATCAAACTTTACTGATATTTCAACACACAACAACAACCTTTATTACTCACCCACTGGCTTTACACACCTCATAGAATTCATTCATTCTTTCATTCATTTTCCAAACCGCTTAATCTTTTCAGGGACGTGGGGAGATTGAAGCCCATCTCAGCCGACCCTGGGCGAGGGCATAGGCCAGACCATCACAGGGCAACACATACAAAACCATTCACACTCAGACTCACACCTAGGGGTGATTTAGAACAACCAATCAGCCTACTGTGCATGTTTTTGGACTGTCAGAGGAAACCGGAGTACCTGGAGGAAACCCACGCAAGCACATGCAGAAAATGCAAACTCCACACGGAAACGCCCTCGACGAGATCGGGAATCAAACCCAGGACCAGGCTAATCACTGCGTCACCGTGCCGCCCGCTTTTTTTTTTTAATAAATTTATTTCTCTTCTTTCCTTCCTGGATCTCAGTCCCTCCCCGTGTGATCACACCTGCTCTATAGATATACATCATGAATGATTTTTGGACACTTGTAGACACTTCTGGTGCCTGTTTTTTCCCAGAAGCCACTTCTGGCACTCGGGGCTAATTTTAACCCTTCACCCTGGAGCAGTTGTAGAATTCACACACACACACACACACACACACACACACACACACACACACACACAGATATGAAGATGTGAGGCTTCGTCTTCTGTGGCTTCACCCTTTAAGGGGGAAAAACCTCTGTCACTGAAAATCCATCTCCTGTTAATGCCTACTGGCTGTTTAGTGTGTGTGTGTGTGTGTGTGTGTGTGTGTGTGTGTGTGTGTGTGTGCGCGCGAAACATTGTGTATCTTAAGGACGCTGTATCTTAAACAGTGCTGTACCTTAAGGACGCTGTATTTTTTGGCGGTTTGACGGGAACGTCTTCATGACCGTTTCCATATCCACCCCAACGACAGATTTTTAAACTCAAATTTGCACTCTGAGCTCCAAGGTGAACTCTATTAATATTCACAAAGATAATATTTCTAAACCGTGACCCGTGCAATCAACCAGCGAGCTCATCTGCATTAAAGAGCCGCCCTCGCATCCTGGCCGACCTGCATGGTAGCTTATTTTGACACCAGCGGACAGATGGTCGAAGTTGCTTGAGCGTCTCTGAATCTTTAATATTTTCCTGACCTCCAAAATGATGGGATGAGACTTGATTTTGATTTCCACCAAATATAAACCAGGAGCGAATAAACAGCACAGGTGGCACAGGTGGCACCGTGGCGTAGCGGTTAGCACGTCCGCCTCGCAGCATGAAGGTCCTGGGTTCGAGTCCTGAGCTTTGCGAAGGCTTTTCTGTGTGTGCTTTGAGGTGTTCTGCCTGGGTTTCCTCAAGGTACTTCGGTCTTCTCCGACAATCCAGTCAGCCCATTAGGCTAATTTGCTGTTCCAAATTGCCCTGAGGTGTGAGGGTGAGTGTGGGCGTGAGCTGTTCAGAGTGTATCACACATTCGCCCAAAGATGGCTGAGAGAGGCTCCAGTGACCCTAGTAGAACCTAGGGGTTCCGTCCGTCACACTTTTAGTTTCCAGACATTTCCTTGCTGCACGCTGAAGCTGGGGGTTTTTAAGACTTGCTGTGCTTGTCCTATATTATTATATATTAAGAAATGGCTCTTTCGGCGGGTGCGTACGGACCCCTGTGGTCTCTTCTTTTTCTTGGTGTGGATAGATTTTGAAAACTTGAAGTCTTGTGACAGAAAGAACCAGACAGCACACTTTTCTCTGCACTCATACGCAGATTCTAACAGATTGATAACAACCTCTTTAGGATGTCAGGACTTGGGGTAGCGTGTGATTTGATTATTTATGAATTTTCCCATGGTGACATGAACTTTGTCAGATTCCCGACGGACCTGGGGCTTAACGGTTGAAACCTTGTAACATCCTTGTATTATTCTATGTT
This sequence comes from Neosilurus hyrtlii, assembly GCA_028564935.1. Lineage (NCBI taxonomy): Eukaryota > Metazoa > Chordata > Actinopteri > Siluriformes > Plotosidae > Neosilurus > Neosilurus hyrtlii. The sequence goes on from JAOUQZ010000017.1 coordinate 14,817,531, forward strand.
ATTAGTTATGATGTAATGGAGGCGACACGGTGGCGGCGTGGCTAACATGACAGCAGTCCAAAGACATGCACATTAGGCTCCAGTCTCCCCATGACCCTAATAGGATTAAGTGGTTTGGCAAATGAGTGAGTGGGTGAGTGAGTGACACTCGAGCGAGTGACTGAGTGGGCGGGGCGAGCAAGTGGGCGAGGTGGGCGGGGTATGGAAGCGAGGGGATGAACTTGAAAGAAGCTGCTTAATAAAATAACAGAGTGTAAGATAGAGTTTATGTTCTTTCTGTAAAACTGTTACTAACATTTAGATCTATTAGCACGATGAAGTACCAACGCTCCAGATTTAGCACTTGATTAGCAATGCTAATGCCAGAGAAAATAATAGCAGGAAAAGAAAGACCTCTACTAGCGCAGATTGCTATTGTCTGATTTCCATCCTTCTTTCGTTCATTGATGTTTTTTTAAAAACTCATTTCTGTTTGTAAGGAAGTGGAAATCTGTCTTTAATGGGTGGCTCAGCAGGAGGAGCGACACTAATACAATACATCGTTAATGATGTGTATTTTTGTCTCATGCATCCTGAAAAACTGACACGGAACTATACATACTGGGTTTTTTATTTATAATCGGGTCACTCAGAGATGCAGAAACGGATGAGTGTTTCTTATAAGTGTGCAAACCGAGCTACAGGAAGGGATTATCAAAGAGTTCCGTGGAAAAAAAGTGTAAAGGTATCGGAAACACAGTTCATGTTCAAGGTCATGAAGCAGGCACAGGTCCGGAGATCAGGCAAACAGCTTATCTGAGATCAGCGGTGAAATGGCTGGCAAAGATCTTACAGGAGGAACACAAAACAGGTCACACTCAGTGTTTATCACAACTGAGGACAACAGCTTGGTAACGATTGGCAATGAAAATGGTTAGCACGCCTGACTCACTGCAAGAAGGTCATGAGGTCGAGTCCAGGGTGTGTGGCGTTTGCATGGTTTCCCTGCACTTGTGTGGGTTTCATCCGGGTGCTCCAGTTTCCTCCAACAGTCCAAATACATGCCCAACCTTCGCCCAGTGTTGGCAGAGATAGACTCCTTCCTTGATAGCAAGATTAGGCGGTTTGCAAAATGTAGATAATTAGATTAATGTTTTAATATTTTTGAAAACACCCCAAAAGCTGTAATTTAAACGTGTGTGTGTGTGTGTGTGTGTGTGTGTGTGTGTGTGTGTGTGTGTGTGTGTGTGTGTGTAAACTTTTAATCAGCCTCTGTATTTCGGGTTATACTCAGAATAATTTATTTATTTATTTATTTTTACTTCCTGCGTGTCCTCGAGAACCTTCCTCTGAACCCCGGCGCGGCGGTGCGTGACATGCGCATACTGAATCGTGAAATTGAATCACTGCAGGAAGTCGACTGCGTGGAACCCGGGGAAAATACGACAACTTCCTTTCGTTCCTTTTGAAATTTACTGAAGTGCCACACGAAGAAGACAAATTAGTGGGAGTGATGAGGAGGGCTGTAGGTTTTATTCTCTGCCCTGGAGAAAAGCACAACCTGTTTTCCCAGTGCGTGCTGTTCGGGGGAGGTGCTACTGGGGGGGCCTCTGATGTTAATGGAAAAAGCATGGCAATAACACAGAGAGATAGAGAGAGACGAGATTTATTCATCATATTAATGTTAATGTTGGGTGATGTCGGAGTGGACTGTTGCATGGGTACAGCGTTGGTTTGAATGTTTATTCTTCCTGGAAAAAAGCTTCATTAATGCGTGTGGACCGTAAATGCCTGCCAGTGCTTCCTGTATTAGAGCTCTCTTGGGATTTCATTGGAAATATACTAAACCATAACGAATATTGAAAAATCAAATTCATAAAAAATTATATCACCGAAATGAATCATTCTTCGAGAAGGTACGGAGGCTCTGTGTGGAGTTTGCGTGTTCTCTCCATGCTTGCATAGGTTTCTTCCGGGTACTCTGGTTTTCTCCTTCATGTCCAAAGACTGGCGAACTGTTGAGGATGTAACCCCGCCTCTCACCTGAAGTCAGTTGGTATTGTTTATTATTCCTATAAAATTAGACATGCTATGCTTTAATGTGGTTTTCTTGTTAGTCTTATTAACTTTAAAACAAGAACACCCTGAGAGGGCAAACCCCCACCAATCCCAGCAATCTTCTATATGACAAGATATCAAAAATGTCCCATTTCGCAGTGTTAAAGAATCCTTGAAAAACATTCCTGGATGGATAATTTGATCCAGATCTCCTTTGTCCAAAGCTCCGCCCCCGGTAGAAATTTCATGAAAATCCACACATAACTTTTTGCGTAATCCTGCTAACATACAAACACAAAACCTGCAGGTACATGACCTCCATAGAGGATGTGAAAAGCCGTAAATCCGTTTGATGCCGCGATACAGTCTAAACCATTCATTCATAATTTCCTTTGATTCCTTTGTCGATTCACTTAATCCTGTTAGAGTCACAGGGAGGGTGGAGCCGACTCGGAACGAAAACTGGGTATGACCTGAACAGGTTGCCAGTCTATTGCAGGGCCAGCACACACACACACACACACACACACACACACACACACACACACACTTACACGTAGGGGTAATTTGGAACAGCTAATTAGCCTAATGTGCATGTCTTCAGACTGTGGGAGGAAACCAGAGTACCCTGAGGGATCCCACAAAAGCAAAGGGAGGGCATGCAAACTCCACACAGGGACTCGAACCCAGGACCTTCTTGCTGTGAGGCGGGCGTGCTAACCACCGAGCCGCCCTCTTCTACACCAGTATCGTTTAATTCCTTCTTTCAGCCTAATAACCTCATATATTGTTACCTGATTAAAGGCCCTTTCTTCTGTTGAAGCCTTTTCTTCTGTTCTTCTGTGGCAGTTCTTCCCATTTTGAACTCAGTAGGGAGAGAGAGAGAGAGAGAGAGAGAGAGAGAGAATGAAAAACAAAAGAGCGAACATGGTTAATGTGCTTCAGTATTCGCTGTTTACAGCAGGGGCTAGTTTGCTAATGGGGCAGGAGATATTTACTAATAGTGCAACTGAGAGGTTTTAGAAGTGTGTATGTGTGTGTGTGTGTGTATGTGTGTGTGTGTGTGTGTGTGTGTGTGTGTGTGTGTGTGTGTGTGTGTGTG
>JAOUQZ010000017.1:14825420-14846267 GCA_028564935.1 Neosilurus hyrtlii
GTGTGTGTGTGTGTGTGTGTGTGTGTGTGTGTGTGTGTGTGTGTGTGTGTGTGTGTGTGTGTGTGTGTGTGATAGCAAGAGCTGAAGAGAGGATACGTTAATGAATTAAAATGATAGCATTTTAGATTTTAACCCTAGCAAGCAGATAGCAAGCTAGTCAGCTAGGAAACTGGATAGATGGGTTTGGGGGGGGTGTATGTCATTAACTGCTTGATAGATAGATAGATAGATAGATAGATAGATAGATAGATAGATGATAGATAGATGGATATATAGACAGATAGATGGTAGAGAGATAGATAGATAGACAGGCAGACAGAGAGATAGACAGACATAGATAGATAGATAGATAGATAGATAGATAGATAGATGGATATATAGACAGACAGATAGATGATAGATAGATGGATATATAGACAGATAAATGATAGAGAGATAGATAGATAGACAGACAGACAGAGAGTTAGACAGACATAGATAGATAGATAGATAGATAGATAGACAGACAGACAGACAGATAGATAGATAGATAGACAGACAGACAGACAGACAGATAGATATATAAATAGATAGATAAATGGATATATAGACAGATAGATGGTAGATAGATAGAGAGATAGATAGAGAGATAGATCGATAGAGAGAGAGATAGATCGACTGTATGAATTGGAAAGAAGAGCTCTGGTAAGAAGGTAATTATGTGCCAAATGGCTAATCGGTGTCCTTCGCAGTCGTAACATTTCAGTCATCCACCGTTAGCGTTGCCCTTTTAAAAAAATCATCTGACCCATTTTTAGGTTTAGATCAAAAGCTGGATCAAAGGATCACTGACCAAACTGTAAATTCACCCCTAATAAGCTCATCTTCGTTTGTCTGGTCGCTGCGGTGAGGGCAGCTGATAGCTACCTCATTACCCCTCATAAAGGCCACGAGGCGCGGCGTTGATAACGTCCTTATTCAGCTCCATGATTCTCTTTCCTTGGAGAAGGAGGTGAAGGTCTCTGTGCACAAATAACACGGTGACATTATGAGTGTGGACTACAGTACGGGTTATACCAGGGTTATGATACACCGCCTTAGTCCTACAGAGCATCCAGGTACCGACAGAAAAATCTGTACTGCTCTATTCCTGGTATACAGGTGTATTTCTATTATACTGGCGTATTTCTATTATACTGGTGTATTTCTATTATACGGAGGGTATTTCTATTATACAGGTGTATTTCTATTATACAGGCATATTTCTGTCATACTGGGGAATTATTAATATACAGGTGTATTTCTATTATACAGGCGTATTTCTATTATACAGGCATATTTCTGTCATACTGGGGAATTTCTATTATACAGGTGTATTTCTATTATACTGGTGTATTTCTATTATACTGGGGAATTTCTATTATACAGGCGTATTTCTGTTATACTGGGGAATTTCTATTATACGGGTGTATTTCTATTATACTGGTGTATTTCTATTATACTGGGGAATTTCTATTATACAGGCATATTTCTGTTATACTGGGGAATTTCTATTATACAGGTGTATTTCTATTATACTGGGGAATTTCTATTATACAGGTGTATTTTTATTTCACTGGTGTATTTCTATTATACTGGAATATTTCTATTATACTGGTATATTTTTATTATACTGGGGTATATCTATTATACTGGTGTATTTCTATTATACTGGTGTATTTTTATTATACCAGGGATTTTCTCTTATACTGGTATATTTCTATTATTCTGGGGTATTTCTATTATACTGGTGTATTTCTAATCTATTGGTATATTATTTATTATACTGTTATATTTTATTTTACTGGTGTATTTCTATTTTACTGGGATATTTTTATTATACTGGTGTATTTTATTATACTGGGGTATATCTATCATACTGGTGTATTTTATTATACTGGTTTATTTCTATTATACTGGTGTATTTTTATTATACTGGTGTATTTCTATTATACTGGTGTATTTCTATTTTACTGGTATATTTTTATTATACTTGTATGTTTTATTATACTGGGTATTTTTATTATACTGGTGTATTTTTATTATACTGGTATATTTTTATTATACTGGTGTATTTCTATTATACTGGTATATTTTTAATACTGAGGTATTTCTATTATACTGGTGTATTATACTGGTGTATTTCTGTTATACTGGTATATTTTTATTACACTGGTATATCTTTAATACTGGGGTATTTCTATTATACTGGTGTATTTTTATTGTATTGGTGTATTTATATTATACTGGTGTATTTTTATTGTACTGGTGTATTTTTATTTTTTTGGTATATTTATATTATACTGGTGTATGTTTATTGTACTGATGTATTTTTATTTTACTGGTGTATTTTTATTTTACTGGTATATTTCTGGTGTATTTGTAGTATATTTTTGGTGTATTTTATTTATATTTTGGTTTATTTTTGGTATATTTTTGGTGTATTTTTGGATATATTTTAGTTATATTTTGGTATATTTCTGGTGCATTTTGGTGTACTTTTTGGTATATTGTGGTGTATTTTTTGGTATATTTTGGTGTATTTTTGGTGTATTTTTCGTGTATTAGCTTAAAATTTTAATGTACTGATAACCCTTTGTACAAACCTAAGAGTTTTATAAGAGTCAATCCTTTAAAACACACACCCCTGTAGTGAAAGAGAAAATGAAAACATTTGTTACAGGGTTGCACTGATGGTCAATATTTATATTAATAATTAAAATATAAATTTTAAGGCAGTAAAACACTTCATGCTGCTATTGGAAAATAAATAACTTTATGGTGGAAACTGTCGCTCTGCTTCATTGCACCAACTCAGTATTGATTATTTTCTTACAACAGCACAACATGTGGGTTTTATTGGTAGGGAAATGTCTCCGTAACCGCACCGTTGAAGATCCACCGTGTCACTGCAGTGTTATACAGCATTTCATCAAAACTCTGGGAGGAAATGCTGTGATTCAGGCCAAATGGAAGGCGTAATATTGGGATGTAGCTGTAGGTGTGTGTTTTCAATCCTGTTGATATTCTTGGGATTATTGAGAGATGACCGGAACAAACCATTCTGGACTGAAGCCGTAGAAGAACCCAAGCGGTGGTGGATTGCTGCTTTGAAAAGCAGTTGGTGCTTTAATAGAAAGCTAATTCACGGCTAAAGAGATCCACTTGCAAAGCTGATTTTTTGTTAAAGGTATTTTTTTTTCCCCAGCGAGATGATAAAACGCCTGCTTGGCTCGGTGACTAATGATGGACGCAGCACTTGTCTGCATGAGCACTACGGCCCAGGAATATCATCAAAGGCTATGGCGTGCTTAAATTTCCATTTCTCAACCCTACGTGTTATAGTCATTAGGCAGGAAGATGCTGCTTTAATCAACAGAGGACTTCAAAGGTGCACATTTCCATGACTAATTTAGCCTTGTTTTTTTTTAGCGAGCTTTTGAAGGCATGTGATAACAGAGAACACAACAAAGGACACTACTGTACTTTCCACCAAGCTACACAGACGTCATGTTTTTTTCTGGGACATTAATAATAAGGTTTGTTTTGTTTTTTTACTTTAATCATCTGCTCACCAGACAGAACAACCAGGAAGGGCTGCCTCAGGGCATGAGAATGAGTGTAACATACTCATAGGAAAGCTCTATTCACCCAATTCTACATACATAAGCTCACAGACTCAGCTGATTGGATAGGGGGCGATCACACTAGAGGTGGGGTAAAAAAGTGGCTGATGCAAACTGATTTAATTGCAATTTTTTTAGCGCATTGTGAAATTTCACGTCAAGATGTTTTGTGACTCCACATGCAAACGAATATTTTGCGGCTTAAATACGTTTATCACGTGAAAGAAATTTTTGCAACTGATTTGTGAGTAATTTGCGATTGGTTTGTGGATGTTTGGACCAAAAAAGTGAATCCTCCGTCATAAATCAGTCGCCTTTTGTTCACTTTTGTTCTCAAACCATTTGCTTTTTAGTCGCGCATTATAAGCGCAAACAAAATGCAAATAAAATATGAATGAGGACAAAATACACCGAATATGGCGGATGCCAGCAAATCGTAAACTTTCTGCGTGGAAGTCTCCAACTTGTCAATTTTCCTCACAAACAAAAAAATTATTATTTATTCTATTTTTTAAAAAATGTTTTCGCAATAATTTGCGAACAAAACAACAACTTTGCGACATTGTTGTGACACGTGCAAACTGTTTGACAGTATTCCGCATCAGAGCCTTGTTTTGCGACATTCGCAGAAATTCTGACATTTTTTGCAATGAGATCATGAAGCAGGCAACCAAAATGCGATGCCACGAATTTCGCGTGACATTGCCATTCGCGTCAATTGCATTTCTATCGCACCTCTAGTGTGATCACCCCCTAGTGTTGCAGTAATGAACAGGGGCATGACAGTTTCTTGGGTTCTTGATGAACAAATCCCATTTCAATTCCTAATTCAACCTCACGATCTCTGGATAGGATTATACCCAAAGACATGCACGTTATGCTAATCGGCTGTTCCTTGGTTTAAGTGTGAGTGTTTATGGTTCTGCGTGTGTTGCTCTGCGATGGTCAGACGAGCTGTTCCAGGGTGTACCCCACCTCCGTGCAGTGTCAGCTGAGAAAGGCACCAGCCTTGTGAATTATTTTGTGTGTGTGTCTTTGTGTTGGCACTGTGATGGATTGGCAAACTGTTCAGGATGTACCCGGGCTTCATGCAGAGTCGGCTGAGATAGGCTCCAGCGGTTCGGCAAATAAATGAAGGAATAAATGTAGCATGTCTGCCTCCCTACTGCTAATTAAGCTAACTGCGTGCAGATTTTGAGCCCATTGTCCCTGCATACTGTACAACAATATCATATAGCTATAAGATCGTACATATCGCACGCTGGAGGAGAATATCCAGCGTAATGAATAAGCACAGTGAGAACTGTGCTCTGAAAAAAAGCCTCATGCTTTGATAAAAATAATTCTGCTTCTGCTGGGTTCAGACCCGGAGCCTGGAATCACGCTGTAGAGAAAACGCGTACAGAAAACCTGCAATGACAAGCACAAAATTTCAGCATTTCCTCCCAGTACAACACATTCTTACCCATAAACAACCACTTCTCACTCATCCTGTGCATAAACACACACACACACACACACACACACACACACACACACACACACACATAAAAACACAACACCTCGAGTCATCACTCTGTGGGGATGTGTGACATAACTTTTTCGCACCCCTCATCGTCCCCCTTTTCGCCCCCCCTGCTGTGAACAGGCATGTGTGTGTGTGTATGTGTGTGTGTGTGTGTGTATGTGTGTGTGTGTGTGTGTGTGTGTGTGTGTGTGTGTGGGGCCGAGCCACACCGACAACACAGCCAACATTGCACCGCGTGCCTGAGTGCTCTCTGTAGATTTCACGCCACAGTAAAAGTAATTATAACGACAGGGAAGTTTTATATTCACCAGGTCTGCAGGTTTAAATGGAAATGTGTGTCTGTTCTTCCCCTGAGGAAACCCGGAGCCTCTTGATTTTTGATTTGAGCAGGGAAGCAGGGTGGTGTAGTGGTCCTGGGTTCGAGTTCCGGGATCTGTGAGGGCGTTTCTGTGTGGAGTTTGATTGTTTTCCCTGTGCTTGCATGGGTTTCTTCTGGGTACTCTGGTTTCCTCCCACGGTCCAAACACATGCACGTGAGGTTCATTGGCCATGCCTCCTTCCCCATATTTGACATGTACAGAGGACACATTTCCTTCCCCTTGACTGACAGTTAGAGAGGACACACCTCTACTTCACTGTATCCGTAAGGTACAGAGGACAAATCTCCTCCTCTATGACTGACAGGTACACAGGACGCACCTCCTTCACTGTAAACAACAGATGCAAAGGACACTCCTCTTTCACTGTAACTGACATATACAGAGGACACACCTCCTCCACTATGACTGACATGTACAGAGGACACACCTTCATTATGGCTGACAGATACAGAGGACACACCTCCTTCACTATACACTGACAGGTACAGAGGACACACCTTCACTATGACTGACAGATACAGAGGACACACCTCCTTCACTATACACTGACAAGTACAGAGGACATGCCTCCCCTATGACTGACAGATACAGAGGACATGCCTGCACTATGACTGACAGATACAGATGACACACCTCCTTCACTATGACTGACAGGTACAGAGGACACACCTCCTCCACTATGACTGACAGATACAGGGGACACGCCTCCTTATCCACAACTGAATCATGAAAACTGTAACATTCCATTTCGCTGTTGCCGGAACATCCACAGAGATTTATAATCCACTTTATTAAAACATCACTAAATTGAGGTATCACAATATGGTGTGTCACTGCCGGATACTCTGTCTCCATTGACAGCCGGCTGCCTTCATAACCTTTATTTCAGTTCGGTGTTGCTAAGACAGAGAGGTGTTATTACATCGTCTGATAAATGAGCACATCTCCGGCTTACGCCACCTCGTCCTTGAGGCCACCAACAGATTATGACTCTCATAACTGCAATTAAGTGGCTCTGCACACTACATGGCTGGTCCTGAAAGCTCTGAACTTGAGCAGGGGCTAGTCCAGTGATCAGGGGGTTGTCAAGTCCCTAATTTAGGAATTTACACATAATTAATGAAGCCATGGAGTCTGGTGTTGAACATTTCTTTTCTGAAGTTTATTTGAGGATAGAAGAAGGACATTTGGCCCATCACTACTTCGATCACACCTTGGGATCTTCTCCAGACCACTCCAGGTCAATCCTCAGCATGGACAAGAAGCCCCAGGTGAAAAGAAACTGTGAGCAAATGCCAGGATATACAAGGTTTATGCTCCTTTGTAGCATATGGTGATCAGTTCTCCAGACATTTTTGCCTGAGGCTTGCTGCTGGGTGGCAGGGGTGTCCAAACACTGTGGCTCTTGGTTTGAGAAGCAGTGTTTAAAAGATTTTTGTCCAGCTATAGCCTAAACATTCTGTCTTATATTCTTGTTCTTAACCCCTTAGCATTTGAGGCATGAATCCCAGGCTAGCAGAAAAAACAGGGAATTGAGGTTAGCATTAAAGCAGAACTCATAATTACCGCAGCCATTGTTTATAAAGATGTCCGTTGCCAGAAATCCTCTTAAAATATGTCCTGTCAAGAATTCCCTCTTCCCACTTCCTAATTTATAATTTACCAAAATATCAAGTGATACGTGTGATTATTTGACTTGTTTGTTTGTTTGTTTGTGTGGCCACACCCTTGCATGAAATTTCACCGAACTTGGTGGGGACACCACCCTACCTGAGTCCTGGAGATGTTTCCATTTTGGAATGTCAAGGTCAAAGGCTAAGGTCAAAACTAGGTCAGAATTATGGGAGACAGAGCGTTTATAACTCGCAGACATGCCGTTACTATGGAGCACTAATAGGAAACCATATATGGACTTTAATGTGTGATGTGATGATTCCCTTTGACCTTGAATGACCTTGAGGGGTCAAACCCTGTTTATCCTGGAAAAGGTTGAAACAACAGAGTTGTTTTTGGAATAGCCAGTGAGACTAATGTGCATGTCTTTGGACTGTCTGAGGAAACTGGAGTACCCCAAGGAAACCCATGCAAGCACGTGGCAAACATGCAAACTCCACACAGAAACACCCTCACCAGGCACGGGACTCAAACCCAGGACCTTTTTACTGTGAGGCAGACATGCTAACCTCGGCACCACAGTGCCGCCCTTATGTAACACCATCAAAGCCCAAAGTCCCTAGTCTGGAAAAGATGGTGTTCCCTAGCATATGCGTGCGTATACTTTTATGGAAAAAAAGCCATGTTGCAAATGTTTTATGAATGGCTCCACCCACATACTGTAATTGGTCCAAATATTACATGCTTGTTTATATAACTAGAGGTGTATCCACTAGATGAGGTGATGGAAAACATTGACGTTTCAAAAAAATCCACAAATATAACCAGCTCTTTTCTGCATCTTCTTCCCGATTGGTGTCAGGATGTGGGCTCGGCTCACAGCCGTAACGACGTGGAGCATGTTCAGCATTTTAAGAAGCCTTTGCAATTACATCCAGTCGCCTCTGGCACGTCAAGAGCACTGCCTGAAATGAAGTTTATGGCTTACTGACTTAGTTAATCCTTCATTTGGAAAGGATTTGAAACCATGTGCTCATCATAATGGTTTTATTTGTTGAGCAGGTCTGATACGGATCCGATCCGACAGAGCCGAGACAGATACTGAGCTGAAACAGTGGCTGGGTATCAGATTAGGTTTGCTTTTTTGATCTGATTGGTGTACTGACAGAGCACATTTGTTATACATGGCATGTGATGCTCACGCTGACTTTCACCCCAAAGCAAGACATGAAAATCAAGTCCCAGGCTCGTCTGAAGGTGCGACTTTGATTGCTCGCTATCTGTGCGTGATTGCCGTAATCCAGTCAAGTAATCCAGTAAAAATATTCTGGAAAGGTAACCTGCGATGAACTGGTGTCCCATCCTGGAGGAGTTGAGCTCCTAGTCGCTTCACACTATGGAAACCGGGGATAAGCGCCAACCTGATGATGAGCCACTAAGCTTGGGTGTTAAAGCCCAAAAGATTTAATCAAGTGATCCAATGGTTAAGGGGGAAAAAAGGGAAATTATTCTAAAAATGGATGTCCGAACCACATGAGTGAGGGAGTTATTCTTAAAGTTGGGTTTTGATTCCGTTTTGGTGATGAGGATATTCAGAAGAGTCTTATTCAATAAGACAATGTGAAGTCTGATCAGAAGGATGATCTGAAGCTGTGTGTGTACGAATGGCAGTGTGGATACAGATCTGAGGATTAGAGAGGAGATTTTGGACTCAGTGATTCGAATCATTTGCATCTGTTAATTGATTCATTCGGATGAATTGCTCACACAGTTTGGGCAATGATCAGTGCAATTTTATTCTGTGTTTAGAATAATTCATTTCACTGCCCGTGTATGCACCAGAGTGCTGAAATGTACACCTTGGAGAGAAAGAGCCGGAATGGGATTTGTTTAACTTTTAGGAGTGAACCGATTCTCAGAATGACTCAATTAAAATTTATTGAGGAATTGTATAACACTCACTCATTTTTTCCCAAACTGCTTAATCCTGCTAGGGTCACAGGGAGGCTGGAGCCTATCTCAGCAGGGTACATCCTGGGCAGCTTGCCCGACCATCACAGGGTTAACACACACATAATCATACATAGGGGCAAATTGGAACAGCCGATTAGCCTAAATGTGCATCTCTTTGGACTGTAGGATCACTCAGAAAAAAAAATATGTGGGGAACAGGTGGAGTCCATTTAGAAACACCAGAACCGTGCCGGGGATTTAAATCCAGAACCTTCTTGGTGTTAAGCAGACGTGCCTACCTCTACTGCACCACTGCGCCACCCTAGAGAACAGTACTCATTTGCCTAAAACAAATCCACAACTACACTGCACACACACACACACACACACACACTTTCATACTCTTCACCAATCCATCTAGAACCTTAACATTAATGTTCTCACTCACCCACCCATCTGCCAAACCGCTTAATCCCACTACGGTTGCGGGGAGGCTGGAGCCTATCTTAGCCGACACAGGGCGAAGGCAGGGTACACCCTGAACAGCTCACCAGACCAAGGCAGAGCCAACGTGCACACAGCCTTCACACTCACTCCCAGGGACAATTTGGAATAAACAATCAGCCTGATTTGCATGTCTTTGGACTGTGGGAGGAAACCGGAGTACTGTGAGGAAACCCATGTAAGCACAGGGAAAACACGAGTCAAGGGGGTTTTACCCGATAAGTTGAAATCCCTGCCCCCTCCCACCCTCCCATATCTCCTCGGGTTAAGTTTTATACCCCATAGAGAATCAGGCTTTTATTTCAGTACCATGGACAGCGCTATTTCTTCTTGACCCTCATTGTTGGTATACGGTACATGATGTGGATTTTTTTAAACTCTGAAACTGTTAACACAGAAGCTAGTTTGCTGGCTAAACAGTTTCAACTTCCAGCATTGAGTTACATAATTAGTTTTCTTAGCAACCCTGCAGCTGTGAAAAAAGAAAAGATATCAGAACGGGGTATTACAACAACTCTGTTAGCAGCTCTAAATCTACTGCGGAATGAAGAGACGGGAATTTAGCTGGTTCATTCTCCAGACCAGTTTTAGGTGCTGACCTGGCAATCTGCCCCAAATACTATTACTATTTCTTATTATGGCCATGATGCCCAAACACACTGGAGAGGTAAAGCAAGGAATTGTTCACATCTAGTCAGAATGCTGCTACACTGACACCTGCAGGGTGAGAGAACTTCTAGAAATAGGAATAGAGAATTATTATTAGCACGCCACCTCACTACAAGTGGGTCCTGGGTTCAAGTCCCAGGCTCAGCCTTTTGGAGTTTGCATGTTCTCCCTGTGCATGCACGGGTTTCCTCTGGGTACTCCGGTTTCTTTGCACAATCCAAAGACATGCGTGTCAGACTAATTGGCTGTTCCAGATTGCCTCTTGGTGTGAATGGTTGTGTGTTTGTGTGTTGCCACTGCGATGGACTGACGAGCCATTCAGGGTGTACCCCGCCTTCACCTAGAATCAGCTGAGATAGGCTCTTTCATTCTTGTGACCCATGTGGTTTGCCCTCTTTGCCATTGTTAATTGCCCCCCAGTCAGATTATATTATGAACGTGTCCTGTCTAGACTGAAAGATTTACTGACTCAGTAACTGACTCAGTGAATGACAGCAGAGTTTTGAATTTTGACTGAAAGTATTCACTGATTCAATCAGTGGAATGTGAGTTGATTCACTGATTCATACATGGATGAACTGATATGTCTGATCACATGAGAGGAGTCAATCTCAGTCATGACTGACGTATAAGCGTCTCCGTTGGCGTTCACTACAAATAAAGGAGCGACTCAACAGGGACCAATACTGACTCATTTAAAAGGAGTGAGTCATTTGTAAATGACTCATGTCTTCTCAGTATGAATGACGAAGGTACGAGAGATCAAAATGGAAGCTATTTTATATTTAGTTTGTGTGATTGTATAGCCATACTGTCGATGCTCATGCCTGGGTTATCTCCTTCCTCTGGTTTAGAAGAAGTCCTGTTATCCTCATTACAATAAGCAAAAGAGCCCACTCATCCGAAACCAGCTAATGAAGCGATTTGATTCAGTGGCCTCTTTGGGTGCATATTATTTTAAACTGCATCATGTCGTGATAGCTTTGTAGTTAAACTGTAAAATACTACAAGAACCTACAGGTTATGTGTGTTATTAACAGAAGGTTATGAGCTTTAAGTGTACTCTCTGTGAGGCTGTGCACCACCAAATGTGAATGTACTCCCCCCTCGTTACATTTGCTGAGTTAAATACAAGCCTCATACTCATCTTAATGATTTTTTAAGTTAGTTATGTTCATGTGGAGATTTTAAGGCGCCTCCAGGGAGGGATGGGATCTGTATGAAGAGGCGCTGCAGATGGTGCGCTTCACTTCATGCTGCTTTCATTTGCTGTCGTTGGCGTGGTGTTTTAATGAGCTGAGGTACAGTTAAGACCATCATGCTGTGGTGTTTCAGGCAGTAATCCCACTTAGTACGAAACTCTGTCAGTGGTTTGCGATTGAATCTTCCGAGAACTTGATAGACAGCCAGAACTGCCATCAGGGGCAGGGCAAAAGGTAGAGATGGCCCACCTCCAAGACCCAGAGGGGGCCCATGCAATGGTTAAGGGCTGCAGGATTGTATGTCCATGATGGACAGGTATAGAAAATATTGTTTGCTCTTCCAGAATGCTTATTGGCTGGCCCTTAGACAGCATGGTTGATATCAAGGATATAAGCTTTTACACTAGCAAACATCAAAAGCAAAACTAGAGGGGCACTTACAGATTGCAAGGTACATCCTACCCATGGATGTAACTACATTACCAGACAACCTCTGTTGTTTTAGGGTTTTGTTGGGGTATGATCTTACAAGGTCACTCAAGGTTACAGGTAATTGTCTCATTTGAAAGCTCATATCTGGTTCTCGATTAGTGTTCCATAGTAACAGCATGTCTATTGGCACTGGTTTCAAAATTATAAGTGCCCAACCTCCAAAACATTGTGACCTTGCTCCTTGTTACCTTTGACCCTGACATTCCAAAATCAAATTATCTCTGGGACTCGGGAAGGGTGGTGTCCCCACCAAGTTTGGTGAAAATTTGTCTTTGGGTGTGGTAAGAATTTGGTTCCTAGTCAAACTGACCAACAAACAAAATTGACCAATCAGACCGCCACAAAAATTCTGTATTGGGTAATTGGGTAAAGGTAATTATAGGGATGGTTTCACCTTATCCTGTCACATAACCTCCAACCTGTGAGTAAATATGTCTCGAGGCAATACAAAGAGAAATAATAATTGGAAGGAAGTAGCTGAGATTGTTGCTAAGCGTGTAAAAGAGTGCACACGAATTTCCATCAATAATATAAAATAAAACACTAAATAGTGCGTAATGTAATTTATGTTAGAGTTAAATATGATTTATGATGGTGTTGAATTATAAGGATTTGGCAACCCGTTTTCTGAGCTTTTTCACCCAACTGGAATACCCATTTGAGGGCATTTCTGTGTGGAGTTTGCATGTCCTCCCTGTCCTTGCATGAGTTTCCTCCGGGTAGTCCAGTTTCCTCCCACAGTCCAAAAACATCCACATTAAGCTAACTGGCTATTCCAATTTGATCCAAATTGTGTGTGAGTGTGAATGGTTGTGTGGGTATATGGTGGCCTCCCATGACCTTACTAGGATTTAGCAGTGTATTAGCAAACGAAATGAAAAATAGAATTAATTAACATTACAAAAAAAATTCTATTCATCCATCCATTCATTCAATCATTCATTTTCCAAACAGTATCCCACTGGGTGAAGGAAAGGTACAACTCCCCAGTTCATCAGAGGGTCACCACACCCACATGCACACAACCTTTTACATTCACACTCACAGCTAGGGGCAATTTGGAACAGTCAGTTAGCCTAATGTTTATGTCCTTGGACTGTGGGAGGAAACTGGAATACCCTGGAAAAAACCCACAAAAGCACAGAAAAGCAGCTTAAATAAACACAATTGTCTGCCATCATATATATCTATCTTTACTATAATGAAGGTGTTGGTGTGTTTTCAGCTCTCTCTCTCTCTCTCTCTCTCTCTCGATCTCTTTCTCTCTCTCTGTATCCTTGTATTTTCATCGTCTCACCCTTTAATGATAGAAAAGTGAGGTAAGACCTCATCACAGAGTTGTTTTTGTATTTTCCTGATAAACAGGAGGTTAGAAGGGTTTTTTGCACACCCCACACAATGCATCAAGAAAATATCATGGCTATGAATTACAAATAGCACAATCGGTAGGCAGCGTAATCCTTTTTACAGTATCATCTGGCTGCCAAGTCATCAACGTAAAGAGGCTCTTCTGGAAAGCAAATTGGACAGCTAGCGGTTGTGAGATGCTTCTGAGTGTGAATAATTAGCCATGGCTTCCATTAATTTCAATTAAACTAAACACTCTGTTGTTCTCCGGGAGCTTAAGTTGTCGCCGTTATCACCCAGGAAAGAGTATGAAGAAAGGACTTTCTTTGGTTTTACTACAGCGTTTTGATTTTTGGTAAGATATTTTTTCATTACGGCACGTTGGCTTAAGTTTGTTTTGTATGAAAGAACAGTTCCGCCACTAAAGAAAAAATAAAGCACAGGGGCCCAGACACTCCCACCGAAAGGACCATTTCATAACATTCCTATATAGAACAAGCATAGCAGGGTTGAAAGGCCCAGCTTCAGCACGCGGCAAGTACATGTTCGGAAACCTAATATACTCTTTTGCCTCTGTGACCTTGAAGAGTAGGTCAAGGTCACTCACACACAAACTCATTCTAGCTCTTATAGCAGTGATCCAGCATACCAAGGTTGAAAGCCCAAGCTTTTAGCAGGTAAATGTCCGGAAACTAAAGTGTGACAAACAGACGGACGGACAGAACCTGTTCCTATAGCTTCCGATGGGCGGGAGCTAAAAAAAAGTCTGACTGTAAGTCATAATTATGAGTTAGCAAGTTATGGATAGGCTACTAAGTCATAATTATCAGATGCTAAGGCATAAGTATGGTTTGCTACGGCATACATATAACTCATAATTATGACTCTTTAATCATCTAATAATTATGACTTACTAACTCTTCATTATGACTTAGCTATCTTATAATTATGGCTAACAATCAGGATTTTTTTCTCTCAATGCAGAAATGGACTTAAATAGTTTTGTAATCATAGGTTGAGACTAAACAAGCAAGCGTTTGAAAGCCTTAGCTTGCAGTGGAAGAAGGGGTGTGGTCAAGCACCGTAACACCCACAAACCAGTGCTCGTCCGCTCCCCTGCTTCAAAACTTATCATCAAGAAACGGAAAAATATTCTGTAAATTTATGACGAGTCAGTGTTCTAGTGGGAAACTCATTTAATCCTAATGTAACTTAGATCTCACACTTTCATGCCATAAGGCCCTGACATATTGTAAATGAGTGTTGGTATCATTCAGCGCTCAGAAAGCCCGCTTGAAATCACGTGCTACACCATGGTGTTTGCAAGGATTGATCTGGAAGTTATGCAGATGCTAGCTGAATGTTAACGAGTCTCGGAGCCTCTCTGACGGCCTTGTGAGTCATCTGGATTGTGAGGCTGCACCGCTCCAGCCCCATTGAGGCAGCGCAGTGCAGCCACTGCTGAGCGCTAGCTGTGCTCGGCATGCTAATGGGGTGCTTTGTGACTAGCTCTGATGGTGTCAGAGAGAATGCCACTGATTTCTGTGAATGGAGCTTTGCGAGGCTGCAGCTGGGAGCGGGTGCTGATGATTCTGTCAGCGTCACCAGCAATTCAGGCTTCAAGATAAACGTCCCTTGTGCATGAATTACAGCTGCTTGAATGGATAGCAAAAGATGGAGGAGGGGAGGAAGTGAGACAAGCTGTGAATGACATTCAGAAATATTGTAGGCCATGACAGAGCACTAAGGGATGTGCGATGCCTGTATGAAAGTGTAATGTAAGTATTAAATCAGTGACTGGTTGAACAACACCACATGCAGGAAACGCACTTACTTTTAATTTGTCAAAGTCTTGCTTCGTCACGGAATCATTTCTGCTGCTCTGGAATGTTGATCATGAAAATATGGTGGCAGGACTTTACTTCTGTGGTTGCCAAATGTTCTGGATATACCTCTAAGACAGATTTCTTTGTTTCTCCACCAGGTGGCACCCTTCCGGCCTGTAGACTCACTCCAGAAGGGATCATGTTCTAAAGTGGACCAACCATGAAAAGCTTAGGGACCAGCCACGCTCGTCACTTGTCGGACTCCTGTATGCCTGTTGCAGGTCCTCAGGAACCGATATGCCCTTTAACCCCAGACCCCCATGGGACATACCTTCTAAGCCCTACTATTACCCATTATGGCACTCTGGATCCACACATGCACCACTTCCCACCAACGAGCCCCATCGCTCTTCAGTCCGATTGCCTGTTGCCACTCAACAACCAGCTGACCACCAGCAACACCTTCCCTCGCTTTCAGTTTCCATCGCAGGTTGATCAGACTGAGTACACTCAGGTAGGAAATTACATCTCAAGTGCAGCCTCTTTAAACTTTTCTTCTTATTTCCTCTTGCTTAGTAAACATATGTATATAAACAACTGGGTATGCACAGGAAGCTTAAACATCATTTGCTGAACCGTTTAATCTTGCTAGGGTCATGGGGAGGCTAGAGCCTATCTCAGCCAACTCAGTGTGAAGGTGGGGTACACCCTGAAGAGCTCGCCAGTCCATCCCAAAACCAACACACACACAACCATTCACATGCACACTTACTCCTAGGGGCAATTTAAAACAGCCAATTAGCCTGGATGTGCATGTCTTTGGACTGTGGGAAGAAATCGGAGTATCTGGAGGAAACCCACGCAAGCACTGGGAAACAGAAACACGCGCGGGACTCCAACACCTTCTTGCTGTGAGGCGGCCGTGCTAACCACTACGCCAGCACGCCTCTCCCATCCTGACTGATTTGTTGGTATTTGGTTCTAACACTAGAGTCTAAAGTTTAACAGAAGTTCATATAGGGTACGTATGCAATGAAAACCCAATTGATATATTCACTCGTAGGGCTCACAAAGGAAATAATACATATATATTGACTTTATTTTGGCCTTAATTCTAGCACAGCACATATACAACAGAGCAGATGTTCCTAGCCCAGTCTTGTGGGACTACACATTCTGTGTTTATTTCCTTCTCTGACTACATTTGACCAGGTTAATTTGTAGTTTATTACCTGGCTCGGGAGCAGAAATAGAACAGAAATGTGAACTTGCAGTTCCCAAAAGACTAGGCTAAAACCGTTCGAAATACTGTGTCTTGCTGAATCCAGCAGGTCTAAAATTTTTGTCTCATTGCAGCAGGGGTGTATGTCCCAGACGGCCTCTCGCACTGGTACCCTCACCACCTCTGCATCTATGGGGATGGGCTTAGGTCTGGGACTCACACTTCCACCTATGATCAGCAGCGGTACGGCAACAATCTCCTCAGCCGCAGCAGCCAAGATGAACCGTATCCCGACTGGCCTGCTAGACCAGCTAGAGCACCATGTTCCACTACAACCCGATGGCTTCAGCACACTTCAGTTCCACAGACGAAGTCGTGGCTCCAAGCAACGCAGCGAGAGCCCTGGTCGCATCCGTAACCTGGTACACTCCGTCCAAAAACTATTCTCCAAGACTCAGTCTGTGGAGGGCTCAGGTGGTAAGGGAAATGTGCAGGGAGCTGATGGCACCAAGGCCACACGCCGGTCCAAGAGTAAGGACCGTGCCAAGACTGAGGGTGCGAAAAGACGTGGACGGCCCAACCTCTCTGGGTTCTGGAGCTCAGATGATGCTTTGGAGGATGATGCAACGACTCAAGAGGCAGCCGGGCCAGTGGCTGTAGCTTATCGGAACCCTCTGAGCATGATGACGCTGGGCAGGGCAATATCGGACAGCCAGGCACCCCCCAGAACAAACCTACAGGGCTACAATACCATCGCTGCTCACCGTTCTCTAAAACCCTCCAAGAGCAGTGGAGAGCTGAAAACCCAAACCTTGTCCTCGACTAGTGGAACAGCAGGAGATGGCACACTGGCGAAAAGAGGTTCATGGTCAACACTAACTCTTAGCCAGGCTCGGCAAGTTCTGCAGAAAGGCACGGCCACGGTGAACCGGACACTGCTCAAGTCTAAGTCCTACCACCAGGAGCTGACCTCCAACTTTCTTCAGGTAAAACAGGATTCGGGGAGGGAAATCCTTCTCCGTTTTGATACAGGCGTAAACAGGTTCTATACCTAAGGGGTTGCTAACTTTGTTTAATTTAAGACATCCACAATTTTTCAAATAAATGTAATACTTCAGACATACTTTGTAGAGCAAACTGTTAAACCAAATGAAGGTTTAAATCATTTGAAATCATTTGGAAACAATCCCAGTCGGTAATCAACTTTCATACAGCGTTAAAGACCCACCAACTGAATTAAAGGCATTTAATTGCAGTCAGATCTCCAGAAATTGATTAAACATTGAACACAAACCATTTTAATCTGACGCCCTTTGGGATTTAGAGCATTATTGAGGCAAGCAGCTCGGATGTTACTCTGCTCTGGAATTGTTCCAGGTTCCTGGAGGGGATTGGAGTGGGACGCTAGGTAAAGGAGCGGGAGCAGGAACGGAAATCCCATGCAGGAGAATGCGCAGTGGCAGCTACGTCAAAGCCATGGGCGATCCTGAGGACAGCGAGCAGTCCGACAGCCCTCCCTCACCAAAACCCTCGCCAAAAACAGCTGCTCGACGCCAGAGCTACCTAAAGGCCACACAGCAGTCACTCAGCGAACAACAACAACCGCCTCTGCCACCTCGCAAGTAAGTGAGATACACCCATGCACACACTTACATTTTTAAAATACATTTAAAATACATTTTAATACATGTGTTTCTTTATAACTGTAAATAAAAATGGAAATAAATCTGTTTCTGAGCTCAACAATGGTATTAAATGTTGCTTCCTATTATTTTCACATCCATAGCTACGTCTAGCTAATGTATGAACCCTGATTCAACTTTCCAGTGCTTAATTAGCTACTACCTACTCTTATACTTGCAGAGTTGTCTAAATGTGCAGAACTACACTGCAGTATTTAAATCTGTCACATGGCTAATAATTTGCAGAGACGTTTATTCCATCTATTCCACCACATGAGCAAAGTTAGCAGCTAGTTAGACTCTTTGTATGCTAACACAGTTTGCATGTACCACATGGTACCAGTATCTTGGTGTAGAAGCGTCATATCAGGACACTTTCATTTTTCTTCTGGCATTTATGAAGTGAGATTTTAGAGCAGCTGTTTTTTTATTTTTCACATCTAGGAGGTTGCAAATGAAGTTATGAATTCAAGATAGGATGCTTCTAAAAGAAACAAACAAATAATTGCTTGCGCATCACCAGGCAGTGCAGTGGTATAAAAAATGTGATGAAGTCATCCTCAATATCCTTTTATACTCCCATGCTCGGCGTGTTAGTCTGTGATATTTTTATCCACCACGTGAGTACATGAGTACGCTTTAACAGAGTCAAATTGACTGTAAAATGGAAAAGGCGGAGAGACAAACCAAGCAAGATTCAAAGAGGAAAACACTTGGTAATTTCTGTCAAAATAATGCCTCGGGTGGTTTGAGCACCATTTTGTAGACGGTACTACTTTTGGATATGGGACAGGGGTATTCAAGACTTCCTTGGTTATTTCTGGGAGCTTCTTCTACCATCTCAGCTATTTCCAATAGTTTCGGCTACTCCCTTGGCTATTCTTGGCAGGTTCCGCTACCCCTAGGCTATTTCTACCAGTTCTGCTAATCCCTCGGCTATTTCTGCCAGTTTCTGCTACCTGTTAGGCTATTTCTGCTGGTTTTTGCTACTCCCTCTGCAATTTCTGCCAGTTTCCGCTACTCCCCAGGCTATTTCTGCTGGTTCCTGCTACCCCCTCAACTATTTTCAGTAGTTTCCGCTACTCCCTAGGCTATTTCTGCCAGTTGTTGCTACTTTCTTGGCTATTCGCAGCAGTTTCGCCACTCACTCGGTTATTTCTGCCTATTTCTGCTACTCACTCTGCGATTTCCGTAAATTTCCGCTACTCTCTGCTCCACTTCTGGTTTCCTCTATCACAGAGGGTTTCTCGTAGAGGCAGCCATATTACGTCTTTGGAGCACTGTAGTTTATAAATGATTACATTATCTTAGCAATAAATTTGTACACAGGAAGTCAAAAGAATGTTATCGTAATCCACTACTTCCTGGTTTGGTTGGATAAAAAAACTGGTTCACCCCTGCTGCATTTTCAGAAAAACTTAAGATAACGATAAATCACACTTGCGCTTAGTAAACCTGAGGCATTATTCGGATAGCAGGAACTGCCAGAAGTAGCCGAGGGAGCCCCGAATGAGAGGAAACCATCTTCCAGCCAATACCTCCCAGAAGATTTAGTTAGAACTCTTGTTCTCAGCCTCTATTGACCAATTAATATGATTTGGTCTTAGTGCACATAATATAAAGAATTTTATTTTGGATTTTGGTGCATCCATTGGTCTTCCATGACCAATCAATGGGTCCAAAATTCCAGTCTCCTCAAAAACCATGCCGGACTCATTTTAGTTACCTATCCCAGAGCCTGGTGCAAAGGACAGTACCAAAATAAGCAGGAAGCAATATACAGCTCTGTGAACGTATAAATGTCTTTGTAATCTATAACGTTCCGCACCCCCTTCCCAACACCATCCCCATCCGACTTGCGGACAGACGCCGCTCATGCCCGTTCAGGTGGGAGCAGTACGGGGTGGCGTGGTCTCCTCTACCGAATGCCTACTCCATGCAGCACCTGGCAAGGTCAGTGGCACAGAACCTCCTGAGAACCATCCGAGCACCATCCAAGCACCACCCGAGCACCACCTGAGAACCACCTGAGCAAGTCCATAGATCCTCCCTGACTTCACCTGACCATTTTAAAGGCCATGGCTTCATTCTGATTTTCAACAATACTCACTTGCTTCATTTTCAAACACTTCTTTTCCTTCAGCCACTCTGTATGGAATGAAACAGAAGAAAATGGCTGCACTAATATGCTGGTCATCAGCGGAAGTGACCACAGAGTTACCTGTCATTGCTAATATCGTCATTTTGTTACTGAATATTGGTAACAGTTCAGTGATGAGGAAAAAAAGGAGACAATCAAAATGACTTAGATCAGTGTTTAGCAACACTGGTCCAGGAAAGCCCACTGCACTATTTACACAAGCCCAACATGACCCAGCTAATCTCCTAATTATTAAGTCCTCTCTGAGTTGACTTGGGCTTTAAATTATATAATTTCCATTTTTTTACTTGTAAACCAAGTAAAAATTTTGGATAAATTCTATAAATTATATGATTCTATACCTGGATATTAACAGTTATATAACAGTCATACATTCTAATATTTTTAGATCGCCTTCAGCCTTGTTTAGAGCATGGAATCACCATAGCATTTTTGCTTTAGTCAGTCTGGTTGAGGCTCAGCAACCTTAACGTGGCAATGAAATCAAATCATCATGGGTATAAATCTGGCACCCTGAACAGCTCGCCCCTCCAACGCAGGGCCAACATTCATTCATTCATTCATTCATCTTCTGAACCGCTTATTCCTAATTAGGGTCACGGGGAGGCTGGCGCCCATCTCAG
>JAOUQZ010000017.1:14871643-14888591 GCA_028564935.1 Neosilurus hyrtlii
CTCTCTCTCTCTCTCTCTCTCTCTCTCTCTCTCTCTCTCTCTCTCTCTCTCTCTCTCTCTCTCTCTCTCTCTCAAGTCCGCTGTGTGCTATTTTTAAGTTCATACACCTCTCCGTTCCTACAGGAGGAGAGGAAGCCAGCGACCGTGACGACGCCGAAGAAAGCGGCAAAGCCCAAAGCACCTGGGCCGAAGGAGAAGAGCAGTGGCGACTCATCCGCAGATAAACAGAGACAGGAAGCGCGGAAGCGGCTGATGGCTGCCAAACGAGCCGCGTCCGAGCGCCAGAACTCTGCCACGGAGAGCGCCGACAGCATCGAGATATACGTCCCTGAGGCTCAGACTCGCCTCTGAGAGGAAACACACATACACACACCCACACGCACTCACACACACACACGCACACACTCCCTTGCTTCTGAAGCGTACGGAGACAAGAACTACAGAACAGTATGAACTTGAGGGACAAAATAAATAAACAAATAAATCAAGACTGTGTGTCAGAGCGGAGACTCGCGGTGCTGCCGAAGAAGTTTATTACCGTCCACTTCTTGTTATATTAAGAGTTGTTGTTATTATTATTATTATTATTATTATTATTATTATTATTATACAGAGCTGTAATTATCTCACAGAGTTATTTGGAACACCCGCCTGTAAATCGTCTTCATATCTCAGACGCCACGTCACGTGTGTTTAATGTGGGAGGGTACTCAAAAGAATCCTACGCCCTTCCTTCAGTCACCCCGCCCACCCCGAGCCAGGCCGACACGCCCCCTCCGCGCGCGCACTCAGGATTCTGCACGTGTGCACTTGTTGTACAGCAACGTGGTCTTCCTCTGCTCATCCCCACTTTCAACATCATCATCATCATCGCTATTATTGTTATTATTATTATTGGCTCATCGTGTAGAACATTTCAATCATGAACCTATGTGATGTATCTGTAATTTTTTTTATCCAGCCCAACTTTTTTTTTTCTTTTTTTTTTAAATGATGTAATTTGGTTTTGCGTCGTGATACCTCGAACTACCTGCAGACACACTTAAATAATCAAGGAATTTTAAGAAAACAATCTTCTGGGTACACGGTAATAGGAAAATACTCAACGACACAGTGTTTAGTTTCAGTTAAACAACGACATGCGTGTTCTTATCAGTACAGATTTGTGCGTTACATCCACGCGACAAGCTAGTTAGCGTTTATAGCCTTCGCTGAAAAACGCCATTCTCACACCAGTCTCTTGCTGATTTTTTTTTTATTCAAAAAACACAGCGAATCATGTTTGAACTTGGATCTGTTCTGAATAACGTAATGACTGTTACACAGTGCTGGAACTGGAGACTCCTTCCGAATTTGTGTAAATTACAGGAAATGTCACCATATTAATAAGTATTATTATTATTATTATTATTATTATTATTAATATTATTATTATTGGGTGTACATGATCCCGCCTGTCCATGCGACACATCCTGATGCAATCCTAGCTGTCATTATAGATAATCACCAATCAGCCAATCAGATTTGAGAATCTCGTAGCGCTGTGTTTAAAGCGTTTCACATCAAATCAAAGGTTTCTGATTAAAGTTTTACATTTTTTCTTACTTTAGATGGAGATTAGGTTGTAACATACCGTAGCTGGTCATGTTTTTCACACACACACACACACACACACACACAACAAAACTACAGCAGGTTCAATCTGCAGATCATAAACAGCGAGCGCGAGAAGGTTTCATTCCTCCGTATTTATTTTCTTTCATCCGAATGTGCCAGAGATCCAAATCTCACCTGCGAATATCTGATGAATTTTGTATTTTTATTATTTTTTTGACTGAATTTGAATGAAAATCATGTTTGGCGATTCCTGTGTGTTTTTTTTTTTTTTTTTTTTTTGTTTAATATTGAAGTAATTTTGTTTGTTCTCATCACCACATCTTCTGAACATTGAGGGATTCGAACACTCCAGCTGTTTATTTTACCGCGGCGTCCCCTCTGACGCACTCACGCGGTGGTATCTCCGAAGTTCCTCCAACTTCACCTACAGCTTTCTTTTGTTTTCTTTTCTTTTTTTTATGCAGAGCAGCTCATCTCGTGAACATCATCCGCTGAAATATATATAATTTAAGCCCCTCCCCTCCCCGATAAATGATAATCGTAGCTGATTGGCTAATTGACAATAATCAGATTGATCGGCTGTTCTTAATTGCACCTATGAAGTGTGAATGGGTGTTTGTGGGTTGGCTTTCACTTCGACTCGCTCCTGATAGGCTCCAGCCGCCCGGTGAACTTCATTCATCACTCTGGTCATCGTGTGAGGATTTGTGTGATGTTGAACCAGTAGGTGTCAGCTCGTGTTACTTATGTTAACCCGGTAGGACTCACTTGCCCGTCCAACCACTTAATCCCATCAGGGTCATGGGGAGGCTGGTGCCTATCTCAGCTGACTCTGGGCGAAGGCGAGGTACACCCTGAACAGCTCGTCAGTCTGTCTCAGGGCCAGCTCTTTCACACCTAGCTGCGATCTGGAACAGCCGATTAGCCGTAAAGTGCATGTCTGTGGACTGTAAAAGGAAACCGGTTTTCCAAGAGGAAACCCAAATGAACATCCCAACCTGACAGGGTCAAAATGTGGAGGAAGTAACAAGAAGCTGGAACTTCATTATTATTTTTTAATTATTTTTATTATTATTTCTTGATCCATCCATAATAGCCCATTTCCATCGTTATTGTCACGATGTCACGTTGGTGGGAATACGTTCGGATCCCTGTCATGAAACCAGTCTTGAGTTCCTGTACATTAACACCGCATTTGTTTCACTGATCTTGTGTCCTGTCTGTAATTCCTCTTTTATTTATTTATTTGTTTGTTTACTTTGTTTTTTATTTTTTATGATTATTTTTTTTATATGTGTGTTTTCATCCTGTTCCGAAAAGAAATACGGTGTTTTATATTTTTAAACCCAAACCGAGCACAAAAGCTGAAGATCTCTGCATGGTATAGCAATATCTCTCCCTCTTCCTTCTTTCCCCTCCCTGTTTTCCGGGTTATTCGTGACCATCGGCTCATCAAACGTCAATAGGGCTACAGCTTGCGTCGACTCGGTGATGGAGGAGCGACTCCAGCAGACTCTCAGCAGACGAGCGAGCGAGGCTGCTTTTTATAGTTCCTTCCCTCTGTTTTAGAGGAGCGACCTACGGGACCTTGTACATTTCAAATTCTATTGGACAAAGGACGATGTCACGTACATGTGGCGTGAAGCTGAACTGGACATCATTAGCGATGATGATGATTACTTCACTGTCGGTGATCGATTTTTAAAACACTGCAGAGTCACTTTGGGATTCCGAGTTTGTGTTTTGCTTTAATTTTTAGACGCTCATTGTCCACGGCGTCCTGCACCGCCGCACCGTCACTCTGTAAGTTCTTTGCAGATTTGAATTGAGGGAACAGAATTCAAAACAACGACCTAAAGTCTGAGACCAAAGGAACAGGGACCAGCAACGATTATGACCTCTAGCTTTGTTGGCGTGTTGGCTATGACCACTTTGGAAAACAGTCCTGTTTTTTTAATCTGGAGCATGAACTGAAATCAGAGACTGCGAACAAATTTTACTCTCGGAAATTTCACTTGAGCAAATGATGAATTTGCGGCACGAAGTTACAGCAAGAAGGTCCTGGGGTCGAGTCCCGGACTTGGCGAGAACGTTTCTGTGTGGAGTTTGCATTTTCTTTCCGTTCTTGCGTGGGTTTCCTCTGGGTACTCCGGTTTCCTCCGGAGAAATGCACATCAGGCTAACTGTCAGTTCCAGATTGTCCTTCGGTGTGTGTTGGCCCTGTGATGGGGCTGGTGAGATGTTCAGGGTGTACCCCACCTTCGCCTGGTGTTGGCTGAGATAGGCTCCAGCCTCCCTGCCACCCTAATAGGATGTAGTGGTTCAGCAAATGAGTAAGTGAACTGTTAAAGTGGGCGGGATGGTGGCGTAGTGGTTATAGCAAGAAGGTCCTGGGTTTGTGAGGGCTTTTCCATGATTGTGTGGGTTTCCTCCAGGTACTCCTGTTTCCTCCGACAGTACAAAGACATGTAAATTAGTCTAACTAGCTGTCCCGAATTGCCCCTAGGTGTGAGTATGTTGGCCCTGTGATGCTCTGGAAAAGCTGTTCAGGGTGTACTCCGCCCTCGCCCAGAGTTGGCTATGATAGGCTTCAGCCTCCCCGCGACCCTAATTAGGATTAAGTGATTTGGCAAGTGAGTGAAAATAAAGTTTAATCGCTAAGAATATCGACTTTCAGTTCTTGCTCCGATATAATTCAAATTCCTTTTTTTATCTGATGGCGTGCCGACCTTCTGCACCCGAACACAGAATTGGTTCCACAACAGGTGAATCCTCGGCAGCGTCCGGTCCGAGACTCAGAACCCATCCTGCTCTCACGGTCATGTTTCCCTCCTGAAAAGGGCAGCGTTGTTAAGGTGAACAATTGTTTTACACATGAAGTAAACGAGGACTCGGTGATGAAACGGTGTACCGTGTAGACTATCGGGGTGATGTTGAGGATATTTCTTTTACAAAAATAAAAATAAAGTTTTATTTAACATGGAATGGGTAACGTTATTTTTTTTCCTCCAGAGGACTGGCCTGGCTGGACACTGCTGGGACACGGCGGACTAGTGACCCGGTCTCATTCTTTCCCAAACAGGGTGGTACAGGAAGGCATGCGCCGCTTATCTTGGCCGACATCAAGGACTTGTTTGCTTTAAGAGTTCTCGCTCTGCATAATTACTCATAAAGAGGCCTAAGGAAGGGGTTTTTAAAGTCGGATCATGTATGCAAACTTAACGCGAGTACAGATCGTCCTGAACGTGGAGAAGAGAGGTTAGCGGGCTAGCAGTCGCGCTAATGCTTCAGGAATTTAGAAAATGTACAAACACACTGCTGCCATTGAGATTCCTGCTCGCGGACCGCGAGAACGTTCTCAAGGCCTGGGTTCCTATTTTGCTTGAAAATGCTTCCTGGTTTACACTTGAACATAGAGTACTGGTCAAAAGAATTAGAACACCTCCATTTTTTTTTTTTTAATTCAGTCGAGGCATAGAAAACCAAAAAAGTTGTGGAATTGTTCACTCTAACACCATTTGATCTTGTTAGTGGAGAGGTGAGCCCCATTTATTCCATCCTAGGTCACTGGATATTAGTAATTGTGTGCTCTGATTGGATAATTTACCCCAAGGATATCAGCTCATATACTGTAAAGCATCACTGCAGAAAACAAACAAACAAAAAAAAAAGCAAAGCGGTCATGATTCGTTCTAAGCCTGTTTTTTTTTTAATTCATGGCTGATTCTGTGAAAACCAACAACGTATGGAATGAAAGTATTTAACAGTAAAATCTTTTTTATTTTGAAGAATTTGACAATTTTTTTCCACCAAACGTGACGTTTTTCAAGGTTGCTGCGACGAACAGGCCTTCAGTCTTCAGTATGGAGAGACGCCGATGTCTGCAGGAGACCACATCTGAAATGGAATGATCAAACCCGAATTGCTGTTAGCAGTACCGCTAGCTAGCTCCTAGTTCCACAGACGTTCCGCATATAATACATGGAATTAAAGTATTTCATATTAAGAACCTGCTTTTTTACTTTTAAGAATTATACCGTTTTTTTTTTTTTTGTTTGCCACGCCACACAAATGCCATTCGGAGAACGTTCTGTACCGTTATCCAAGATGGTGGCTCACCAACATTCTCTGAAAAGCACCGAGTGGATCAAAAGCCTGATCTCCACCATACTGAGTGGTATTTGGTATTTGGTGCTTTTGATGTTTATATTTTTCTTATGAATAAAAACCGAAACCATTTCATTCAGTTGTAGTAATTTTTTATTAAAGAATTAAACATAGAAATAGGGTTCATGGCCATATTTAAAGCAGTACTTTTTCCGCAGTTGTTGATGGACCAACTGTGACCTTCAGCCACATAATGCTATGAGTCTACAGTAAACCTGACCGAATGAAACCCTCTGCAGATCTATGGAGGGTTTTTTTTTTAGCAGACAAGACATTTAGCCTGGCTAAATACACTTAAAGATTTTATGAATAAAATTCCTTCATGTAAATATAGAAAATACAGCATTAGGCTTAATCTGTGTGTGCAAAAAGAAGCCCTGGGGTGTTTATTCAGACGGAATAAGGTCATTAGCGTCTCATCGGCGTGTTGAGAATAGTCCTGATTTCAGATCAGCGTTCAGTAACATCGTCTTGCCGTCGCTGTTGTTGTGTTTTTTTACATGTCATCCTTGTCTTTGGCGCCGTGTTTCAGGATGCGAGTGAACTCGGTGTAATTGAAGTTTCCTTTCTTGTCGATGGGCGCCTCACGGAAAAGCTCGTCCACCTCCTCGTCCGTGAAACGGTCACCCATGGTGGTCAGGAGCTCGCGGAGATGGTCCTCATGGATGAAGCCTGCAAGAAGAGACATGAAAGGTCTGAATACTTGCAATCAAGTTGGGGTTTGGGGTCGAACCTCAGATCTTCCATGAGCTAACAAATGCAATTCTATAGTCTATTCTATTCTGTAGTCTTTCTTCAGTGGGAAGCGTTTAGGATTGAATCGTTGGACATTTTCTAACAGTTGAGGGAACGTTTGGATGTATGTAGGAAGGAAAGATAGAAGGCGATGAATGATGGACGGGTTTGATGGAGGTGCAGCTTACAGCAAGAAGGTCCGTAGTTCGAGTCCCGGGATTGGCGAGGGTGTTTTTGCGTGGAGTTTGCATGTTCTCCCCCGTGCTTGCGTGGGTTTCCTCCGGGTACTCCGGTTTCCTCCCACAGTTCAACATGGACGTTAGGCTAATTGGTTGTTCCAAATTGCCCAAGTGTAAGTGTGAATGGCGGTGTGTGTTAGCCCTGCGTTGGTCTGGCGAACTGTTCAGGGTGCACCCTACATTCGCCCAGTGTTGGCTGAGATAGGCTCCAGCCTCCATGCGATCCTGTGTGACTAAGCGATTTGACAATTGAGTGAGTGAGTGGCGGCGGTCATAAGCGATTACACAATGGCTGGATTGCTACTGGGCAGCATGTCCGCCTCACAGCAAGAAGGTCCTGGGTTTTGAGTCCTAGGCTTAGTTCTTCCCGTGCTTGCATGGGTTTCTTCCGGGTACTCCGGGTTCCTCCCACAGTTCAAAGTCATTAGGCAAACTGGCTGTTTCGAATTGCCCGATT
The DNA here is from genome assembly GCA_028564935.1 of Neosilurus hyrtlii. NCBI lineage: Eukaryota > Metazoa > Chordata > Actinopteri > Siluriformes > Plotosidae > Neosilurus > Neosilurus hyrtlii. Next base: position 14,878,859 of record JAOUQZ010000017.1, read on the forward strand.
GTGAATGGTTTTGTGTGTGTTGGCCCTCTGATGGACTGGCGAGCTGTTCAGGGTGGACCCCGCCTTCTAGACTCCACCCAATTAAGTGGTTTTGGCAAATGAATGAATGAATGAATTGGTGTCCATCATAAAAAGCGAAAGCTACCTGAGCCATCCTCGTCAAAGCAGGTGAAGGCATTCCGTATGACGTCCTCGGGATCAGTGCCGTTGAGCCGCTCTCCAAACATAGTAAGGAACATGGTGAAATTGATCGGACCCGGAGCCTCACTCATCATTCCCTCTAGGTACTCGTCGGACGGGTTCTTTCCTAAAAAAAAAAAAAGCCAGTACAGATGGATGAAGTATAGAACACATTTACCGCTCTGGTTTGATAGCGCCTCACGTAAGGTCTACACCGATTTTCTGTACAATCACCAAGAGATGCGAGCATGTCGTGAAGGTCCTCCTTATCAATGAAGCCATCGCGGTTCTGGTCGATCATGTTGAACGCCTCTTTGAACTCTTGGATCTGGGACTGGTCGAACATGGCGAAGACGTTGGACGTTGCCCTCTGGGGGCGCTTCTTCGTCGTCTTCCCCTTGGCACGCTTGGCGGCTGACATTTTGGCTGAAGAGTGTTGACCTTTAAAGGAAAGCCATGGATGATAGATGTTTAATACACTCTAAAAGATATTCCTTAAGGGTTTTGTTTTTAACGGAAAGAATGCTAGGATTCTACACAGCAGTGAAGATTGATGGACAGGCCGCGGATCCCTGCGGGTTGTTTGATAGCGCCTTTTATTCTCGCCTTTTATTTTCGATCGGAGTTTTGGATCATGTTGAATGATGATGTAATCGGAAATAATCAAGGGGGATTTTCACTGATACGAGTCTGACATGGAGTCTGTTATTGAATTCTGCCAAGATTTATATTACGGTGGTGATGTACAGAACAAAAAATGAATAATCTTACCGCCGTAACTCTACAGTATTAAAGAAGGGAAGCGTACACACTGATGCAACCTCCCATTTCCATAACATCCACAACTGTTCTCTCAACTGATAACCGAGTCAAGTGGACTAAAATGTCTTTTGTTAATTATTTATTCGGTATTGACCAACACTGAATACTTTCATGTACCGGGGAAGTGCAAAAATGAATTGAGATTATGGGGTTGTTGGGTTTAGCTGCATTCCAAATGGCTTCATCGTCTGTAATGTATTCTAAAAGGAAATTGGGTTTGGGTTTAAACTATAAACATTACCGGTACCGAAGTACTGCTGTAGGACTCGGCTTGGAGAATTACATTTGTACTTGGGGTGTTTTGGGGTTGTTGACATTTTTTGTTTGGATTTGTATCATTCTTTAGCAGTGGTCTCTTTAAGCATGGACTTAAACTAGAATCTCTAAAAATAACAATATTTTTTTCTATCATGGATAAAAATATAAATAATATATAAAAATAATTCCTTTTTCTGCATTAGACTGGTGTCCTGTTCCTGCTGTGGGAGTGCCCCACTTCTCGCCCAGGGTTCCCTGGGATTGACTCCAGCTTGTTGGATGGGTGGGTGGTTGGATAGATGGATGGGTGGATTTCTGGATGGATGGATGAATATCAGGTTTGATGGTTAGATGGCTGGATGAGTGATTGGATGGACAGATGGATGGATGGGTGGGGGGTAGAGTGATTGGATGGACAGATGGGTGGTGGAATAGATGGATGAGTGGATGGTTTGTTGAATTGATAGATGGATGTACTACAACATAATCATCAATTCATGAAAAACCAACTAGCTGAGGATTTGATGGGTTTTGGTGTTGATATTGACTCTCACTGTCAATCTTGAATGACCTTAAACCCCTGAGGATACGATCTCGACTGGATCTCAGTTACTCCAAGCATTACCTTTGTTTTGGACCCAACAGTAGCAAGTAATCTGAACTACGGCATCATTACAGGAGCTTCAAACCATCTCCAAAATATTATACAATCCTGGGAGTGAACTGAGTGCATCTGGAGCATTCAGCATGACACGCCCGATTGCAAATGAGTGACGGCCCAAACCCACCACTTTCATCCCGCCCACATCCCTCTGTGGGACGACAGCAATGAACTCATCTGTGTCTGACTGCTGGAATGAAGCCACAACTCAACCTCAAAGTGAAAATACACCATCTTAGATGTGATATGGACGGGAAATGGAAATGGAAATGGAGCGCGAGCAAAGGGATGTTTTGGGGTTGATTTGGGTTCCGATTGGTTCCAAACTCACCCGTAGCTGCTTGATTCTAAAAGGGAGTTTTGTAAAGGAATTTCCACCAATGTACATCATAATATGATGATGGAAGGACAAAACTGACATAATTTGAGTGTTTACTATTGAGTTCTTATAGATACTGGATTCCATTAAGACCGGTGACATGTTCAGGGTGTACCCCGCCTCTCACCCCGAGTCAGGTGGGATTGGCTCTAGGATGGATGAACTTTCCAAAACCTCCAATAAATATTGAAGTTATCACTAACTCATTTACTCCTTTGTCGACTGCTTAGTCCTAACAGGGCTGTGGGAAGGCTGGAGCCTATCTCAGCCAACACCGGACAAAGGCGGACCATCGCAGGGTCAGCACACACACAACTGTTCATGCTCACACTCACAACTAGAGAACATGCAAACTCTACAAGGAAACGCCCTCGCAGAGCCTCGACACTCGAACCCAGGACCTTTTTCCTATGAGGTGCACGTGCTAAGTGGTTATCAGTTTAAATAACAGGCTGAATTTGTGAATATTATGGTGGATCGTGAGCCATAAAGTCGAGCTGTACTGAAGATACTGATGGATACGATAACAATAATTACAGTTAAAGGTTCCTGGGTGCAAAAGGTTTGCTGTAACTGACTCTCATCTGCCAAAGCTTTACCGTATTTGTTTTAAAATTGCATTGCACAATTATTATTGTTTATTTCACTGTGAAGCTACCCCCCCCAACATACCCCCCCCAACATACCCCCCCTCACCACCACCACCAACCCGGCTCCTACAGTACCCCAATTACCCCAAAGGAAAATAGAGGAATGTTATCAGATGATTATTTCAGCTTCACTGATTTCATAGCCACATTTATCTGAATTCAAACCAGTTTAGGGGAAGAAAAAGTAAAAGATAAAAGCCATTGTGTTTGAAAGTGATATTAAACACATTATTTATTACACTAGTCGATATTATGATCTTCCTCATTGGACGTTTGTTTTGCATTAGTGCTTGTTGCATGAACAGCTGAATTCCTGCTCAGTGAAGTAAATCAGATTCCGTGAGCTCCCGAGCTCCTTATTTTTTTTTCGGACAGCATTTCTTGTTTATTGAAAAAGTTTTTAGATTTTTGGAAACGAGAGGAAACGGGAAGCCGAACAACACGAGTAAATTAGATTAAGCTACGAGGACATCCAGGCCAACGAAATGAAATTAGCAGTACAGGAATTCGAAAGGTACGACGTACAGCATCACAGTGCAACTTTAAACACTTGTAAAGAACGCAAAGAAGTACAGAGAGAAGGTAGGGGGTTTGGGGCAGGGGGGGGGTAAAGAAATTGCCAAACAGACTTAGTTATTTACTAAGTTAACTAAGTTAATTTTCTGCAGAGAATTTGTTGCACTTGGTTTGTTTGTCTTTTTTTTCCTTCCAGGACGATTAAACATCTGGAAATAACGGCTCTTCGACAAGCAGAAACCTTTTCCTAATTATAACACACCAATCCTTCCAGAAACCCTCTGTACTAAAGTCAGACGGCGGTAAAAAGAGCATTGCTAGGAGCAGTAATGATCAGGATGCGTGAAGCTCACCTCGGTGTTGAGTGGCAGCAGGTTCAGCGTGTGCCTCGGCCTCGCTTCTGCTTCTCCTTCAGCACGGGGGGATTGTTTAACGTTTCAGAGCTTTCGCCGCACCTCCCCGTTCATGACTCAGCCAATAAGGTCAACAACATGCCTCAGGCAGCCACGCAGGCCTTTAGCCTTACAAGGCAAAGGAATCTGGGAGCTCCTGCCGTCCCACATCCTGAGACGGGGTTTTTTTTTCCTTTTCTTTTTTTTATAAAAGGAGCACTCAGATGCCTGGAACTGTCGCAAGGCTGAAGCCTTATTTAGCAAGCAAATGAACACTTATGCCACAATAGGGCGATGTTTCCTTTAAAAAGTGTCATGGAATACAAAGAACAGAGCTCTGGGTGTGTGTTAGTGTGACTCTGATTACAATTCCTTATAGAGATTATACAGGACTGTGTAGAGTGGTGCCTTTCTCATCCTTATTTCTCTTTAGAAATAAGGGCTGCATTAATAACAGCATAAAAAATCTGTACACAATATACAGCGCTGTGCATGAGTATTCACCCCCTTGAAAGTGTGGGGTTTTTTGGTTTTTTTTTTATAGTGCTACACTTTTTGGGATGAAACAGAATCATACTGCAGCCCATCAGTGTACACTTTAATAAATAAGGGGTATAAGAAGAGAAATCTGCATATCTGGAAACATTTGCATTTTACAAATAACACACACCCATCATATGGGAACCTGTAACTGCATCCAAAGGTGGTTCTGCAACGTATAGACACTGTTGCATCCAATATACAGGAATATCTGTTCTGTTTTTTTTTTATGTTTATGTCCCAAATTAAGCTTTTCTTTCACAGTAGGAAAAGTTTTGCACCTTTAAAGCATAGAGATATTGTATAAATCAAATGATAACTGTGCAGACGGTTTAAGCTCCACTTAAAGTTATAGGGGGGTTGAATACTCATGCAAAGCATCCTAAATAAAACTTACTGTGCCTCCCAAAAGGCTTCACAGAAAAGTGTTTGTTTCATCGTCTGCAGGCCAGGAATCAATGAGAGCAAAACAGTGGGAGGTGCATACTTCCCTCTCTTTCTGTCAGTCAGAGAGAAACTTGCCAATCATGGAGATCTGAAAACTCCTAGATGCAGAAGAAGGTAGATAGCACTTTCATCAGAGTGTGTTACTTGCCCTGTGGGGTGTCTGAACTGAAATGTCTTAGGTCATGATAAAATTAAATATAATGATAATATACACCCTATTTTTATTTAGTATAAACTTTGCAATAGATTTCATTCATTCATTTGCTGAAGCGTTAAATCCGATTTAGGGTCACGGGGAGGCTGCCGCCCATCTCAGCCGACTCTGGGCGAGGGCACCCTGGACAGCTCGCCAGGCCACCGCAGGGCAAAAACACGCTGATGGCTATGCAGCTACTCTTGACGAAAATCAGCGGCGGTTCTTTTACATTCCTCTCACCACAGACAGTGAGAGACATGGGGGGGTGGGGGGGGGGGGGCTGCAGTGATTACCCGTTGATATTGGTTGTGTCTAAACCCCTGACCTTGGGATCAGTAATCCAGCACCCCACCACCAGTCCACCACTGCCCCGCTATAGATTTTTATTTTATAATTTGTATATTAGTGAGTTAGTGCAAAAATATTTCAGACAGTAATATAATGAAGGCTGCTGTGATTTACATGCAAATAAAGAATCCAGTGTGAGAGTCAACATTTCCAGGAGACCTGGGGCTGGTTCTGTAAGAGACCCGGTAGATACTGTACACAAAGAAATGATGCAGAACAAAGATGCCTTTTATTTACATATAAATAATGACATTAAATTAAAGATCTCTACATTAAAATTCTATAAATCACAGTAAACAGTAATAAATTAAACTAATTTAATATTAGGCATGATGGATTTTTGATTAAAAATAGAATATCAGGTAGAGTCTGTGAAGTTTTACAAGTACAGTATCTACTGAGTATCTTACAGAACCAGTTCTCCTGGAAATGTTGACTCTCACACACATGATTCTTTATTTGCATGTAAATCGCAGCAGCCTTCGGTATATTTTTTCTTTACATTTTTTTAATGTAGCATTTCATTCTGTGCTGGAAAACTAATGCTTGGAAATCTGAAGTGTTTTTGTACTAACTTATTAATATACAAATTATAAAATAAAAACCTATAGCAGAGTTTATACTAAAAAAACAGGGTGCCTAAAACTTTTGCTCAGTACTGTGTACGCTGTATATCAGGGAGTTATACCAACAGAAAAATATAAAATATAAATCAATTCAGGATTAAATATAAATAAATATTAAAATAATCTTTCAGTAATTCAGTTGAAGAGAATTTTACACTCGATGTAAAGCTTCAGTATTGTCCAGAATAATCACAATTTATAGAATTTAATTTCAGGCAAAATTATAGTCACCTACAAACAAACAAACAAATCATTCTTATCTATACTTTTATTAAACTGTTAATAAAAATTAAATCATGTATAATTAAATTGGCTAATTGTTGTTAATTATCATTTGTTTACATTCCTTTTTTAATATTTATTATATTATTATTTTTATTATGTATATTTAATAATTTTTATAATTTTTATATTGTTATTCATAAATTATTATAAATTATTTTTATCAAAGCAGCCCTGAAAATAATAATGCTGAAAAAAAACAACAAAAAAAACCTTGAGATATGATTGACGTGTTTGCCAGCCAATCATCAGAGTCCGATTTAGCACCACATTTAAATATCCCGTCTGAGCGCAAGTGGTGAGACACCACTATGGTTGCTATGGTGATGCGACTGCCTGTTTAGCTCTCCGGCCAATCAAAGGTAGGGGGCGGGACCTGTCAGAGCTAGGCATCGAGTCTGAGGCACTTCCTGAAACAGGAACCAGTAGCGAGCGCGCGCGCGGATCACCACGGCTTAGTTTATGGTGGAGTAAAGAAATAAAAACACACCACCGAGCAGAGTGTGTGTGTGTGTGTGTGTGTGTGTTCGGAATAAATTTACAGAGGAAGCGGAGGAGTTGGATTGGTTCCTGGTTGCGGGTTTGTTTCGGAGGTAAGTCAGTGTCAGAATATCGGTGGAATGTTTAATATCCTGTGTGTGACCCCAGAATACTTCCTTATTTACATCTAAACACCTCTACATGAACCATTAATTATACTGCTTACATTCACAGAGTGCATTAAAATTACACTGTGACATTCATTCATCACAGTAAATAATAATAATAACAATAAGTTAATGTTAATAATAATAATGACAAGAATACATGAGGTGCGAGTTAATAACAAGGTAATAACAAGGTAATAACAAGGTAATAACAAGATAATAAAGAGAGTGAAATAACGTAATTGTGATGATTTAAAACTTCACAAGAATGAGGTAGTGACGTCATAGTGATGATTTAAATCACAAAAATGAAATCGTGACTTAAAGAGCATCGGTGCTGTTCATCCTTACAGTATAATCCGTGTGTTTGTAATATGTTTAAGCGATACAGAAGCTTACACCCAAAAAATCTGAGCATGCCCAGAGTCGTAACACTCACGCACTTTAAAATCGGATGCGGACTAATGTCGCCGGATAGAATCGCTAATGTTATACATGGTCGTTTTAAAGAGCGAGTAACACAAATTCACCACAGGTCCACTTTAATACCGGTAAGATAATGAAGTCATGGTGATGATAAAGTAATCCACAAGGATGAGATAATGAAGTCATGGCTGTAACTTAGCAGTTTGACGGAAAGAATGACAGGAAAGGTAAGGAAGTGAGATAGTTAAGAATCCTTCACGTTTGTTCTGTAATCCGTGTTACTGTTTATAAAAACATCTGTTCTGAACCAGTTCTGATGTAAACCGTGACATCACCACAGCACGAGCTGGATATGGTATGTTTGGAGAGGTAACAAACCATTCCGATGGGAATTGAGGTGACATTTGGTAGCCATGTAACAACATTGTAGCTGTACCTGTCTACAGGGCGAATGACTTCACAGAGCGCCGCAGTCCCCTCGGAAGATGAGGACACACCCCTTGGGGATACAGCAGGAACCACACAAGGAGCCACGGAGACGAACAACCCTAAATTCCAGCCAAGAGTCAGCGAGAAGAAATGCTGTGAGTGATGCTATGCATCATGGATATGTTTATTTAACATTTTAGAAAGGAGTCTCCAGTGTCGGTCTTTAGCTGAAGCACTTAGCTTTTCCACAGTGGTTTATACAGTCGTCATGGCAACCTTTAGGTTTTTCGTAGTGAAAGATTGAAGCTGCAGCAGTAACGTTAGAACAGGTGAGGAGGAAGGAACTTGTGAATTCAATGTATTGTACACGGATTGGAGAGACCTTGCCGTAACCTGATATCCGCGCGACAGGAAGTTAGGCAGTGAGGCGTTACCATGACTTCAGGACCGTCGCATTACAGAGGTGGTTTAACCATTCTCAGACCTCGCATTCCGAACCTACACGCCAGGCTACGCTTGCAATCTAATTAGGAAGCGAACACGGATTCCTGGCTAGCGGTTTAGCGCAGTTCCGTCGCGCTTATCATGTGTGTGGGATGGACAGAATAGACTTCACTCGTCTGCCAAACCACTTACTCCTACAAGGGCCACGCGGAGGCTGGAGCCTATTTCAGCCGACACTGGGCGAAGGCAGGATACAGCTAAAACAGCTCATCAGTCTATCGCAGGGCTAACACACACAACCGTTCATACTCTCATTCACGTCTAGGGGCAGTTTGGAACACCCAGTTAGCCTAATGTGCATGTCTTTGGACTGTGGGCGGAAACCCTCACAGGCACAGGGAGAACATGAAAACTGCACACATCTTCAAACCCCGGACTTGAACCCAGGACCTTCTTGCTGTGAGGTGGACATGCTAACCACTGCGCCCATAGATGATTAAACATTTTTTAGAAAACAAACAAACAGATTTTAAGGCAGTTCTAATAGGAGACAGGAAGTGATGACCATATAAGGAAGATGGGGACGGTGGATAGACAGAAAATGGACTCCTAATTGGTTTGATGATGAATGAATAAAGGAATGAATGAAGGAATGAATTGAATCCCGCCCACAGGAATTACCCATGGAGAAAGATTTTGTGGAAGGAAGGTTATTTTTTCTGGGCTGTTGGGGGTTAAGACTTGGGTTTAAGCTTGAGGTTAGAATTAGTTTTATGTTAGGGTAAAGTATGAGGTTTATTTGTTTATTTTTTGTCAGCGTGGGCGTCCCACATGACCAACTCATCCACCATGATCGTCATGGTCGGCCTTCCTGCCAGAGGAAAGACCTACATGTCCAAAAAGCTGACGCGCTACCTCAACTGGATCGGAGTACCAACCAAAGGTGATCAGAACCATCCTGTAACCTCCATTAACAAGGAGTCAGATTAAACCCCAAATTCAAGTGTGTGTGCGTGTGTGTGTGTGTGTGTGTGCGCGTGCGTGTGTGTGTCCAGTGTTTAACCTGGGGGAGTACCGGCGCGAAGCCGTCCGCTCGTATAAATCCTACGAGTTCTTCAGACATGACAACGCCACGGCCATGAGGATCAGGAAGTGAGTTTCTTTTAATCGTATCAATCCATTCATCCCTCCCTCTATCCATCCCGCCCTCTTCATCCCTCCCTCTATCCATCCCGCCCTCTTCATCCCTCCCTCTATCCATCCCGTTCTCTATATCCCTCCCTCTATCCATCCCTCCCTCTTCATCCCTCCCTCTATCCATCCCTCCCTCTTCATCCCTCCCTCTATTCATCCCTCCCTCTTCATCCCTCCCTCTATCCAACCCTCCCTCTTCATCCCTCCCTCTATCCATCCCTTCCTCTTCATCTCTCCCTCTATGCATCCCGCCCTCTTCATCCCTCCCTCTATCCATCCCGCCCTCTTCATCCCTC
>JAOUQZ010000017.1:14897772-14927578 GCA_028564935.1 Neosilurus hyrtlii
TGTGTGTTTATGGAGGGTTGTGTACTTATCAAGGGTTGTGTGTTTATGGAGGGTTGTGTGTTTATGGAGGGTTGTGTGTTTATGGAGGGTTGTGTGTTTATGGAGGGTTGTGTACTTATCAAGGGTTGTGTGTTTATGGAGGGTTGTGTGTTTATGGAGGGTTGTGTACTTATCAAGGGTTGTGTGTTTATCGAGGGTTGTGTGTTTATCGAGGGTTATGTGTTTATGGAGGGTTGTGTGTTTATCGAGGGTTGTGTGTTTATCAAGGGTTGTGTTTGTCAAGGGTTCTGTGTTTATTGAGGGTTCTGTGTCTGTCAAGGGTTCTGTGTTTATTGAGGGTTCTGTGTCTGTCAAGGGTTCTGTGTTTATTGAGGGTTCTGTGTCTGTCAAGGGTTCTGTGTTTATTGAGGGTTGTGTGTTTATTAGGGTTCTTTGTTTGTGACTGCTTGGTGAACCGCTCAATCCTAATTAGGGTCGCAGGGAGGCTGGCGCCCATCCCAGCCGACTTAGGGTGAGGGCAGAGTACACCCTGGACAGCTCGTAAAGCCATCACAGGGCAGAAACACGCTAATGGCTATTCTATGTTTCCTATAAGTTTAATCAATGATTTAAAAAAACAGAGTCCCTCAGCAGGATGTTCGCCGATATTGGCCGTGTGCGCGTGTCCTTCCAACACCCCGCCACTGTAAGATGGTGGCGTCCTGTGTGGACGCAGCGCCCCGGTGCTCCTGTAGTCGTTGTTTATTTGTATATGGATTATTGTGATTATTGTGTGGGATATATTTACACTGAGCAGCGATTGAAAGTATGAATAAAATTCGCCCCCGCCGGGTTCTCATGCTTTGTGTTCCAGATGACCTGCCTTATCTGAGGTGTCCTCTTCACGTGGTGCTGAAACTCACCCCTGTGGCATACGGTACGTGGGGCATGTCTTGGGGAAACACTTCAGTGATTTTCTTATTTAAAAGAAAGAAAAGAAAACATCTCTGCTGATGTGACCGCAAACACACTGTACGGCCAAAAGTATGTGGACACCTGACGCTCTCACTTATAGTCTTTATACTGGATTTTGGGGCGGGGCTTTTGGGATTAATGTTCTTCTACGTTCTTCCAACTCTACCCCATAGTATCTTCACTGAGATGGCTTTGTACACAGGGGCGTTGTCCTGACCTTGAATTTATAGCATCATATATATTTATCACGACAGAAAGGGGATCGGGGTGCACATACTTTTGTCTGTGTGGTGTGATTTTCAGACTGGATGACATTTAAATGCTGAACTGCTTCTGAATGTGTTCCTTGTTCATATCTGCAGGTTGTAAAGTGGACATGTTCAACATGAACGTTGAGGCCGTGAACACACACCGGAATAGACCACTCGTAAGACCCGGGTTCTTTTTTTCTGTTTGATGATGGAGTGACTGTTTATAGCTGCCCGTGAACGTTCCATGGCTTTTAAAACACCGGATGACTGTAGCCCCACCCAGTGTTGGTGTCAGGAAAGAGGTGTGGGTGGTTCTCTGTAATGAGCACTCGGAGGGTTCTGTCATGCCGATAGCGCGGATGCAGTCGGCTGTTATGTTTAGGAAATTCCTGCCTGCGTGCCATAACATAGCATCAAATTATTTTCAGAAAATACAGCAGGAAGTGGGGGGGGGGGGGGGGTGGGGGGGGTGGGGGGGGGGGGGGGGGGGGGTGGGGTGCAGGTTGGGGTAATTACAGCAACGATTTATATCATAACTGTCCAGAGTGTCTTCATCCAGTCAGAGTTTCTACTCTATTATAAGACCGTGGTGATGTCACTGATCAGGCTGTGATGATGTCATACATTTTTAAAAATTCCAGAATAATTCTTGGCTTAAGATAAGGTAAGAGGAAGGTTCAGAGACGAGAGAAAACAGTTTAGCAATAAAAATAATATATAAAAATTAAAAAAAATGTTTTTGACAGTACGCTGTCTGTACTGTTCATCTTAAACCCTCACACTGATCCTCCCATAATCACCTTAAATAAAGAGCCCCGGTATCGGCGATCCTTACTGCGTAAGCTGTGTGGAACGGAACATGTTTAAGTGATAATTTTATCATAAATGACCATAAAAAGCTCCATACTGGGCGATTTTGCACCGTGGATTACAAGCAGGGTGCGTCCTCGTGATTTAAAGAAGACGAGTGTGGAAATAAAGGCGGGTTTGTATTTGTGGGAAATTTACGGGCATCTCGGTGACCAACTTTGGACTTGGTTTGAGTTTCTGTGTTGTTTTTGCGGAGTGGGCGTGTACAGTACATTTACCCACACAGTCTGGAAAAAGATCCCAACACTCCGCTGTGTGTACGTCCCCACAGTGACCCTTAATACACACCACAAAAAAACTGCAGGGTCTCTCACTCTCGCACCCACTCACTTGCTGAGTCATTTGCCGAACCGCTTAATCCAACTAAGGTTGGCGCAAGATTGGTGTCTCTCTCAGCCAGCATTGGGTGAAGGCGGGGGTACACCTCAAACAGCTTACAAGGCCGTTACTGGGCCAATATACATACAACTATTCACTATCACACCTAGGGGCAATCTGGAACAGCCAGTTAGCATACTGTGTATGTCTTTGGACTGTGGAAGGAAACCGGAGTACCCAGAGAAAACCCAAGCTAAAATCCACACAGAAACGCTGTGTGCTGGCCCCCACCCACCCACCAGACAGTCTGGATCCAGAACCCACTCCGTGTGTTTCCAGCCTCAGCCGTAAACATGTCGTCCGTCTCAGACAGTTCACATGCTTTACACATCAGGGTCATTTAAACAGAGCTGCTGTAATTTTTAACCGCTGTTGTGTCTTCTGGAATAAAAACAAACGCCAGACTGACGACGGTTAACCGTGCAGTGCTGACCTTCACGGATCAAGTGATCCCTGTATCTGAACACGTCATTTCAGACTCCTGAAGTGTCCCAAATCAAAACGTTGCAACCTTTCGGAGACGATTAGAAAATAAAAACCAAACAGAAAACAGTTTCGCTTACAGAGGTCAGTAATTATTACATCGTATAAAGGAAAAGCATGAACGCGGACGCGCAGTCGTTTACGCTTTCCCGTGTACGCTGACACGGTCGTCCTGCCAACCCTTCCTTCACTCTCTTTTCCCAGACAGAAGGAACGTAGTTTTGCTGCTCTTGACGTTTTCTTCACGCTTGGTGTTCTCTGTGTGCAGGCCAACAGCAAACAGGTGGCGACGAGGAGGAACAGCTTCACTCCCATGTCGAGTCAGGACCAGGTGAGGCGGCCGCGGGTCTTCAGTGTCGGAAACCCACCGCATACTCCTGTGCCTCTGTCGCTCAGCTCCATGGACGTCCCGGAGGCGCAGGAGAGCGACGAACTCACCGAGAAAAAAGTGATTTCTACTTCTTTATTTATTCTTTTCTTAGTTTTAAGTGTTGGTTTTTATTTTGTGGAATTGCCTAGTTTTAGTGTTGGTTTTTAATTTAATGCACACTACTGCCACCTTCTGGAACTGGTCTGTTACTGCCTCATCTTCATCTTCAAAGTGGTGTGGCATCCATAAGCTTTTAGTTTTAGTTTTTATTAACACTGTTGACTGCGGTGTAAACAAGACAACATTGATCACACACACACACACACACACACTGTGTTTTCCTGTCTGTATCCATCCAGATGGGTGCGCCTGTGCTCACTGTAGCCACAGAATCCTTCTTTTGGCAGACAGGAGATGCTTTTCTGATCAGCACGGCTGCTCAGAGTGATTATTTAAGTTTGGCTTCCTGTCAGTTCAAACCAGTCTGGACATCAGTCACTGCTGTCCCTGTGTTCTATCTGCTACCTAAAGCTGTGTATACTGGACAGCTGTGTACATCTGATACTAATAATTAAATCAGGTTAAATAAGTTAAGCTTTGTTGCAGTCACCGCCTGAATCATTATACAGTCGAGTCATTCAGTGCCTCAAACGTTTTTCTGACTCCGTATGCCACGCCTCTCTCTTCGCAAAGACGTCACCAACGATGTCACATCACTCCGTGGCTTTCCGCCTTGGTGATGATCGTACTCGGGCAGCAGGGAAGGTGGAAGGTGGAATGTTTTTGTTCAGAGTGACTCAGATGATGATTTCCAATGTTTCAACATGCCCCCCCCCCCCTCCCCGGAACGTCTTCTGACGCCGGTAATGTTCTGATAGTGAGCGTAGACCCAGAGATCCAGGTCTTCTTTGAAGGTGAAAAATGACCTTTCTGTTGTGGTTCACAGGAAAAGGCGAATTGCTCGAATCCTGGGGACTGACATGATGGACAGAAGTGAAGGAAAAAAAAGATCCAAGCGCTTTGGTCTTCACCTGGACGAGTCAGACTCACGCCTTACACCATCCCATGTCAACAGCCAAGCCCTGATACTGTGTGTGTGTGTGTGTGTGTGTGTGTGTGTGTGTGTGTGTGTGTGTGTGTGTGTGCACGGGTGCCTTTATGCTTGGTTTTATTTAAAGAATCTGTTCAACAAAACAATCAAATATACACACTGTTCTTGTTAGCGAAATGTAGCCAGTTAGCTAACACGTGTTTGTTGTGTGAGGATTGCTACAACGCTAAGGTAGCTAACAATTCACAAACGACTATCAGACATGCAGTGAATACAATCCACAAATCATCATATTTCTGCTTCAGACAACAATATAAGCTACGTCAAATTTTAATTGGTCGTTAATTTATCATTTATGTTTCACTTTTACGGTTTAATGGTTACATGACAAGCTGTAACTAATAACGAAAAAAATTATTATTATGCAACATGTTTTTTAATAATATGATGTTTTAATGTTCTGAAAATAGGAAAACCATATTTCAGGATGTGCTGCTCTAGGAAAAGAATCAACGTACATCTATATTGGCTTCATATGACTCCACTTACAAGATGTTGATTAGTTTCCTTAAGCAGCATGCTCGAGAAGGCGCTTTACTTAGGCGCCAAGAACCACTACAGCAGGAAAGTGGAAAAGATGAGGATAATTATAGTGACTTTATGTTTTACTATGTTGTTGTGCATTTAAAGGATGTGAGAATTTTGAGCTAGGATTCATCTCCAATGCAAATCTCACGCCGTAAACGAAATTAATTTCCGAAGGCAAGGTGAATATCGCCGAATAGTCCCTGGGACGAAACATCGAGGCGACAGTTTAATTCAGTGATATCCACCAAGCTTGAGGTGACTAACTGTTCTAGAATAAACTACGCAAGCTTTAGTGATTTAAATTTAAATTTTTTTGTTTTATTTGATTCAAGAATCATGTTTGTCAGATGGATAATGTCTATTTTTATGTACTACACTGGAACGGCGCAATCTAATTGGTTCATTACTTCAGGATAAAAGACATTATCCACCTCGCAAATTTGGGATGCTTGACTCAATTAAAATGTAAAAAACAAAACTACATAAAATCTTGTTGTAGCCTTTTTTTTTTAACTTCTGGCCCCGTATAGTATATACTAAAATGATTATTCACGTCAGACAAGGTGGATATCACCATATATTTACTTCAACAATCTGTCTGAGGGGCTATTCAGGGATATCCACCTCGCCTTTGGTGAATAAGTGTTATTTCTCCTAGGATAGCGAACTAAGTGTTAGTCAACTAAAATTCAAGCAAAGAAACGACTATTTTTGGGTGAATTTTTATTTTGAAGTCTCTGGATAGTATTAGATAACAAATGATGCATAATGGTCCCTTGATGCTCAGTGCCGCGCAGACTGCTTGTTATATAACCAGTTTTCCAAATTAATGATTTATGTCATTAGATGATCTTATTACCTCGGTGCCATGTTCACGTGACACTATCGTGGGATAATGAGTCAGTCAGGGAGCACTTTAATCCGGTATTACCAGTTTCATAATCCTTCTAGGCACCAATCCCAGAAACTCAGACACGACTTCACGTCTTAGACAATCTGAGTGACACGACGGACATGCAGACGTTCCTTCATTCTGCTTAAACGGAAAAACACCCAGTTCGTCTTGCATAGATGCTGATGAGTACTGTACTGCATTTATACTACTGATATCCCTTTGTGTCTCTGTTGGCCTCCGTAAACCTGACGTGACTTCTGTGCTGCGTTAAAAGGGGCGTGGCCTCTGTGCATACCAGTCTGTACTCTCTCTCTACTGTAATGTGATGCTGCGTTTAACTTACGGTACCTCTGAACATGGAAATTTCTTCGAGCTTCTTTTGTTTTGGGGGTTTTTGTTCCCAAGTAGGAATTACGAGTTCAGGGGACTTATGAAATTACATCCTTAGTAAAAGGGGGCGTGGCCTCTTTGCCTTATTCTAACTAACAGTGCTACGGTTTATGGGATGAATTTAGCCGTAAATCTGCTGGGATTCACATTTTCTGTTCCAAACCCCGCCCGAAAGCTCCGGTCTAAACCTTAGCACTTATCAGAGATACCTCTACAGTACGCCTTTCTGTTTTTATTTTTTCAGAGATGATGATTACCTCAAACATGCAGTATATAATAATGATGTTGAGAAAACATTCCAAGCAGTTTAAGTAACAAGTAAAACCATGTAGTGTAAAAAAAAAAAAAAAAAAAAAAAAAATGTAAAAGGGAAAGAAGTATTGTGCGAATGCTAAAGTGGGTATCTCACCAAAAAACGAATTCAGGTGAACTAAGATCAAAAATGTTTTTTACTTTTTGGTGAAATTATACTGTGGTGAAAATTTGGGGAGATTCAGGAGACAATCTATTCCTCAGCTGTTCGCCAGCTACTCGCCTAATAATCGTGTAATAATTGGTGTGTGGTGTAATATAATATTCGGTGTATAATATAATAATGGGTGATTCGTATCAGTGTAAATGGAAATTCCAGCCTGATTAAACGCCTCCAGCCAACATTTTATTAAAGGTTTTTAATTTCTTTGTTTTTATTTAAATTGTTGACGGAGCTTTCTCAGTTGTTTTGCTTGGAAATATTTATTACTTTTTATTTTACTTTCTTTTTTTTTGTTGTGGTAACCTTTTCAAATCGAGGAGAAAAAAGATGAAAAAATGTAAAATATATTTGTTTGTGATTGTTTTTTCTTCCCTTTAGTGAATTGTGTTTAAATGGTGACGGATCTGTCTTGTGTTCTTTGAGGCTATAACTGAATAAATCTCTGATATAAAATCAGGTCTCAGGATAGTTTATGTTTAAAATGAATATAATGACTGTTAGTTCGGTTCAACCGACCAAGAGCACTCAGAGAGAGCAAACCTTCACCAAGCCGAGCAATACGCCATATCAACCAAAATATCAAAAATCTTTTCTCAATCTCTCAATGGCGAAGAATCCTTTAAAAAATTGGTTCGTTTGGATCATTTCCAAAATCCAGTCTTCCGTGTCCGAAGCCCCGCCTCTGCTAGAAATGTCATGACAATCCGCACATAACTTTTGGCATAATCATGCTAACAAACATGCAAACCGCAGGTAAAACAAAACCTTCCTGGCAGAGGTAAAAAATCCAAGCAAACACTTCCATCTTATAGCAGAAGGTCATGTTTGTGAAACACTTCAGAAAACCGCTCCAGTTGCTCACACAAAATATGCAGAGCCAAAAAAGCCAAACAAGGTCTCTGGCTCTGAACCTTGGTCTTCTATCTCTGAGCCAAGATCGTTTCTGTGCCAGAACAGTACAGCCTAATTACAGCCTCGCTTTCTTCAGACAGACAGAGACGTGGGTAGTTTTATGTCCGTCATGAGCTCAGGAGTGGCTTCGGATGCCCATTTTCTGCCACCTTACTTCCAAATTAGGCTGCAAGTGAAAAAAGCACAAAGCAGCGTGTGTTCTGGTGTCGAACGAGGCATTGACGGCAATGTTTATGATGGTCAACCACAAAAATAATAGTTATAATAAAAAAATACCCTGAACATCCACATAATGGAAATACGACATGGTACCAACCTGTTGATGAGTTCAGTGTTGTGCTTTATGCGAACAGGAATGATATTCACGTAAAGAGTGAAGACTAGGAGTGACAGGATGTATCAGATAATTAGAACGACGTGTTTTTGTGAAGAAGTAAACTGAAGCTGGTGTGTTTTTGAGTGAGCTGTTCTTGCTGGAAAGCTTCATGGACTTTGGCTTTCATTTGGCCCAAACAGGATAATTTTGATAATTAAAAAAAAAAAACTACACTGAAATCAAACCTCAACCAATCAGACAGGAAAGTAAAACATAAAAACATTCCAGTAAATTGAAGCGTGATGAAATGTTCATTTCCAAACAGGTAACTACCACACAGAGCTGAGGATCATCATCTTACAAGATGAAGCACGCTTCAGAAAAACGCTCTTCATCCATAATTACACACTAGATAATGACAGAGAAGTGTTTCATCTCATGTGGATCTGTAGTATAACCATAATATTACTACTACGCCCGGACGTATCATACAGAAGGACTTTGTATCATGAGTACGCTGGCCTTGTACATCAATGTGGGAAGATCTAACATAATACATGGTTGTGGATGAATTCTGACAAAAACAACCAGGAATGTTTATTTTGGACAAAATGTGCTCCCTCTATAACAAACCTTGTAAATATATTTCACCAAAATGATTTTATTGGTCAGAAAGTGTTGATAAATTTTCCTTAACAGCATGGACCTGGTCGCTAGTGGTGACTACAAACTTTATATAAATGTGCTCATTACCTCCATTAGTAGGTTATGTTATTTGTCACCTGTGTTGGTTTGTACAATGTAACTCAAATAGTTATGCACAGATTTGTATTAAATTCCTTTCTAGAGTAGGGTGTGTTACAAGTAACAAGCCATCAAATTTTGGAGGTGATCGGTACATGGAATCATGTAAAAATAAACAAATAAATAAATAACTGATTTCTTAACAAGTAGCCTAATTTATAATAATAATTTATAATAATAATGTACAGCGAGTTGGTCTTTAGTGCACAACCAAATCCAGTTCACTCTCAGGGTTTATTGTACCGTAATGACCGGCTCGCTGTCTTTATATAGGAAGGGTATTGTAACATATACACTAACGAGTGCACTCATACAGCACAAGCCTCCACCAAGTCCAGCATTCCCCATGTCAAAGAAAAAAAAATTGTCCTTTGTCACAAAGGTTTTTTTTTTTTTTGCGTGGCTAAAACATAACCTCGTTGGTGAAGGTCACAAAAAAAACATGCTGAAATAGTGATGTTCTCTGTGACGGAGATATTTCTGTCACACTTATGGAAGGACTCTCCAGTTTCAGTACACAGGTAAAGCTATTAGAGTAACATCTGACTCTTGATTTTGTATTTTTTTTACTAACAGGGAAGAATACAAGCTCCAGTCCCCTAATGACCATTAGCATCAATCCAGTAAGTGCATACGGAGTAGGCGCTGTTGTTCCTGACACCAGGGCCTCTTCCTCGTAACAAGTGTTTAATTTCTTTCCCCAAAATCACACACTTGCGCTATGAGAGGAAGACTCTCCTACAGCTTGATGTGTCACCAGAAAACGGTTACTTGGAACAGGCGACTCTAGCGGCACCTCTTGTTTACTCCTTATTTTTATATTAATTTTTTTACCCCTCCATTTATAAATCAGGATCTCCTGGCTAGTTGTTCTTGCTTCCCTCTGTGGTTTCTCTGTGTTGTTCTTATGTGTTAGAGCAATCATGTAAGAAATCACGACATCGTTCTCCATTAGAAAATTTTGTTTTGTTCCGTCTTTTCCACCAATTAGACCTTGACCCCAAACCAACTAAACCAACTTTATTTAATCTGTTCTGTGCCCGCCTGGAAACAGCTTTTGGAAAGAAATGCTCATTCTCATGTTTTTCCTGCTTTTTCGTCCATCCGTTTTTCCCCCCACTGGCGCCAATGCATTTTTTGGCTCCAAAGAAATACATGAAGTCTTCCTCGTCGGATACGCTTCATCACCATTCGCCACCAAATTTAATACGGCACCCCAGGACAACTCACCCAATACATGCCTGTCCAAAGAAAACCACAAATAAACAAACAAAATAACTACATATGCTAATATTTAGTTTGACCGCCGTTAGCTTTGATTACATCACACGTTCACCATGAAATTGCTTCAGCTACCTTATGCAATAACATGATATTTGTTTCCATTCAGACTTTTCAACAAGCGTTCGTGTTAACGACGAGAGAGTCGAGGGAACGAACTACTCTGGAATGTGCGGGAGAAAACCTTACACAATAAGAACTTCACATCTGTGCCATCAGGGAAGAAAAAGAAAGCCACCGATAGCGTAACCCCCTGGTCATTCAGGTCGTCAGCTGACTTCATTTTAGGGTGCATAGTTTTCTTTCTTACCCTGACGCACCCATCGCTCTAAAATAGGATAAATCTTGACTCATCAGACCACATGAATTTTTTTAATTGCTCAAGAGATCAATATTTATGTTTTTATTTTTTTTAAAAACAAATTAAAGCCTTTTGGTCCAATTATTCTTAAAAACAAGTGGTTTCCTTACAGCCACACAGATGTTTAATTGGTGTGCAATGGTTTATCTTGCTTTAACAGGGCAAGGCCTAAAATGTCACGGAAAGAAATAAATGGAGAAACTAAAAGAAGAAGCTGAAGGATTAAACTAATCCAATAACAAACAGGGAAAAGAAAATCAACTGGAAAATGGGAAAAAAATTCCCTATTAAACTTAAATCTGTGTTCATAATTAGAGAATTTATTTCTTTTTGAGGGGTCCATGCATGAGCCTGGAACCCATATTCTTTTTACTGTCATTTTGTATTACTATTATTATTACTATTTTTATTATTATTATTATTATTATTATTATTATTAATATGCCACTTTAAAAAACACCTTTTGGTGACATCTCTTCTTCATCCCTATCACTCATCATCCCTCCTCTTCATCATCATTACTCTTCTTCATTATTACCACTCATCTTCATCATCTTCACAGATTTCAACCACTCTGTGATATTATCTCATCTTCATCACCATCACTCCTCCTCATCATCCATTTTCATCTCTCTCTTTCCTCATTACTGCTCTTTCAAAAAAAAAAAACTCCCGTAACATCTTCACAGATTTCAACCCCTTGCTGTGACATCATTTCCTCTTCATCGCCACTTGTCGTCTTTGCTTGGACCCCAGGAATCGCTGCTTGCAGCTATATTTTTTAAATGCATTTTGAAACATTCATTCATTCATTTTCTAAACTGCTTTACCTTAATTAGGGTCGCGGGGAGGCTGGAGCACAGACCATTTGTAAGGTAGACCGCGCAACGAGTGAATTTCGGCAAAGCTCAACAGGCGCCATCTTGGGACATTACAAGTCGAGTGCTGGCACATAGTACACATACATACAGTGGCAACCTGTGCTTGTTTTTTAATTTAAGTCTGTTATGTATGTACATTTTATATACATGTATAATGTACATTTAGGAAACACTGACACCAGGGACTGATAACGAGGTCCCCGCTGACCCTCTGCACATCGCTGTGTGTCTACTTATCTCTATATAGTATAATACAGGCCTACGACGTATAAGCCAAGCTGCTTTTTGGACTAGCAAGTTAAACTGGGATACGCCTACAACCATTACAAACTACTGTAAAAGAAACAAGTAACCCTTTACTACGAAGCTTGAATTTAACCAGCTTTAAAAATGAATAATTGCGTGTATGTCGTTATAATTATGGCGTAGCTTCAGCCCTCCAGGCTAAAAACTCGATAAGTATGTATTAGTTTTACATAATAAGACATAATATACAAATACGACACCGTTCTAAAGCAATAAAGCAGCAACCCAAATACGCTCCGTTGTTTTATTTACAATTTTCAATAATAAATCGAGCAGAAAATTGCGATCCTTCACAGTCGCCTTACGGAACCTGTGCTTCGTATATAGGTTTGTTTACATTCTGTAAGATCCCAAGATGGCATCGACCGAGCCTTGTTTTCGTACAGTATACTAAGCGCTCGTTGGTTGTTCTACTTATACAGATGTCTGTGGGCTGGAGTCCATCACAGCCGACTCTGAGCGAAGGCGGGGTACACCCTGAACAACTCGGCAGGCCATCGCACGGCATTCTGAAACAGATTTTTGGAATTCCGTGATTTTTTATGAATTCACGGATGTATTTCATAAAAGATGTATTTGCTGAATGCTGGGGATTTTAATCCTTGTTTAAACTGAAATATTTCTTGATGGATTAATATTTAAACTACTGATCATTTATATAATTCCACATTTTATAGCATAATTGATCATTAGCTCATGAACTATGTTTATTTATCACTTTTCCTTTACACCTGCTCTCCTCCATACTGTGCTTCCCCGAAAAGAACTAAAATATGGAGAAAATAAAATATACACACCATGTTTTTCACAGAAACTTTTATCTTTTTGACAGAAAGTAAAACTATGAATTATCATGAAGCTATTTGGCAAACAGTCTAGCAGTGATCACCATGGCAACGATAACGGCTCGCGTGAGGGAAATAATAAACGGCGTTTATTTGGACCTCGCGCACTGAGTTTTATCTGTAAAATGGAGGGCTGGACTTTATGTGTTGTGCCTCCACCCAGCACTTTATATCACTTTAACAGGCGATTGTTCGACTCAGAACTTTAGATATGACGGAGATGTTGTGGACCTGGGTGTTTTTGGCGTTCTCTGTGCGCTACGCAGGTGAGTGAAAGAAAGAGAAATGGTTAGCATGGATGCTAAAAGAAACTGCGCGCGCGACTCCACCCTCTCACGGCTCTGAGGCGATTTTTAAAATCCGTTTCGTTTGTGTTTACTTCATGACGTGTCTGCTTTGTTTGTTTGTTTGTTTCAGTGTCCTATATGCGCCCCGACAGGAAGTGTGGCTCTCCACCTGTGTTTCCGGGCACAAAGCTGAGCGAAAGCTACGCAGGAAAGTTGGAGTTTAATCCCAGAGACCGGGTGGCGTACACATGTGAGCTCGGCTTCATGTACAGCTCCGGCTCGCGCTTCTCTTACTGTCACAACGGAGAGTGGAGTCTTCTGAGGATGCACTGCAGTAGTAAGCGTTCACCAGATCACAAACAAACAAACAAACAAACCAAATTCCACCTCGGACTGCTGTATAAACCAGCGGTATCTCTCTACCTTGCTCATAAAGGTCGTTGTGGTATCCATGGTAACGCCAGGCACCGTTTTTATCTTACTGTTTTGACTTGTTCAGTCTGGAGCCTATCTCAGCCAAATCTGGGCGAAAGCGGGGTACACCCTGAACAGATTTCACCAGACCATTGCAGGGCCAGCACACACAACCTCTCACACTCACAACCGGGGAAATCTGGAGCAGCCGATCAACCTAACGTGCTTGCCTTTGGACTGTCGAAGGAAACCGGAGTACCTGGAGGAAACCTGTACAAGCCCGTGGAGAACATGCAAACTCCAAACAGAAATACCCTCACCGGGCCCAGGACCCGAACCCAGGACCTTCTTGCTGTGAGGCGGATGTGCCAAATGCTACACCACCATGCCTTTAATGGGCCCGGCAGTGTGGTCCCGGAGTGGTTAGCGCGTTCGCCTCATAACAAGTGATTGCATGGGTTTCCTCTGGGTACTCCGGTTTCCTTCCACAGTCCAAAGACATGCACATTTGAGTAATTGGCGGTTCCAGATTGCCCCTAGGTGTGAGCATGTTTGGTTGTGTGTTTGTATTTGCTGTGCAATGGTCTGGCGAGCTGTTCAGGGTGTACCCTGCCTTCGCCCAGAGTCAGTTCTGGGGTGCTTCAGCCTTCCTGCGACCCTGATTGGATTAAACGGTTCAGCAAATGAGTGAGTGAGCGAGTTAGTTTCCCATTCAGTTCCCAGGTATATTAAATAAAGATGTAATACTCTTGGAAATAAAATAGAATTGGCCACGATGTCTTTCTGCAACCATTTGTTCCCTCCTGTACACGAGTGTTAATGACCCCTGCACCGGGTGCCGTGATATTAATAACAAACCCATCTTTTTTTTTTATTTCTCCTGAAATCTTATCCCTTTCTTAAAACTTGATCTAGGACTTCTTGCTATCCGACAGTCCTTTGATCTTTTTACTCTCTTTAACAGGGAAAAGATGCGGTTCTGCTGGAGAGATACTGAACGGCCGATTCAGACAGACGGGCAACGCCTTCGGGGACAAAGCTTACGCAGAGTGCCATCCAGGGTAATGGAAAGAACTGACTTACAGAAAGTATTCAGGGAAATGACATCATGTAGATCTGACGCCTAATTAGGTCATTAGGGCTTTAGTTAGTTATTTTACATTGACAGACAACTTAGGTGATTCAAATAATGGGTCTGTTCTGAAGGAAGACTGAACCGCAGCCACGCTCGCAGCCACACCCATCTATCCAACACGGCTGATGACTGCGTTATCAGAATTTGTTTGACTCTGTGAAGGTTAAGGTCGTATCGTTCTGAAAACATGCTAAATGATAATTCTTTAGTGACACAGAGACAAACAGTCTCCTAAACCTGATATCCGCTAAATTTTCCACTTACGCTTCTCTGCCGTTAGAGCACGTCGTCAGCTTTAGCTAATGTAAACTAAACACACACCTCCCTTTTTAGGGTGTCAGTACTTTCGTTCTCATTCAGTGGCTAATTTTATTATGGATTTGTTTATGTACCAGTCATTATTTTGAAATGGGTGAGTTTCTGATAATGTTCAGTAAATTTAACTAAATTTAAATAAATAATTGATGCGACTCTAGCAGTGTAACCCATAAATATTATAAAATCACAAAAGTTTGTCGCCAGTCATACGGCTCGATTTTTAATCAGTCCAGGTTTGAAATAGTCGGATATTTATTTATAAAGGAATATATTTCTGGCGGCACAATGGCGTAGTGGTCAGCACGTTCGCCTCACAGCAGGAAGGTCCTGAGTCCTGGGGTGGGCAACGGTGTTTCTCTGTGGAGTTTGCATGTTCTACCCATGCTTGCGTGTGAAACCCAGGACCGGTATCTCAGTTGAATGTCATCTTTTTTAGCTACGTTCTAATGGGAGAACCCATGAGGGAATGTGGAGTTCATGGATGGAGTGGAAAGATTCCTACTTGTTTGGGTAAGATTAACACAGTTAAAGATTTTTAAAGTACCTGTATAAATAATTTGTCCATTATGTACAACACAGAGACCAGCATGTAGGTATTATTTGACTTTATTCTAAATTTCTCTTGTGAAATCCCCAGTTACACTGCAATACGATTGCATAGGTCTGTTCCCAATTATGGACGACACGAAGCGACCCTTGTAGGATTAAGTGTTTCGGAAAACGAATAAATAAATAAATGTTCCAAATTACATACAGAATTTACCGTAACACTGAGATCTTTATTAATTTCACCTGTTAAATACATTTTTCAGAGCAACACTGAATGCCTGTGTGTCTTTTTCCTTTTCTTTTGCTCCCTAGAGGCTGATTTAGCCTTTTTAGCCTTGGACGCAGCAATTTTATGCCCGCTGTTGAAGGACGAATACAATGCAATGTTTCACGCTACAAAGGAGATATATAAACCCGGAGACACCTTGTCATACTCCTGCAATGTCGGATACCAGCTGATTGGAGACAGCAACGTGCTACGTTGTGAGAACAACGGGAAGTGGAACCCAAGTCATCCAAAGTGCCACAGTGAGTGAAGAGGAATACTCAGCTGAGTTCTGTACTGGAGTAATGTCTGGTTAAATATACAGAGTAAATTATAGGCATGGAGTGTTAGAGTTGATCATTAATCCAGACACTGTATTAGTCAATATAATTTTCTTTCTTGTTCAGTTTATTTAAAATATATTACTGTTTGTTTTGTACCCATTTACAGAGATCAATTGTGAGAGCCTTACCGTAGCCAATGGTACAGTAAGGTTTAATCATGTGACCTTTAACACGAAAGTAGAAATCATCTGCAAGAACGGGTATCGCCTCAGAGGGCCAAGTGTCGTCACCTGCAGACAAAACGGCACCTGGCCTCCTGATCTACCCACCTGTGAACAGGGTATGACTCTCTTACTTTACGTTCACTGTGAAATAACTGTACAGGCTGGTGTGATGATTTACCTTTTGCTCTGTGTGTGTGTGTGTGTGTGTGTGTGTGTGTGTGTGTGTGTGTGTGTGTGTGTGCACGTGTTAGAGATGCCTGTACGGGTCACATGCCCGCCCCCAGCCGTGCCCCACTGCATTACACAGTACGTATCCAAGATGCAGTATGACGTCGGAGAACATGCCACTATCTCCTGCCAGGAAGGCTTCGAGCTGATTGGCTCATCACAGGTCACATGTGGATCAGACGGCCAATGGCGGGAAATGCCAGAATGTCGTTTTGCTGGAGGTAGTACTACAAATCGTAACACTGTTTATAGTTCACCCAAAGGTTAATCATGTTAAATAAAATGTAAAAATCGTTCTGTAGGGATGTGCCCGGCTCCACCTTATGTGCCTAACGCCCACACTACGCACAGGGTCCAGACGCGCTACGAGCCCTTTACCACCATGCGTTACAAATGTAATCATGGTTACTACAGGGTCCAAGGACGGAACACCATTTACTGCAGGAACGGCCAGTGGTCCGAATTAGAGATGATATGTGAAAGTATGTGGCTTTTTTCCCCCCACCTGCTGTTACTGGCACAACAGTCCGAGCTACTGATACAGAAAATAAATCAACACCAACACTTTCTGACCAATCAGAATTGATTACAAACAGGAAGTAAAGGTATCCCCTATTGTTAAACGTCTTTCTGTTTTAAAGAGAAAAAATGCGGCACGGCCGGGGAGATCGAAAACGGACGCTTTCACTACACGGGCGCTTTGTTCGGGGACACAGTGACAGCCACGTGCAACAAAGGGTAAGATTCCATACACACCAGAATATTATTAAATAAAGTAAATGACATTTTAAAGCACCTTATAAGAATAGATACATCTACATACTGTATATAAGATTTGGTGAGTCTGTATTTAAGGCTGTGGCTGGAAGGATGGATGGAGGATTAAGATGATGCTTAGGATCAACCCATAAACCTGGAGTTGTACTCGATGGCAGTTTATATGGATAACACACTGTTTTAGTTCTTTTAATATTCTTGCTTTTTATTTCCATCATACTGACCATGTACTCTCTTCACTTTTATTTGTGTGTGTGTGTGTGTAGGTACCAACTGGTTGGTTTGGGTGTGAGACACTGTAGAGCGCATGGGTGGGACGGCAGGGTACCTATATGTGAGGGTAAGCATGTCGTTTTCTGTCATAATTCTAATTATGAGTCATAAATTGTTTTAAATTGAAGTTGTTTGTCACTGGGGAATGCTCCCACATAATATTTTAATATTTGACCTCTGACCTCTTTTACACACACACACACACACACACACACACACACACACACACACATATATGTAAGTCCTTAATTTGAGACCCCAGTTGAAACACTGGGATTCCGCCTCACAGCAAGAGTGTCCTGGGTTGGACTCCCTGGCTCTGCGAATGTGGAGTTTCCATGCTTTCCCTGTGCTTACATGGGTTTCCTTCAGGCACTGTGGTTTCCTCCTACAGTCTAAAGACATGCACATTAGGCTAACTGGCTGTTCCAAATTGCCTCTGAATGTGAGTGTGGATGGTTGTGTGTGTGTTGGCCCTGCAATGGACTGGCGAGCTGTTCAACGTGTACCCCACCTCCACCCAGAGTTGGCTGAGATAGGTTCCAGCCTCCCCACGACCCTAATAAGATTAAAAGGTTTGGGAAATGAATGATTGAATAAAAAGTGTACAGGTGTGTGTTTATTATTATTTTATAGCTATCCAGTGCCCCGAGCCTCCACTGGTGCCAGGTGCAGACATGTTTTTCGACACAAATGGAATCATAAAATTTGGTTTGGTAGCATCATACAGATGTCGCCATGGCACCCTGATCGGAGATGCAGACATCTATTGCACTGAAGATGGTACATGGAGTGCTCCGACTCCTTCGTGTAAAGGTCAGCACAACGTAGTACACATCATACGTCCAACTTTCTACCATGAGAGAGTCCTACCACGATCTTTGTTTTTATATGCTGTATATGTTGAAAGCGTGTATTATTCGTGGATATACATGGATGTTTGTGCTCTAGTACAACGTACACACCATAATCAGTGTTTACTTCACAAAAGTAAGTTAGAAAGCAGCGAAGGGTAAGCGTGCAATTTATTTAGCTTGAGATCGTCATCGTTCCTGTGCCTTTTCAGTTACCTGCCCCGCCCCTAACGTGATGTTTGCCATAATCGTTTTTGGAAGGAAGCCCCAGTACAGTTTCGAGAACTCGCTGAAATTCACGTGCCAACCAGGAAGACGATTATCGGGACCTGCCGTCATCACATGTGGGATGGACGGACACTGGACGCCAAGACTCCCTCAGTGTGTAATCTGGTACGTATCCGTATATCCAGTCCACTACGTTTTACCTTCGAGATTTAAACACTTTTCAGTTTATTTTCTCATCGTTTTTCATTTGCGTGTGTTTTTCAGATATCCAACACTGAGGGATTTATCTTGAACAAGAAACATAGGCGTAACTCCTCCTCTGGGAAATGTAATACATACCGCTTTCTTCCTGAATTTCCGGAGGCACTTTTGTATTAAGAAGCACATGTCATATAATGATACCATTTAAATACAGTCTTTATTCATATGATTTTTATATTGTTATTATGGTTATGTAATAAGCACTTAAGTTGCTGTCTTGCTGCACTGTCATTTCTTGTCTTTTATCCAGTATGACTGACCACAGTATCCTCTGTTCTGTGTATGAACGGAGTGCTTATTTCAGAAATCTGATTCTATTTAAATTTTGTATTTTTTTGGAGCAGGGTTTCCTTCCATCGTGTTAACAGTATGTTATTTTACAAGACGTTGAAAGGATGGTCCGAAATCACATTCTCCTCCTTTAGATCTGTTTAAAAACAATAGATGGAGGACGGAATCTATCTGCTCATGTACTCTGGGATTTATGATGTAACCAACTATCTGATAATCATCATAAGTATCTGACTGTTCTCACTTTGAATGTTAATCCAAATGTTGACGTTTGTTGGATTTTGTGTTTGTTATATTTCTCAGGCCTAACAAAGTCAACTTTCTTTCATTTAAAAGACAATTCAGTCCCCCCCCCCAAAAAAAAATTGAAAATTCAATAAAGTTTACTAATGAATTTCCATTATTTTATTCATGTGTTTAACTTATTTTTAGTTTTTTTGGGGGGAACCTTTAATAAAATATTCATGATTATTATTAACTCAAAATATTTTCTGATTTCTAATTCGTGGAAAGCCACCAATAAATTCTTGGTATTCTTCCATGGACTTTATTTTTCCATCATTGGCGTCGGATAAGTCGAATGATTATCGCACGATTGGCATGCACCAATATTCCTCTTCATAGATGTCATATAAGGTAGACCAACTCGGCGTCAGACGTCTCTGGCTGTCTGCTATCTTTGTTAGTCAGTACAATTTACAGCGAAGCACTGCAGCTCTCAGCTGTCAAAACTTTCTTTTCTTAATATTTATGCTTTTGTAAGCCATATCTCAGAGTGAGTAGACAGTGCAAAGTTCCGCCACCCAACAGTGCTGTAGGATGTAGCCTGTCTACCTTATACAATATTTACTGTAACCTTCTCCTCTCGCCATCCGCCCAAGAAAAAAGTCAGCAAGAAAATGGCCTTGAGAATTTCGGGTAATGCCGCATTACTCAGCTTCAGGACTCCAGATTTGTCTGTAAAGCAGCAAATGCCTGAGCAATGCCAAGTGCTGACTTGGTATGTTTTGTATGCCAGTGTGAAGGACAGGACTGCGCAGCCACAGCAGGAAGCACATCAGTAATCCTCAAAAAGAAAGATCCGCCGGATACGACAGCTCAGTCCACCGGCTGTTCCAGATTGCCCCTTGGTGTGTGTGTGTGTGTGTGTTGGTCCTGTGATGGTCTGGCGAGCTGTTTTAGGGGGTACCCCCCCTTCACCCAGTGTCGGCTGAGATAGGCTTCAGCCTAAGTGTTATTATAATTATTGTTATTATTATTATTATTATTATTAATAAGCAGTGTAGGTTACTTTGTTACTTTACTGAAAATGACTGAAATATATTGAAATACTAAAAATAAATAAATAAATAAAGTTTCCCAGAAAAGCAGGATGTTTGTTTTTACATAAAAAGAAGATAAAATAATTGTGAAAATGACTCAGTGTATTGCAGCAGTAAATTGGTATCAAGATGGCGGCGATGACGGATTACCTGAGGGAGTGTGTGTGTGTGTGTGTGTGTGTGTGTGAGTGTGTGTGAGAGAGAGGGATGGACTTTCTGTTAACGCCTCCGTCCAGTTACTTCACCTTAAATCCCTCTCAGCAAGAGATCTTTTCAGCCCGAACTCTGGTTATGGCGGTGATGTTGTGGACTCTGGTGTTTCTGGTGTTCTCTGTGCATAAAGTGGGTGAGTAAACAAACTAACTAACTAAACGTTAGCATTGATGCTAAAAGGGGAAGAAATAGCGCGCGCGCCACCTCTTCATCCCTGAAGCGACGGGTTTTAAATCACCTCAGGAGTTGATGATGATGATGATGATGATGTTATTGATGTTGTTTTGTATTTACACTTTTAAATCTGGATATATGAGATATGTAGCTATTCTTATATCATCATGTAATCTTTCTTAAAACCTGGTCAGAAATGAAAATGGTCTTTTTTTAATTTAAAATATAATCAATAAGCACTTTTAAGAGGTCCTTCTTCAGTCTGGGTGTAGATATGGGAAGAAATGAATAAAAATAAAGACGCCTGAATAAAAGCACACACATTTTAGATGCCCCCTGAAGCCCAGGATCAGACAGTGAAAGCTGGATAAGAGTTATTATGGGCTGTATGGCTGTACTGTCTGAGGGAGTCCATTATCCTGTCAGCTGGCTCTCCCTGCTGGTCTGACTGGAAAATAACCCACAAGTAGCTCAGATTCATCCTCAGAGTTCAAGAGTTTGAGATATTTAATTATTCCAGCCATGTTATTTGGGGAGATCTACTGACTGGATTGGATCGCTCACGACTTCTTTTCTCTGTTTCTCTTTCTTGCTCTTTTTCTCTCCGGACCCTTTTCCTTCAGCTCCGTCCTCGAGCCCTGCGACATGTCCACAACTCAAGGATGATTTTAAAGCTGTGTTTCATGGAACGAAGGACACATACGAGCCCGGAGAGACCTTATCCTATTCCTGCAACGTTGGCTTCCAGCTAAAGGGGAAGAGAAGCGAACTCCGGTGTGATAAAACCGGAAACTGGAAACCTAGCAATGCGAATTGTCAAAGTAAGTCCGGAAGAATCCAGAACACCAGGCCGTATTTGACCACTTTGGTACTTTCTGTCCACTGTAAACGTTATTTACTACAACAGTAAGTGGCGTATAAAAGAGGTAGCGTGACCACAATAACTTGCAAACGAATAGACAGATTTTCAAAAAATGTGGGTCTTGGCCAATGAAGAAGTAATAAAATTGTGGGCGTGATCCGGATTCAGGATGGTCTTGAAATTTTTAACTGTATGTGACAGGTCAAGGAGGTGAAAATCACCCAGAATGTGCCAGGAGAAAAAAAATTGCACAACAGACCACAAGGGGGCACTATAAGTTTACATCGTATCTCATGTAAAGATTAGATTTCACCACCTTGGTGAAGGTCTGCACTCTCTGGGTGCATTTCTGGCTCTTCATAATAAATAGGTTTTACTCAGGACACACCTACATAATGTCTTCCTGTGTGTTTCGTACCTTTCACAGAAATCAAATGTAAAAAATTTACCGTCGCCAATGGAAAAGCCAAGTTGGGTCATTTAAAGTTCAACACAAAAGTAAACATCAGCTGCAATGATGGGTACCACCTCAGAGGCCCGAGTGTCGTCACCTGTGGAGAAAACAGCACCTGGATTCCAGCTCTACCCACCTGTCAGGGTGAGATTTTTTCGATATTTTTTAACTCGGTGGTTAATGTGTGAAATGTACAGACTGTAGAATGTGTGTGTGAAGACATTCTTTTATCCTTTAGCCGTGTGTCTGGCTCCACCGTACTTCCCTTACGCTTACCATGAGCACGATATCCAAACCCACTCTGATTCCGATACCGTCCTGCATTACAAATGTAACCATGGTTACCGCATGGTCCAAGGTCCGGGAACCATATACTGCAAGAATGGCCGATGGACCGACTTACAGTTGAGATGTGAAAGTATGTGACTATTTTTCCTTTTAGTTTCCTTCAATTGTTCATTTTTTAAAATTTATTTAGTGTTATGTTTATGGTTTAACCCATCGCTGTGTCTTTATTCTTTTAAAGAGAAGAAATGCGGCTCAGCTGGCGAGGTCGAAAACGGACGTTTTGAGTACACAGGTGCTTCGTTTGGGGATGTGGCGACAGCCAAGTGCAGCGAAGGGTAAGAATCACCTGTATATTATTAAATGGAGAAAATGATAATAATAATAATAATAGCATAAACACAATTTGAAATAAAATAAAATCCATTACATCACATAACATCTTGAAGTAATAATAATAATAACACATATATCTACGTGCAATGTTTCCATAGGGCAATGGTGTGTTTCGAGAGTGCGCCAGAGGGCGTGGCTTATGATTTAAATGTAGATTTGTTCGAACATGACCTATTGCCTCATGATGATGTTATTACACACACTAGCTTTTAATTGCTTTTTTCTTTTATTATCTATTTAAACTGTTATTACAGTATATGCACTGTGAATTTTGTTGTCGTGTGTGTGTGTGTATAGATACCTACTGGTCGGCGTGGGTGTGAGACATTGCAGAGCACATGGATGGTCTGGTGCGGTACCTGTGTGTGAGGGTAGGTGTGTCCATTTGTGTTTGAATACTTAATATTTATTATATTCTTAATTAATTGTTAATAATAATGAATGGAAAGTGCAACGTGACACTGTGACAAGGTTATATCTGTGTGTGTGTGTGTGTGTGTGTGTGTGTGTGTGTGTGTGTGTGTGTGTGTGTGTGTGTATACAGCTATCCAGTGCCCTGAGCCTCCACTGGTAGAAGGCGCAGACTTAGATTTTGACACCGATGGACTAATTAAAGTGGGTTACATGGCATCCTACAGATGTCGCCATGGCACCCTGATCGGAGAGTCAGACATCGTTTGCACTGAAGATGGAACATGGAGCCCTCTGCCTCCTCAGTGTAAAGGTCAGCACCACGCCGTACACATCAGATATATTTATACGATGTGCGTGTTACGTGGATTTATGATGTTTTTAATGTATTTAAAGTTGAATTTAATACGTGACTGATGTAAACAGGTCAAACTGCAGCTCCTACAGTTAAGGATGATTAAAAATATACAACATTAACAAATTTTATTTACCATGAATATTAGATTTATTAAAGAAACTGATAAATTTTGTGTTTTAAATTTGCTTTACATTTGGATTTTTAACTTTTTATGAGTTTAAGATGTTTACTTAAGGATTTAAGGATCGATCCATCCATTTATCCATTCACCCATCTACCTATTTATCCAAAACCCTCCTATCTATCCATCCATCTATGTAATCAAACCATCGGTCCACCCATCCTCTTACCTGCCTATCTACCTACCTGTCTGTCTCTCTATGCCTCCATCCATCCACCCACCTATTTGTCTATCCACATGTCTGCCCTTCCACTTACCTATCTGTCTGTCTGTCTATTCATCCATCCATCCATCCAACCACCTACCGGTCTGTCTGTCTATCTATCTTGTCTGTCTCTCTTTCTCCAGCTGTCTATCTATTAAAAATTTGTAGAGATTTGTAGTGTCACATGCCGTCTCTGTCTCTGTTTGTTTTCCAGTTGTAACTTGTCCCGATCCGAACGTGGCGTCTGGGATCATCATTGCTGGAAGGAGGCCTCAGTACCAATCCAGGAGCTCGGTGACGTTCACGTGCAAACCAGGATGGAGATTGTTAGGCCCTGACATCATCACCTGCGGTTCAGACGGACACTGGAGTCCCAGACTCCCTCAATGCGTAAACTGGTACACTTTCATTCTATTACAGAAATAAATGACGTGAACGACCGATCCATTTTATTCACTGGTACGTCAGAGGTGCCGATCAAACGCCGAATTTAATAACCATGTCTTAAAATAAAACATTTTATAAACTAGAATTCGTTTAATTTTTGTATGAACTGATGTTAAAGTGTCTCGCTATAGTCGTTTCACCCCTTAGCCCAATGGGCGTGCGGGTATTGTGACACGTGATGTCCCTACGTCTGTTTTGTCCACAGTTAAATTGTGTGCACTAACACAAAAACACCGTCATCGATCATCACCATTTTTGGTGTAGGTGTTGGGACCGAGTAACTACTCAAGCATATCGAGAGATTTGCATCACGGTCTGAAATCCAGTATGGCTGCCGCGGCTGCTGCTGTCTTGAATTTGCATTCGGCGCACTAGCTTAAAAATGACATCATACTTTTTATAACGTGGCGGATGTGCTGATTCCATTTGTGCCATTTTTATTGTTTATTGATTTTTATATTATTTTCAGATCTTCCCCCTTCACAGCGAGAACACAGGAAGAACATCACATCGGGAAAACGTCGTACAAACGGAATCTTCACCTGGCTAAGGAACACACATCGTACAGTGATACTATACACCCTGTATAAGATTTGATATCATTTGAGGATTTTAAATTTTTAATAATAAATATAGGTACGTATTGTTTCTGAAACTGTAATTACATTTATAGATCGTTTGTATGATCTGTTCTCTCCTATAGCTGTATTTAATGTTAATGATAATGACCTGTGTATTGAAGTTTAATAGTTTTTAACCATCAGTGTATTTTTATTATTTTTTTTTATATTTACTTTAAATAAACAGGAAATATATATAAAATAAATATGTTCATACTTTATATGTTGGTGTCTAATTTATTTATTCATCCATTTATTTACCAAATGGCTTTATACTAATAGGGTCACAGAGAGGGTGGAGCCTATCTCAGCTGACTCTAGGCGGGGTACACCCTGAACAGCCTGCCAGACCATCACAGGGACAAAACACACACACAACCATTCACGCTCACGCACACACCTAGGGGAAATTTTGGAACAGCCAGTTAGCCTAATGTGCATGTCTTTGGACTGTGGGAGGAAACCGGGGTACCCAGAGGAAACCAACGCATGCATGGGAAGAACATGCAAACCCTACACAGAAATGCCCTCGCCGAGCCCGGGACCTTCTTGCTGTGAGGTGGACTCACTAACCGCTTTTCTATTTATGTGGCGAGTTGTTCAGTTAGTTATTTTACAAATTAGCCGATTCAGATAATTTTTTTTCTTAGAATTGGCTGTAAACAGTCTGATACTCGGGACAGATGAGGGCATGTTGTACAAAACTCACCTGTTGTGTGACAGAAAATGCCACCGTCGACCCATAGTGGAGTTGTGAACATTGTATTGTATCCCGTAACAACACGCCATGTTCGCATTCGCCAAAGAAAGCAAACGAAGCCGAGTGTTTTTGTACGAACACCAATTCCTTTCATTTAAAAAGACAATACAAAATCCAGACATTTTTACATGAGCATAAACAATTTCAAGTGCAAATACCATTACCCACTCCATGCAACACCGTGGCCAAGTCGTTTCTCAAAGGAAAATTAACCAAAATAAAATAAAAATTCTTCAGGAAGGCAGGAAAAGAAATTACAATAACGACACGTCTGTATTTGTTTATTGAACATTCAGTAAAGCTGGCTAAATGCCATAACGTTATTTATTTTTAATTTTTATTTTATTTTAATAAACGACCCTTTTGTCCCTTTTCCTCCAGATCCAGCTGCACAAACACCAAACCCTTCACACGAAGGCGAAACCCCCCCCAAAAAAAACAAAAAAAAAAAACAAATGAATCCCCACACTTTTCTTATTTTTCTTTATATTCTGTCGGGATGCTGAATAATAAACCTGTACCTGCTTTCAAACTGAGAGCCAAAAAATTAAAAAATCGGGGTTTCTAAGAGGTGCTAATTTGGTTTCTAATGTGGTACTCTGATGTTTCGAGGTCATGAGATCAAGGCTCGAGAATTCTACACTGAACTGGACGACAGTTTATTCAGAATAATAAACAAACTGCAATAAATTCAGTGCATTAAAACAAAACAAAACAAAAAAAATAATTTTGAAGAAGTTTAATGCTTCAAGGGATAATTCATTGCACGTCTGGGCTGGTCTTTGGAAGAGAAAATGGGGCAAAAAATCTTTTTCTTTGATATATATATATATATATAAAAAACAAAGAAAACATAAAAAAAAAAAGAAAAAGATTTTTTTTTACATACCGTGGCATTCAAACTAAACCATCAATCCTTCTGTAGATTTTTAATGGCTGGATGGAGTTTCTGTTCAGGACGACGCAGTGATATTAATTACAGGATCTTATTCATGAATTACAAGGCTGTGAGCTGTTATCTGGGATCGGCTTTAGCTCTCAGACTTGACTTCAGTCTTCGTTTATTTTATATTTACAATATACCAAAAAAAAAAAATCATGGAGGGAGACGTCTCTCTCACTCTCTCTCACTCACACACACACACACACACACACACATTCGGGGCAGGGGGCAGCCACATTGCGCACCCGGAGAGCAGTTGGGGGTTAGGTACCTTGCTCAAGGGCACTTCAGCCGTGAAGGTGGAGGAAGGGAAGGTGCTGCTCACTCCCACATAGCTCCCCCGCCCCAACACATTTTTCCTGCCGGTTCAGGAATCGAACCAGCAACCTTCCAAAAGTCCCAGATGTGCTTCTCTAACCATTAGACCACGGCTGCCCCACAGAGGTACGTCTGAGTTTTTTTTTTTTTTGCTTTCTTTCTTATTTCTCCTCCCTCTATCTCTCTTTCTCTATCTATCTGACGGGAATCGATGTTAAAGACATTCGTAAGGCACACATACAGAAAGTGTTCGGAGTTTTGTGTATGATGAGTATGAGTATAAGCATCCGCCGAGCTACACGATTACGCCGCACATCATACATAATGCGTTATGATGAGTTATGATGCGTTTATGACGCGTTTATGATGCGTCGATATGTTATTGTACATGGTTCTAATCTAAGGTGATCAGGAAAACATAGTGTGCGCTACGTCATCTTCACAGTGGAGATTTTCAAACAGCATGACGATATCCTCCTACACCCTGTACAGGCCACACCCTCCAGTGAGAAGGTCAAAAATTACAGCCAATGAGAATCAATTTGTCAATCATTCGTAGACTAATGTTAGCTAAATTATATACAAATACGTCTGAAAAGAAGAAAAAAAATTGTTACAGGTGGAATTTCCCTTTGAGGGCCTTCGGGGAGTAAAGGTGGTCAAAAGGCTTGAATTTAGCGTAGCAGGTTTAAAGTGACTCTTTTTTTTTTAAATCGAAGAAGCAGCAATCGCATTTCCTCCAAAAAAACAAACAAACAAACAAAAAAACAAATATATATAAAAAAAAACCCACGCACTTCGGCCTCGTTCTCAGCAGAACCTCTCACTAAACACCGCAACTCTTTCGTTCCAGTCTTGTAACAACGCACTGTGTGTTCTACGCCTCGTTCAGTTAACATACGAACGTAAACGAATATGAAACCAAAAGAACTAGTAATACAGCGTGGGAGTGAACTGTTTTAACAGCGTGGCAGGAAGAGATCACTCGAAGATGCTCTAAGAGCTGAATTACGACGACACGGAAACGCATGATATGGAGTAAAGTGGGATGAGGGCGCGGGAAAAAACGCGAATGCTACGGATATACAGGACACGGCGAAGGAACTCACCAGCTCGCCTCACATCATCTCTCTCTCTCTCTCTCACACACACACATACACATACTCACACTCTCTCTCTCACACACACACACACACACACACACTCTTG
Organism: Neosilurus hyrtlii; assembly: GCA_028564935.1. Lineage (NCBI taxonomy): Eukaryota > Metazoa > Chordata > Actinopteri > Siluriformes > Plotosidae > Neosilurus > Neosilurus hyrtlii. The sequence goes on from JAOUQZ010000017.1 coordinate 14,925,730, forward strand.
CTCGCACACACACACACTCTCTCTCTCACACTCTCTCGCACACACACACACACACACACACACACTCTCTCTCTCTCTCACACACACACACTCTCTCGCTCACACACACACACACACACACTCCCTCGTGCACACACACTCTCTTGCACACACACACTCTCTCACACACACTCTCTCACACACACACACTCTCTCTCTCTCACACACACACTCTCTCACATACACACACAAACACTCTCTCTCTCACACACACACACACTCTCTCTCTTACACACACTCTCTCTCTCTCTCTCTTACACACATACACTCTCACACACTCTCTTTCTCTCTCACACACACACTCTCTCTCCTCTCTCTCTCACACACCAAAAACTTCACAACTCGACCCAACTCTATCTCTGATATCCCAGTAAGTACATCGATGCTTCATATACATGGGACAGACTTTCAGTACGTAGAATCTTTCACGTCCAAGATGTTAAACTTCATGGTAGTCATGACATAGACAGGATAAACCGTCCCAATAATTATGGTGCTCATGGGAATATGACACCTTGACAAACATCAACACAACAGAGTTGAGACAAAAGAAAAAAAATCAGGACCTAAGAGCGCAAAAACAACAACAACAACAACAACAACAACAACAACAACCAAAACAACACCCTCATATGCTGCAAACGTATGATGCGATAATTCACCCCGTCGCCCTCTTCATTTCGGAAAGGAACGCTTAAAAACAAACTGCACAGAAATTCAAAACCAAGTGTGCATAGTGAAGCGAGGAAAAGTCAAAAGCCTGGTTGGATTTTGAAACAAAGCGAGTGCTGAGTCCTTTAGACTGAAGCCTGAAGTCAGAGTCGGCCGGAGTGCGAAAAAAGCCTCGGAGCATCAGCGGCTACTTGTACGGTCGCAGGAAGGCTGAGACTTTGCTGCTGATTAGGCGGATGAAGGAGCGCGGCAGCATCTCGTTGGAATCCCGAGCCGTGTACTTGTAGTAGTTATTCGGGTGTGCCAAAACATCAAACAGCGTCTTGATTAATTTTTTGTCCTGATGAGAGACACAGTGTGAACCATGTGACCAATTAGGACACAAAAAACACCAACAATCTTCCAGTAATCCTCTCACATAGTCTCAAATAATGACATCATCAACCATCTATTAAAACCACGGAAAATCTGGACATCATGCTACATAATCCGGAATGTATGCATGTATGTATGTGTTTATTTATTTAGTTGTTTATGCCTTTCTTTATCTAACCTTCAGGATTTCTTGATGGTTTTCCGAAGCGTAAAGTCTTCCATCTCGTACAATGTCTTCCACCAACTGTTCGTAATCCTCTAAAAAAATACAACATACAGCATCTCAGATTATATCTTCAACTAGGAAATGTAAAATGTCGGGTTAATTTGGTGAATATAAAGAAAATCGTATCAACATTATTTCCAATAACAAACACACATTGGAAATCCTATCACTTTTTTTTTTTGTTAAATAAATAAACTAATTAATTGAAGGTACAGTGTGTAAGATTTAGCAAGTGGTATCTTGTGGCGATGTGGTGATGTTCCAGACTGCAGCCAGCTGAAGCCTTTATGGTTCTGGGCTGCTGTAGAAACGTGGCAGTGAAAACTCAATGGCTTTAATTTTTAAATGGTTAAAGATTTATAAACTTATTTATTGATTATAGACTTCATTTCTGCTAATAGAGCATCCAAAATGTTACATATTGTACCTTTAATTTAGTGAATCATTAGGTATCAATTAAAAATGAGGTAAAACGAATTAAGTAAATACTTTTTATAAAAATGTGATTCAAAGTACTGAGCAATAGAATATATATAT
>JAOUQZ010000017.1:14927678-14938955 GCA_028564935.1 Neosilurus hyrtlii
TAAATACATTTAATCAGTAATCATCTCCACCAAGCAGGTTGTGTTTTCGTCAGCGTTGGTTTGTTAGTCTGTCCCTTTGCTCGTTAGCAACTTCACACAAAAAGTTATGAACGAATCTGAATTAATTTTTTGGAGGGGTGGAGTACATCCGAAGGAAGACTACATAAAATTCTGGAGTTGATCCGGATCAAAATCTGGATACAGAATTTATTTATTTATTTATTTTTAACAGGATTCTTTACCATTGTGCATTTTTTGGAAGTGTGCTATCACAGCAGGCCCACCAGGGGGTGCTATATACTCTTTTGTTATGCAAGTTCTTTTTTTTTCAGCTTGTTGGAGATTTGTACACTCCGAGTGCTTAGTTATAATATATAGATATTGGTCAGGTTATAAAACACAACAAACAAAACAGTTAGACCAAGCAAAAAAACCAGAGAAAAACCCATTTTTATAGACAGGTCTGGAAGTAATTCAAGTCCCTAAATCAAAAATTCTTAAATTTTTCCTTTGCCAGGACATTATGTTTGCACCTTTTTTGGTTTGTTTGTGTGCAAGATAACTTAAAAGCTTATGAACAGATTTGTACTAATGTTTTGTCTGGAGTAGGGTGTGGTGTGATTACAAAACCCTTACACTTTGGAAGGGATCCGTACATGAGATCATGTTGAAAAACAAATCCTGAAATCCCCCCAAAAAGCCCATTTCATAATGTGCCAAAAGGTTCATCAGACGCCCACTAGAGGGAGACATTTATGAAAATTATGCCGAGTTAGAAAAACTGCTTGGTAGAGGTACCTGGCTTTCTTTAAGCGCATTTCTGGTTATTAATAATAAACACATATAATTCTTGTGATGAAGTGTCCATTCATAAAGAAAAAAAGAGAATTAGACGTACCATCATATGTGACATAGGGGATGTGGAAGCCACGTGCACTGTTCACGTCGTTGGACTTGAAGTTGATCCAGAGGCGGCGTGAACGAGCCGTGAATGCGATGGGTCGCTCGTACGTCTGACACGTCTCATATGTGGTTATGGAGGTCACGGACCCTGTGTGTACATTAGACACGTAATAATCATATACAGAGCTGCACAAATGCTTGGTTTACTGTTAGAGCTACTAACAATTTTTGAACCCATCCTTCACCACGTACAGTTCTTTCTCATCACCAGAACGTCTCCACAGTCATCCTCGGAAGGCAGGAAGATCTCCGGAACGACGATGAGGATTTTGCGCTTGCTGGGGGGGTTGATGGTCCAGATACAGTCCACGTTCGCAGGATAATTTCCTGGGTAGTTTGGAGACTCGATGTAGCCGATATACTCACCGATTTCGCCACCGCATACCCTGTCTGTACAAACACAGCCCCACACCCACACACACACACACACATACTATCCATCAGCCAATATATTAGTGACTTGCTCTAAGAACCCGACACATTTAACAGGTGAACAGCCCAGGATAGGGTTCAAACTAAACTCCTTGGTGGAGATGATAAAACCCAGTCTGCTTACTCTTGCACTGAGAGACACTGGTGGCACCGTCAAAGTCTGTAGTGGTGTTACCAGGGCAGGAGATGCAGTAATTCTGTTTGAAGTCTGTTTGATATGTTCCCACGGGACAGCGGATACACCGATGCACAGACGTGTTGTAGTAATGCCCCGGAGGACAAGAGACTGCAGGAAACGGACACACGTCACTTCGTTACAAATATAACGTGGAATAGCATGGCATGGTTTACAAAAATAAAAAATAGAAATCCTCTTAAGAGTCGCAGGGAGGCTGGAGCCTATCTCAGCCAAAGCTGGGCGAAGGCGGGGGTACACCCTGAACAACTCAACAGACCATCACAGGGCAGCACACACACAACCATTCACACTCACACCTAGGGTCAAACAGCCAATTAGTCTACTGTCTATGTCTTTGGACTGTAGGAGGAAACCGGGGTGCACCGAGGAAACCCCATGCAAGCATGTAAACTCCACACAGAAACACCATCGCCGAGCCCGGTTCTCAAACCCAGGACCTTCGTGCTATGAGGCGGACGTGCTAAATGCTACACCGCCACACATCAGTTCCCAAAAACTTCATAACACTAACGTTGCATTAATATTTACACCCCAAAAAAATGTACGTCAAACTGACCAATCATCAGTCAAGCTCATTAACATATCAGAGACGATAAAGAAAACTAAGTGAGACGGATTCACCTTCAAACCGCCAATCTCAAATCTCACAACACATACAGCAACTAAAGCAACTCAAACTATGGACTCTTTTCATGCAACAAACCAATTCCAGGCTGACCTTTGACCTCGCAGTCATGGAAGGAGTTGGAGCCCTCTCTCTTTGTGTCCAGGCCACCTCCACAAGGGAAGCAGAGCGTTCTTCCATGGTCAGGCTGGTATGTGCCTCGTGGACACAGCTGGCACGGTTTGAATCCATCACTGGAGTAATATCCTGGTGCGCACTGACCTTGAATCACAACAGCAGAGGGTTGAGCCTGAGACGGACAGTTTTACAAGGTTTTGGCTAACCTAATGTTGAATATTTTGGGCTCAGATCCCGCAGGGGGCTTTCATAGTTACCCTATACGGTCCTCATAATACTGAGCTTAACAACCCGTGCATTTACTGACACTGGCTAACTAAAATGAATGACGTCATATTGAGATTCAGGATATTTATGCTGCTTTGATGTAAAGGATACAGAAATCACTGAAAAAAGCAGAAGCGGCACGTAAAGCTCTGCGGGTGGGATGTCCCAGGGTGGTAGCACCCCTTCGGCGCAACATCAACGCCTACTGATTGATGTTCGCTCTCTGTGATGATGCCAAAGATGGGCGCAACCACTACCACTCTACTGACTCCTTGTCGAGCACCCACCCCTGTCTCGGTGACATCATCACAGAGTGTAGGTGACAAGAATACGGATGATGTGTGTCATCACCATCACCATCACACTGTGTGGGTGAATTAGAGTGTGCAGGTCAACCAGTAGGTGATGTCACAGTGTGTGTTATCATGACAGACATTACATGGGACACCCCCCAATAAACACACCTTAAAAGGCTCATCGGGCTTTTAAATGCTGATTGGTCGACTCTGCTTACCTGAGCAAGAAGTGATGTTTCGGGCACCCGGTGAGCCGTGGCGATCTCCTCCAGGGCAAGGGTCACAGGCCAGTTGACCCTCACGCTCCTGGAAAGTTCCGGGAGGACACTGCACACATCGCTCCATCTCACCGTGATAATAAGAACCAGGCAAACATCTGACTGAGAGAGCAGTCAGCAGGGGGAGACAGTGAGACTATGAATGACATCATCGATGACATCACTTATTTTCTGTTTTTAGTGTAAAGCTTCTGAAATGCAGCTTCACTGTCTTCCCGTTTTGACTGCTTAGTGTGTGTGTGTGTGTGTGTTTCACCTCTGACAGCTTTGCTTAAACACATGCATAGTGATTTTTATCTAATGCATCCTGTTTCCTTGAAAGCTGTGCACACACACACACATACACACACATGCACGCACACACTGAGTCACGAGTTTATTCCATGCACCCACCTTGTACCCGTACCGTATCCCTCTCTATATTATTTCCACCTGTTAAAATGATCCGTGGTCCAGCTTCAGGTTGATGCTCTTACCACATCGGCCGCTGTCCCGCTCTCTCCCGGGGCCACAGTGTTCCTGTTTGTCAGCGGACTGAGTGACCTTTTGAGCGACCTCATACTCCAGCCCGGCCACGCGGATCAGGAACCTCTCCTGGTTGATGGACTTCTTCAGTGCCTTGATGGAAGACTTGATCCTCTGCTCCATTTGTTTTCTCGCACAGCTCAGGTCACAGCTTCCTACACGAGTACGACAGACAGAGAAAAAGCCTCTAAAGCGTCTTTAAAAGATGTTATTGTACCAAGCCTGCGTTCAAGAAATTAAACAAAGAAGAAGTTCCTAACTCGAACAGTAGATGCCGCTATTACACAAGAGTTGAAACAAGTCGTTCCCTGTGGAAGTAAAAATAGTGCCAAAACGAGAAGGTCCTGAGTCAAGTCCCGGGTTCGGCAAGGGCGCCATGGGGAGGCTGGTGTCCATCTCAGCCGACTCTGGGCGATGGTGGGGTATACCCTGAACAGCTTGCCAGGCCATCGCGGGGCAACACACACAACCATTCACACCCACCTCAGCCTAATGTGGATGTTTTTGGACTGTGGGAGGAAAGCGGAGCACCCGGAGGAAACCCATGCAAGCACGGCAAGAACATGCAAACTTCACACAGAAACGCCCTCACCTGAGCCCGCGAACGAACCCAGGCCTCCTTGCCGTGAGGCAGTCGTGCTAACAACTGCGCCACTGTGCTGCCCAAAGTATGACATATTATTTCTTAATGATAAAATGCTTTAGAATGTACTATTCATTCATTCATTTTCTGAACCGCTTAATCCTAAGTAAGGTCGCGGGGAGGCTGGTGCCCATCTCAGCCGACCCTGGGTGAGGGCGGGGTACACCCTGGACAGCTCGCCAGGCCATCGCAGGGCCTAGGATGTACAACTGTAGGAAAATATTTAGTTCCGGGTGGTAGCTGTAAGTCCGCTCCACATCATACCTCCCTTTTACTGATTATTTTGTTGATTATTCACTGATTATTATTCCCGACTTCCGATGAATAGTTCACACTTACCAGTCGTGTCCCCAGGCTTTATCTCTGCCTCTAGTTCCAGGGTGATGCGCGTGACCTCTTTATTAGACGGGTTACGCGTGTGACGATTTTTGGCCTTCTTGGATGACTCGCACTTGAGGTTGACGAAGGTGACTTGGCAGTTGTTGCACAGCTGACCACCTGCAGTCCACACACTCATGTTACACGCTACTACTATGAGAATAAATAATCTGCCGTTTATATAACCCCAGTAACAACTGAACACATCGTCATTCCATTATAGAGATTGATATTGTGAAATGCCCTGGTTTATGACCTATGCCTTTTCACCTGGCCCAATCTGCTTGCCTCCGTCTTCTGCTCGACCCCTGAGTTTGGGGTGCAGGTGGCATTTGGCGTTCTTGATTCTGAACGAGGCCGTCTGCTTCACTGGAGAAGCCAAAGTCTCTACAGACAAACCAAAGCAGCGTTGGCACAACCAATCACATCATTACCAAACGTTCAATCACGCTCATCACTACTAAACATCCAATCACATTCACCATCAAACATCCAATCACATTCCTCATAACCAAACATCTAATCACGTTCACCATCAAACATCCAATCACATTCCTCATAACCAAACATCCAATCACGTTCACCATCAAACATCCAATCACATTCACCATCAAACATCCAATCACATTCACCATCAAACATCCAATCGCATTCCTCATAACATCCAATCACGTTCACCATCAAACATCCAATCACACTCCCAATAACCAAACATTCAATCACGTTCCATACTACTAAACATCCAATCATGCTCACCATCAAATATCAAATCAGGTTCATTACTACCAAACATCCAATCACGTTCACCATCAAACATCCAATCACATTCCTTATTACCAAACATTCAATTATGCTCATCAACAAATATCCAGTCACATTCCTCATTACCAAATATAATACAATAAAGACCTTTCCATCAATTTATCCATTAATCCATCTCCTCATTCATCTCCTCTGGCTACAACTATGCATCCATCCATCAATGAAGATATTAAGATATGTAGTCATCATTCTACTCAGTCACTGATCCATCCATCCATCCAACCAAGTCTCACTTATCCATCCATTCTTTCATCCATAACTTAATACTCTACTTAACCATATACTTATTGATTTATCCATCCATCTATGCATCTCAGTCTATTCAGTCAGGTTTCATCTATCTACTAATCTGTCCACAGGGCTGGACAGGCCATCTTTCCATTCATCCATCCAGACTCCATCCATCCATCAGACTCCATCCATCTCTACAGTCAGGCTCCATATATCCAAGCATCCAGTCCATCCATCCCTCCAGCCTATCCTATCAGCTTGTGCTGTAGAACTATATTGCTTTTACCTATACAGCTCTGGCTGCTGCTGGAGTTCAGTCTGCTTTGGCTTTTTCCTCGGACGCCACAGCTAACGGTGTAACTGCTGTCAGACTCTGCAGAGAAGTCAAATCAGGTGTAGTTACACCGCGCTCTGTTAAACCTAACAGGACATCAACTCAGCGGCTGCACAACTGTGGCACTGTAACTTCGTTAAGCTGATCTTCTACCATGTAAACAGACAGAGAAATATGTTCCTGTGGATCATACCTGCCAGATAGTGTGCTTTGGACGCACAGGTCAGTGAACAACTCTCCTTTTTGCCTGTCTTGCTGCAAGAGAGCGTTGCTTTTGGTGCCACCAGGCTGGATGGACACTTGATGACCTCTGTATCAATAAATACTTTAGTTAAGTCAGGCATGACTTGACCTATTTACCCGTGACTTGGGGTGAGCTTTAAGCAATTACTCTAGCGATTGTTTAAAGGTACGGTATGTAACATTTTCAAGAAGAAGTATATTACCAATAAATATATGTTTTCATTAATCTTTAATCATTAAAAAGTCACTGAGCTGTTGTTTCGCTTAATATAAACTTTTTATATTTACATGTGGAGCTGGTCTCCTCTTATGGAGGCTGCCATCTTGCACCGCCATGCTTCTACAATAGCCCAGAATCATACAGGCTTCAAAGGGGAGGGGTCAGGACTGAAATTTTAGTTGGTTGCAATCTGGAACCTCACCACTAGATGCCACTATATACCACTAATTATTCCATACTGTACCTTTGGGTATCTTTTATACAGCTCAAAGCAGACACACAGAAGTAAAACCCAATATTACACCCTTCAACTAGACTTCAAACAATAAAATTGGTGCTTTTAAAATAAATAACACTGCCAGCTGGTAGTTACATTTACTAATATAGTGTGAGCACACAAAAAGACACAACCAATATATATATAATATAACATAACAGTTCCCCTAAAATTATTAATTATCCAAAAGTAAACATCAAAACATTTAAATCTTTACTCCGTTTTTGGTGTAATGCACATATTGACCAGTAGGTGTCAGTGTCATCAAATGCTTACCAATGCAGTCCTTCTTGTTCCAGTGCAGTTTGTATCCAGGTGGACAGGTACACTCGTAGCTTCCCAGCGTGTTCACACAGCCGTACTTACAGCCGCCACGGTTTATACTGCACTCATCGATGTCTGCAAATCAAAACAAAGACACTGATATCCTGAGGGCGTATCGATGCTGGGAGGCCTGGTGGTGCAGTGATTAGCACGTCCGCCTCTCAGCAAGACGGTCCTAGCTTTGGGCTCCGCGGGTGCATTTCTGTGTGGAGTTCGCATGTTCTCTCTGTGCCTGCGTGGTTTTTCTCCATGTACTCCGGTTTCCTCCGACAGTCCAAAGACATGCACATGAGGCTAATCGGCTGTTCCAAACTGCTCCTAGGTGTGAGTGTGAGTGACTGTGTGTGTGTTGACCCTGCCAAGGTCTGGTGCGCTGGGCTAGGCGCCAGCCTCCCTGTGACCCTAGCAGGATTAATCGGTTCAGCAAATGAGTGAGTGAGTGAGTGAATTGGAGCTCCATGTAATTTAGGAAGCTGTGCTTGAATTCGTGTCCTTAAGCAGAAGGTTGTGAGATGTAAGGGTTAAAGTTTCCCAGCGGTGCCGAACAGGCTGACCCTTACTTACTTTCATATGTAGGAGGGCAGTAATTGCATGCGAAGAGGAAAAAGAAAAAAACCTCTGTACCAATAAAATGGCAAATCTATTCTGGAGTTTTAATAAAACACACCCAGCATGGATGTGAACACTTCAACATTTCCTCGTCAGGACTCGCGCTCCTTGTAAACATCAAAAACTCTTGTTGATCGGAAACACATTTTGGAGCAGGAACAAACAAGAAGGCCCTGGGTTCAAGTCCCAGGCTCGGCGAGGCCGCTTCTGTATGGAGGTTACATGTTCCTCCTGTGTTTGCATGGGTTTCCTCCCACAGTCCAAAGCAAGGCACATTAGCCTAATGTTCCAAATTGCCCCTGGGTGTGGGTGGGAGTGTGAATGGTTGTGTGTGTTGGCCCTGTGATGGACTAGTGAGATGTATAGAGAGAGAGACCTCACATTGCACAGAGTCGGCTGAGATAGGCTCCAGCCTCTCTGCGACGCTGGTTTCAGGATTAAGCGCTTCAGCAAAAGAATGAATGAATGGATGACTGAGAACTCGCGTCAGTCCGATACGACGGCGAAGGCAGGGTGCACCCTGAACAGATCGCCAGTCCATCACAAGTCAATACACACACAACCAGTCACACTCACACACTTAGGGGTGGCCAATTAGCTTAATGTGCATGTCCTTGGACTGTAGGAGGAAACCGGAGCACCTGGAGGGAACCCACACAAGCTCGGGGAGAACACATATACTCCACACGGAAACGCCCTCGCCGAGCCTGAGACAAGAACACAGGACTTTCTTTTGGACGAGGTAACCACTACACCACCGTCCCCCCCACACACACGTGTTCTCTGTGTGATAAAAATGTGTATTAAATATAAATTTAAATATAAATACAGCCCTCAATTAATAAACATCCGACTGTGTCGCTAATTGTTTTTCCACCTTGACATGATTGGACTTTTTCAGAACCCAGGATAAAAGGTTTTCACTCGCTTGCATTTGCTCATCTATGCCTCTAAGCACGTTATTTCTTTTCCCTCCAAAAAGGAAAAAATAAAACCACAATCACTCTCTAAAACACAGCGAACCAGATGGGAGCCGAATAAAAAAACAAAGGGGGAAAGGGACGAGAGCGAGGGCTGAGTTTGACTAAGTGGTTTTGAAGTCGAGGCAGACCGAGAAGAAGACATAAAGAGTCTTTAGGCATATCAAAGGCTCTGCTCTTAGTTCAGGCCAGAGAGGAACAGAATAGCAATGAATCGGAATGAATTTCAGCCATGAATAAAGCTCTCGCTTACTAGGCTGCTCTGGTTTCCCTTTTCTTTGGTCCATTTTCCCCGCTTCTCTCTCTCTCTCTCTTTCTCTCTCTTTCTCTCTCTCTCTCTCTTTCCCCAGATTCAAGCCGTCCCCAGACTACAACCTTTGACTTTGCGTTTCCTCTTTTGGCCGTCTGCATTCAAGGTGCTCATTAATCTCAGTGAACAGAGAAGCAGAAAGGAGGAAAGGAGGAGAAAAAGAAACGCTTGTTTGATTGACACCTTCATTGACCTTTTGTGTCAACAATTGTTCGCGGCCCTGAGATCCGCGAACATGGCTGTTCGGCTGAACTGATTCATGCGGGCAGGGGTGCAGGAACGGGGTGTTTTGCTGAGATCATTTGCTCTTTTCCCCCTTTCTTCATTAACATTCGTTACTTTGCGGAGACACTTTTGAGTGATGTAGCGGTTAGAACATCCACCTCACAGTAAGAAGGTGCTGGGTTCGAGTCACGGGCCCCTAGGTGTGAGTGTGAATGGCTGTGTGGGTGTTGGACATGCGATGGACTGGCAAGCTGGTCAGGGGGTACCCTGCCTTCATCCAGAGTCGGCTGCGATAGCATATAGCTTACATCCCTTTCACAGCTGAACAGCTTCCTAAAGGAAGGCAGGACCCATTGCTCCAGCGGTCCATAATGCTGCTACGTCTTATCTAAAGGCTCATCGAGTGCGGACAGAAAGCAGAAAGGCTCATTCATCATGCCAGGGTCTCTAAACATCTTAACAATGCTAGGGCAGCCCTGTCGCCGTTCCAAGCCGCCTCCCTGCCTTCCTGTACCCGCTCTGTAACTGATTCACACGCAATTAGAGACCATCACCATCGAAACACACTTAATCCACCCATAAACACATGTTTCTATCGCAACACCTCCATCAGCGCCTCACCTCCCTTCCTGTGAACCACAGGAACGTCTTACATCACCCAGTATGCTTGTGGTTAGATGGTTACTTCCGAATGGCACGAAACGGGGCGATTTTAGAATTTCTAGGTTAATATGGAGTCCCTTCCAAAAATATTGGAACAGCAGGGATACAGTCAAATTCCAGAATCACAGCTTGCAATTCATAAATAAATACAGCGGATGCGACACAAACATTCTGGAACCAATGAATAGAACCTGGAACCACTATAGAATGTGCACGCTTGTACCAGTAATTTAAAAGAAGAATGCAAAAGTTTGGTGATGTCATTGGATTGGTGGTGTAGTGGTTAGCACGTTCGCCTCACACTGCGGGCTCAGTGAGGGCGTTTTTTCGACTTTGCATGTACTCCCTGTACTTGCGTGGGTTTCCTCCGGGTACTCTGGTTTCCTTTCGCAGTCCAAAGACGCAAACAGTAGGCTAACTCGCGGTTCCAAATTGCTCCTAGGTGTGAGTGTGAATGGTTGTGTGTGTTGCCCTGCAATAGATTGGTGAACTGTTGAGGGTGCACCCCACCTTCGCCCAGAGTCGGCTGAGATAGGCTCCTGCCACCCTGTAACCCTAGTAGGATTAAGGGGTTCTAATTTGTTTAGCACATCTACACGTACATCCCCAATTCCAAAAAGGTTGGGACGCTACATAAAATGTAAATTAAAACAGAACGCAATGATTCGCAAACCTCATAAACCCAAATTTTATTCACAGCAGAATATATCAAATGTATATAAGACTTTTTACTGTTTTATAAATATAATAACTCATTTTTTATTTGCTAGCGGCAATATGTCAAAAGGGTTAATTCTTGAAAATAAAAAACACAGGTTCTTACCATCAAATACCCCAATAGCATATTTTGTTGCTTTTCTTGCCTGGGATGAATCGGAAATGGTGCTACGTGTATAGCATGCTAAGGTCATAGAGTTCACTGATGCTAACTAGCTAGCTAGTGACTGCCTGTTGTATTGTGAAGCAAATGATGCAATGATGAATGGGACAAAATGAGATCGGATAGGTAGAATGAGACTGGAAGGGATGGGATGAGATGACATCAGAGGAGAGGATTAAGGTTAAGATGGGCTCAGGTTGATATAATGTTTTTTTGAAGGAAAAAGTGTACTGTGTGTTACCTCCGCAGTGAGCGACTCCATACAGGACGTAGCCTTTGTGACACTGACACTCAAAGCTGCCTGGAGAGTTCACACAGGTGTGGTCACATGCACGGTCAAACGAGCACTCATCGATGTCTGGGGAGAGAGAGAGAGAGAGAGAGAGAGAGAGAGAGAGAGAGAGAGAGAGAGAGAGAGAGAGAGAGAGAGAGAGAG
>JAOUQZ010000017.1:14948432-14962785 GCA_028564935.1 Neosilurus hyrtlii
GTGTGTGTGTGTGTGTGTGTGTGTGTGTGTGTGTGTGTGTGTGTGTGTGTGTGTGTGTGTGTGTGTGTGTGTCTGTGCAGCTTTTTATCAAATTTATAATTACTGCAAAACTGCATGTATGAGTGTGAAAAATCTGGATGACACTCATTGTACCTTGTGTAGCTTCAGTTTAGTGGAAATTCCAGGAAAATCTACTCGGATGGACGACTGAAGTTTAAACAAATATTCCATATCATGTTTGTCCTTTTTATAAACCAGGAACGAGACCTCTGTCTGTTTATATAGTCATTTATTTACTTCCTCTATAACTTCTGCCCTAGTTCTTAAATGTAATTGCTAAAAAATCACAACTTTAATGTTCATATCACCACAAACTCGAATGGGTTTTCAAGCAGTGAAACTGTAATCCTTATTAAACAGATCTGAAGACTGAGACTGAGATCCTGACCAAGATCTACTGACGGAAACACCAACGTATCCTGAAACTTGGCAAAGTATTGCTACTAAAAACTCTTATACGAACCCAGAATAACCCAGGTCCAACAGTGGACTTACTGTGGCTACGTAAGTATCACTGAACAGCACAAAAGCACAAAACATCAATTGTATAAGACTACATTATATAAATACATTCATTTGCTGAACCTTTTAATCTTACTATGGTTGCAGAGAGGCTGGAGAGATATCTCACCCTGAACAGCTCACCAGTCCATCGCAGAGCCAACACATAAATAACCAATCACACACACTCACATCTAGGGGCAATTTGGAACAGCCAGGTAACCTAACGTGCTTGTTTTTGGACTGTAGGAGGAAACCGGAGTACTCAGAGGAAACCAACACAAGCATAGGGAGAACATGCAAAACTTCACACAGAAACGCCGCCGCCGAGCCCAGCATTCAAACCGAGAACGTTTTTGCTAATAAATTGCCAAAAAAGCCCCAAAGAAACACTGAAAAAATCTTGAATGGTTACTTTCTCACTCACTTATTTGCCGAACTGCTTGATCTTATTAGGGACGAAGGCGGGGTACACCCTGAACAGCTCATCAGACCATCGCAGGGCCAACACACAAACCACTTACCCCTAGGGCTAAGGGTGTGTGGTCTGTGTGTGTTGGCCCTGCGATGGCCACATCATGGAGGAAACCCACACAAGCCCGAGGTGAACATACAAATTCCACACAGAAAGAGCCCAGGACTCAAACCCAGGACCCTCCTGAGGTGAGGCGGCCCTGGTAACCACTATGCTGCCATGCCGCCATGCCAACCCCCCCCGCAGTAAAGAGTTAGTCGAGTAATTATTGACTAAAACTAAAGCAAAGCCAAGACCAACTGCCTTGCTGAAAGCAACAAATACGTAGAAAAGGAAATAAAAAGGGTGTAATGGTTCATAGAAACATCTCATTTCTTTCAAGTGTGCAGTGCCAAAGTCCATATGAAAGCAAAGCCTCTTGGTGTTTGTCTAAATTAGCATCATGATTGGAAAAGTGAACGATACTCTCCACTGAGCCCGGCTCCACTTCAGGAATTTCCTCGCTGTTGCAAAAAGTTGGCACTAATGCTTAATGAATCGCTCAAAACAAGTCCAGAACATGCATCCCAAGGTAAAAGCTATTTGGTAAATATGACAAGCCCTTGGCACCAGGCAGAAAGAGACGCGAACAATCCGGCAGCCTTGCACTAAACCTGCTGTGATGTTAAAAGGCTGTTGTGCAAACAGATGTGTTCTTTCTGAAAGTGGCGAAAGTCTTCTGAATGGAGGGGAGGAGGAAGGACGAACTGACAGAAACATGCTGGTAAGTTGTGAACAGACTTTCAGGAGTAAGACAGAGATTGTCTTCATGTTAAGGTAAGAGTGAGGTAAAGGGAACATGCCAACAAACCAGCACTGGGAGAGAGTCAACATGCCAATGTTGGGTCTGGTACAAATCAGGCATTTTAATGCAATAATAAAAAAACGCATCAATGCAAACCCACTGGACTGGGAAAGTCCCAGAAATCAATGCAGCTTCATGACGTAGATGACACTCATCTTGGCTATTTAGTGATCTATAACACGTCTAGCGTGATGCCAGTACAGTGCCAGATAAACAGGTCAGAGAGCTGGACCGAATTAAGAACTAAAGCACCGCTGCATCGTTCTCTTAAAGCTAAAGCTAAATCCTGGACCAACTATCCCACTGCACCCCATCAGTAGGCAGTCAAAGTGCATCCTGGGTAATAAAATCATAAAGAGGTTTTCGGCTCGAGGTCTAAAGCCTTGGGTAGTCTTGAGATAGTCCTGGCTCACCCCTGTACACTAGTGGGACAATGGCTATTAACGCAATGTCCAGTCCTGTAGGGTAAGGTCAGAAGAAGAGGCGCTCTCATGCAGGGTTAGGATTGTATTGATTGAGATACATGGTTGAAGCTGCGGTCCACTCTGAAGTGATCGTGGCTATCATTTACGCCATGATAAGGCCACGCCCACTACACGAGAACATGCTGCCAGTGAATGTGTCAAATAATATTTTGGAGTCCAGAGACAAGACCGTTTAAAATAAATGTATCGTTGGGATGATTTGTGACCTTTGACACAAAGAACCTGCGAAGAACCTTGGGAGCAAAGCGTCCATCAGATGGTTCTTGATCACTTAAAAGAGGCACAATCTGGCCATGCATGTCACTTCAGAATGAGCCGCCCTGACAATTTACCAACCGAAGCAACTACCGGCACCCGCGAGGGGTCCCCCCCCCCAGGTGCCATCTTCTAAATTGGTAAAGTTGCACCTGGAGATGTGCAGGTGAGTTAATAAGCAGGTTGTCAGAGTTAGTCAGAGTTCCAGCATCACCAATAGGAGTAGAGCCGAATAGGATTGGAACTAAAGAGACAGATTTACAGATATTTACCATTGGGTAACAGCTGTGGCTGATGTAGCTGCTGCTGGATACTCCTTTCCTCTGCACATACACACGCACACACACACAGACAGACATACACAGATCGTACAAAAAACATGAACTTAGTGAGATTGGATTTGCGTTAGACTTGAACATTCACTCATATGTTAAAGTGTGAGGAGACATGTATTTATTATCGTCACCCGGACTAACCAAAACTTCTCTTTGGTTTCCTTTAAACAGCAACACATCCAGTTTGACGTATTCCAATTCTCACCCACTCGTTTAGAAATTTAATTCATTTCACTTCAGTGAGACTGTTTACAATAATGACCCGACTTCTTTCACAATCGGAATCCTTGACCTGATTAACCTGCTCGAAAATTACACCGTCGCCCCCTAATGACAGCAATAAAGGGCCTTGAGGTTGCACTTGTCACAGTTGGGAGCAAATGAGTTACAGGCGGCCGCGAGTCAGATTTGTGTTAGTGAGAGCTGCACTTACGAGAGCAATCATGCAGTTAGCATGCGACATTTAAAGCAAGCCTCAGAGAAAGAGCAGGCCTCACACAGTGCGCTTAGCGGGGGAGCGGGAGGGGGGGGGTGGAGAAAAACCACCACATGATAAGTAAGTCATCAGTAAAAACTTAAAGATTGTGAAATTCTTTTTTCAACGATCAGCACTTTATGGCAGAAACAGCTAATCACTCAGAGCGCTAGCATTAAGAGTGCTAGCATAAATGTGACTCGCATAAATGGCTTTAATTTGTTGTTGTTATTATTAGCTGTTTTGATAAGCTAATCCTTCACTCGTGTAAATAATAAACCTTTCAGTCAACTATTAACCAACTTTAAAATAGACTGTACAGAGAAAAAAACTATTTAATTACAGAATAAATCCTGGAGACAGCTGAAGTTCACGTTCGTTATAAAGATTAATCTTCCACATTTCAGAGTGGAAACCTGCTTTGAGATCGAGACTAATTACACACTAAACAAAAACCAAGAGAGAATTCCCTAATCTCAGAAATATGTCGGAAAAATATCGGGAACTGATCGCCTGGTAAACATCTTGCGTCTGGCTAACAGCACTTTCCAGCATATCTTCTCACCAAACGCTTAACAGGGAGAAGGAGAGTGCGGTTAACACGCCCATTCGTGCCAAGTTGAGTCATTCTCGCTTGCTTTCTCTGATTAGAACACTACGAGACACCCGGTGGCACCCGGACGTGCAGATAACAGCATGATCTTTAGCAAAGACTGGGCGTAACAAACGTCAATATGCTGCCTACAGGTAAAACTGACGCTTAATACTAGAAGCTGGTTTTGCCCGCCTGCCGCAGCAGTGGTGGCTCAGGGTTTCAGGGTCTGGATTACTGGTGTTCAAGCCCCAGTACCACCAACCTGCCACTGCTGGGCCCTTAAGCATTGTCCTTTACCTTTACTTGTATCAGTGAGATAAAAATCTAAGTCTCTCTGCATTCCAAATGTCTTAGACATAAATGTTTAGCCTTGTAGGCTTTCTATATGTTTGTTCACCACTTTCTGACATCGGCTTCCTTCAGCTGCAAGATGTTTGAGACTTTTCTTGCACGCAGATTCTAATCACTGACACCTAATCTGGGACACATTGTTCTCTTTTTATGAACGTGAAAGTTCGATAAAGGTAAGGGCGCACTTACTTTTGGACATGATTTCAAAATCGACTACAAAAAGTAAATGTTAGATACAAATCTACGGGGTGCAGAACGAAGTCCATGACTTCAGAGGAAACTGGTCTGCAGGATTTCTCATTGGTCTGGGCTCACGGAGGGAAAATGTTTTCATGCTGCTGTAATTGTTTTCTTATTCTGTCTTGGTATATTAAATGGTGATCTGTTGGTGTGAGTGATTGCGCGGACGTGTGCTGATGTTTTTACGCTCGTTTCTAAGAATCTGCTCGATGGAAACTATGTTCTGTAAAACTACTGAGGCTTAAGGAGTCTGAATAGGGCAGGCTGATGTTGAGCTCTGCTGGAAAACAGGAGGACAAGGACAAAGGAGGTGAGAGGACAGAATAAAGGATAAATGAAATGCACACCGTGTTAAATGCATATGGGAATCAAGCCATGATGCGATATTTTGTTTGTTGGCATTTCTATTGTCAAGTGAACCATAACTCATTCTGAATTTGGTCGCCATGTTTGTTAGAATTATGCTCATGATTAGGGTTGCAGGTTGTTTTTTTTTTTGGAGCCCTCTTCATGATATTTCAAACTTATTTTCTGCAAAAACTTGTACCCATTTTCTCCCAATTTCCAACCACTACCAAACTCTCTCCAGTTACAGCACACTAATAAACCGAGAGGCGCTCTTGGACTCACGGCCGTGGATGGCTATGACCTCACCGGGATATAAACGTATTATTATTATCTCCTGATGATACAGCAAATGCTTTTATGTTGCACCACTCAGAACGTCCTAATGGGTTTTTTCCTCCACGAAGGTACAGCAAAACAGTCCTCAAAACATTCTCACTGAATATAATGGGAAGCCTGGAAAATATTGATTGGTTGTCGACTTTATGTCCTGAATGAAATGCATTAGATAATAAAGCTCCTCCATTACTCCTTAAGTATTGCATGGAATATGATGTCACCACCCAACAGAGAGCCAGAAAGTACTATCGTGTGTACCCATGCGCAATAGCAAATAGAACCATCGACTGGACCAGGGTATGGATGGTTCTGGGTACGGATTAACAATTGTACTGTGGCCTACCGCACTGTCCGGTGGAAAAGTGCTACGGGAGCCTCTGTTCCACAAAGTAATCTACATTTCATACTGATTTAATGAACCAAGATTGTTTTAGGATGTGGTCTCATCAAAAGTCCATCAAGTTAAGACGTTTGCAAGCCAAGAGAAACACTGTGATTGTCTGACTGACGAACTCGTGTGTATATATAAAACGAACAAATAAAATTAGTGACCGCACTGTGGAAACATTGTACCGAGAGACTGATTTGCAGACAGTTAGATGGACTGACTGAAACGGCTGGTGAAGCAAACGACAGAAATACAAGCTGACTGACAGAAATACTGGCCGGCTCGTTCCAAACCCGCAAACAGCTGACCAGCAAAAACAGATTTTTAGTGAATGAGGTTACATTTATAGAACACGATGAAAGGTTTTCCAGATCTTTCAAAAAAAAAAAATATTCCGAAGACCTTTTCCCTTTTCGGATGCTGTCTTGCTGTCACTCCCAGTTTCAGAGTACAATTCTGCTTGTTTGATTCTGGTTTTCTGCCTGTGGAGGTTAAGTGACCCTTCTGCCCTCCACAATGTCTCATTTGTGGATTGTTTTTATGGCTTGAAATGATACTGAGGACTAATCGCAGGGTGTCCGGCTCAATCTATTCAGCAACAGAGAGAAGGGAAGGGAAAACGCCAGCCAAACCACTGTTCAACCAAAACACCATACGAATGTAAAAGTGTGTATTATTTTATTTTGCTGCTTTCACACGTTCACATGTTCACATCAAAGATTGCTTAGGAAGTCCACAGGACTGATGTATTTAGCTACAGAGGAGTACATTCACAATTTCATCATCCTGTCCCGTACAAACTGAATGCTTTCAGTACAGAATGTTAAGAAACCTAGATGGAAAAAAAACCCCACCATGCATATTTGTATAAACAACAAACTTTGGCTTGAACGGCCAAAAAGTCCAAAGCCTTGTTAAATCCCGGGGCTTTATAAAGCTTTACTGAGCAGTGATTGTGTGTTTAAAAACTTGGCTCCTATCGTTGCAAGTTACCAGCATCAGGAAGAAGAGGAGAAAGGCAATGAAAAGTCAAGAGGAAGCAAATCAAACAAGCAAGATTGAGTAGAAAAGCCTCATGCTGGGTGAATGCCGTACTGGGTTAGTGCAAGCAGAGGCACGGCTCCTGCGCTGGCTGAGTTTCTGCGCATATGTCCGACATACTATCATGTACATTTATCTCAGATCTGGCGAGTAAGTGATTGTGTGGTCGGCTTTCTTTTTACGGCTCCCTGGGTTCCAGTAAATTATTTGTCATGACTAGACTAATGGCAACTGGAACGTATGGATAGAAATGGAGCGTTACAATAGGACAATGAGAACATTGTGGAACACTTAAAGTGGCTTTGCAGAACACCCCGCTGCTCATCAGGTACCCATGGACCCTAAGGCACCGAGTTAACCCATTCAAAGGGTCCTGCGTATAACTGCATATAGCCCGATGTTAATTTAAGATCAGGTTTTTATTTTTAATAACACAAATGAAATTAGCTATAGACTACATCAACATACTTAAACAGTTTATATTAACATTAGACCTAAAGATCGGATAAATGAGTTCTACCGAATACAGGCCTTTCAACATACTTACCGTCGCACTATATTTAATCCGGATTAGACAGAGCTTAAACCTTGGACATGGAATTGTTCAGTAGCAAATCTCCATTGACGGAATAGCTAATTTCAAGTAAGATAATCTTGCATCGGTTTTCTACTTACAAATACACTGTCCAGCCAAAAAAATGAAAAACTGTAAACGCTCTATTTTGTTAGACCACCTTTAGCCTTGATTAGAGCATTAATAATTGCATTGCTTTGACAAACTTAAGCAACATCACAACATTTATTTAATCCGATTTGAACTGATGACAAGGAAATCAAACCACTCTCTAAGTTCTTCTCCAGCACATCCCAAAGACTTTCAATAGGGTTAAGGTCAAGACTCTGGGGTGCCGATACACATGTGAAAATGATTCCACATGCTTCTTAAAACACTTTAACTATCTGAGCCCCAATTTTATATCCGTACCATCAGGGAAGGAAAAGTGCATTGATGTGATAACCTGCTCATTCAACATTCAGATCATCAGTTGACTTCATTTCATTACAACATCAATGTTGCTGAGCCTTGACCGGACCAACTAGAGCAACAACGCCATGGAGATTACATGCTGTGATGAGGGATAAAGGTGCTCCAACAAAATATTAGCATGCACAACTATCTTTTGGCCAGGCATTGTGTTTACTACTGTAGTAAAGTCATAACTGACTGTGGGTCAAAGTTCATATTTGAAAGATTTATATAAACAGTAGGGAAGAAGGTCAGATTTGCTTGAGTCATATAAAACATTCAAAAAAAGAACAAAAATTGTACAAGGCATAACACCTGACAGAGGGAAGTTAGCATCATTTGTACCTTTGCTAATGACTCTCAAAATGTTTAGTGTTCTCAAATTATTAATCTAAGGAGGTTTAGGCAACTTGAGTTAGATATTAAGAGATGAAGATGATATGGGGAAATGGGGGAAACAAGACAGGCTTTATTTATATTTGTGGAATTTGGTAGAAGCCCTCATCCAGAGCAAATTATTTAAATAACCGAACAGTTGAAAGTATAAGCGATAATTTCTTTCAATATCTATCACATGTCACTTATTCCTCCTTAAAAAGAACACTTCAGCTAAGCCAGATACAATTATAATAAATAAAAAAAGAAATCATACTTAGACAGGTATAGTAAGATGATAAGGGACTGCTCAGATAAGGTGAAGGACAGAAGTAGTATTTAACTAGCCCGCTAAGGTTGGTGGTTGGAGATAAGTGCAGAGAACCTGACCCTACTTGGCAAACTTAAGGGTAGAATCAAGTAGAATCAGAATAAAGGGTAAGTCTACTTAAGACTCACCTGCACTTGTAACATTGATGGGGACAAAGAAGCTGCCCATAACTAGTCAGGTAGAGTCATGTGGAGAGGAAGATCAGACCTGGTCAGTTAATGTTGAAGTGTGGGTAAGCGGTTAGGGAGTTTGGAAGATTTGAACCACAACTGGCTCTTACCAGAATGTGTAAATTGAAGGGGAGGAAACCTGAGGATGAATCAGGGATAGAACAGAGACAGAAACCAGAACAAAGTGTCAGGTGTCATATCTGGTCGAATAGGATAATATGTGGAATCCATGTAGGACTTAACCATCACAGGGTCTAGATTTTGGGATTACCTCTCCAGGTGGGGGGGTGGGGGGGGTGGGGGGTGTTGGGCACCTGATTGTAACTGGCTAACTACTGGGGATGGGCAAAACCAGGCAAAGTAAAACAATACAACAGAGTCTGGGAAGAAAAACCAGGAAGAACCAGGCCTTATCTGGTTAGGTAGATCCAAAGGGAAAAGATAACCATGACCTACCTACACATGTCTTGCCATCGGAGTGCAGGGCAAACTTCATGTGGCAAGAACAGCGTGGTCCATGGTCTGTCTCCTCACAGATGTGCTGACAGCCACCATTTCCATAGTTACAGGTCACTAAGGGAGCCATAAATGAAGGTAAACAGAAATCAGTAATCAAACCAGAACAGGCAAACTATTCTAATTGACCCCCAACATGAGGCAACAGGCAGGTAAGTCATGGAGGATCAGTCCACTGCACACGATGCTAGAGTTTTGAGTGACGTTACTTTAAATGGCTAAAGTGTTTTGGTCTGAATCCAATCCAAGCATGCAGTTAAGTAGCTCATGGTACCAACAGGGTTTCTTTGGCAGTCCTGCAATCATGCAATCAAGCCTACCAAAAACTAGCTCAGAATTTTAACCACCAATGAACCGAATGGGGGAGTGAATGTGTCAATATTTTATACACAAATATTCCATATAAACTGCACTACATCAAATAAGATTCGGACCCTGTATGCAAAAGGGTTAAATGCTCCTTAGAGGTGAACATGTAATAGGCAAAAACATACAGCATTAAAAGGTCTCCATGGAACATTTTTGTCAGTTTACAGAGGTGAGATTGAGAAGTCTGTCGGCTGGAACATGCGGCTGATGACAGAAGGAGAGCAGGGTCTTGTCTCCACACACGGCACACCACACCACAGCTTTGTCTACACATGCCTTTTTACTGTTTCATCTCTCTTCTCATAGCCCTTTTTAGGGAGTAGAGCAACACTTGCTTTAGTGTTTTCTGGCTAGTCCATCCAGCAAACCCAGACAGGACTGACAGGATGAACTCGGTGACACATCAAGTATTAAAATGTTCTACAGCAGAGGAATACTATCTCTAGAGATTACTAACAATATATCACGCACTAGTTTAGGACTTTCGGAGACATTCTGGGAAGAATTAATGGGCAGGGAAAGTGTGTTTGAAGGAGAAAACCATCCAGTACATTGGTGCATTAGAGTGTCTCGGAATACCAAAAACAAAATTACACAGCGTTGCAAATATTACCCAGTTTGCACTGCAAGAGCTGGCAAATATGTCTGCATCCACTATATAGCTCTGACCTATCACTTACTCTGATTTTTCCAGAATTAGCTCAGCAATAAGATCGAGCTCTAACAAGGCAATCAAAGATTTACTCAAGGTGAAAACAGGCGAGTTAAAAGTTTCAAGAAGGGACTGAAGAAAGAGTGGAATGGTACAACTGAACCCTTACTCAGGTTTAATAAAACATCAGATCACCCAGTAATCTCTGATTTCAATTCATCCATCCATCCACTATCTATACCGCTTATGCTGATTGGGGTGATGGGGAACCGTTCGGTAAGCATCTCACTGAGTGAAGAACGTTTGGCGTTAGCCCCCTTTAATGACTTTGAACTATTCGTCAGTAGCGAGATATCAATTGGAGATTTGTTGTTAACCTTCAGGTGATTTTTTGGTTACATTGTAGTGAATAGATGACGAACAGTTCATGAACAGTCGGTAAAACTCGCAGCAACTTCATGGCAAACGCACCGACTGTTCCAACTGCTCTCTGACTGTTTGTCAAATGCTTGCCAAGGCACCTTTATTCAGTGTAGCATTACGGTCACATGACAACCGTACAACTATACTCAAGAGTCCTCAAGTATTCTTCAACAAGTCACCAAATTCCCGAGGGAGGGGAATGACTGATGAATAGTTAACGACCACAAAGAATTGTTTGCAGACCATTCAGAAAACAATTGGTGATGATTTGTTTTGTATTTTTGTAAAGATTTCTCAAAATGTTCAAAACTCATTAGTGCATGAAAGTGAGATGGTTGGCGAACGTGGCGACTACATGGAGACTATTTGAAGAATTTTTGCAGAATAAATGGGTAGAAGTGGTGAAATGTCCATGCGCCACAGTCTGCAAGCATTTGCAAGCGCGGTGAGATCGACCTTTTAGGCAATTCCTGCTGACTCTGAGCGAAAGGTGGGGTTACAACCTAAAGAGCTGACCAGTCTGTTGCACTGCCAACACAGACACAAACAAACATTCACACCTAAGGTCAATTTAGAATATCCAATTAGCCTAATGTGCATGCGAGGAAACCAGATTACCCAGAGGAAACCCATGCAAGCACATGGAGAAACTACAAACTTCACAAAGAAACAACCTTGCCCACTTACAAACCCAGGACCTCCTTGCTGTGAGGTGAGAGCACTACATCAATTATGTTTACTATTAAAATGAAACCTTGACAATACAAAAAGTGTACATCCTGCATAGGGAGGGATGTTTCTAGAACAGTGACAGATCTACTTACACTTGCAGTCGCGGTTGTTCATGGTGAGCTGGAAGCCCGGTCTGCACTCACAGGCGATGCCTCCTTTTGGAGTTTCTCTGCAGATATGAGCGCAGCCGTGGTTTTTGTCCATACACGTGGGGCCTTCCTTTGTCCCGTTCATCCGCACTGCAGAAACAAACAAACATTTCAATCTGATGTTTAAGGTGGGGGGTTTATTAATATTAAAATAACCGTGACTGCCTTCATTCCCCCCCCCCCCCCTCCCAAAAAAAAGCTCTCAGCTCACGCTCACCCAAACACACAGAGGCATATTTTAAAGATCTCATCACATTGTGTGAAGTGTGTGACACAACGGTGTTCAGGGCGTGTCCCAGTCCACTTTGGCTAACATAACAGCAGAAAAAAACCCCGCATGGTTCGAAAAGAGTCAAGGCTCACAATCGTGTGTTAACAGAATAAACCAGAATGTCATCTCTCATTCTCTTTAAAGGCCAGGTGTGCATGCACCTTGCCGTATTGCTGATATACGGGCAGATTTGGCAGGTGGTAGGAAAGAAGGCAACATAGGAAAGCACGCAAGCATATCACCGACGGCAACAACAGAATTCCAACTGACCCAGTTCCATTCATCATTACTGCGATTAGCTAATTGTGATAAATATTCCAACTAACCCTTATGACACGTTCATTCATTCACTCATTTGCTGAACCACTTCATCTTTTTAGGGTCGCGGGGAGCCAATTAGCCTATTTTGCATGTTTTTGTACCCCAATGCAACTCACACAAGCACGGTGAGCACATGCAAACTCCTCAAAGCCCTAGGACCCAGGACCTTTCACTGTGAGGAAGACGTGCCATTTTACACTCCACTGCATAACACCAGTGCAGCATTAGGTGAAGTCTGGTCTACGTATCTAAACTGACGTCTATTCCTCCCCATGAGCATGTCCGGACACGGAAACGCCTAGAACGTGAGGCTCTTTTGCTCTGGTGTAGTGGGAAAACCACCAGCAGAAAGCGGCATGAGGATGAACGTCAAGCCATGCTTTTCTTTGACTGACCCCAGCCCGTGCTCTCGCTCAGCCATGTTTGGACAGTAAAATGAGAACCGTGGCACCCGGCCGACTCCAGATCCCATGGTGCATCTGTGTCAATAGCATGTGTCCACAGCATGGGAAAGTAGCCGAGCTCGCTTGAATTGCTCGGCACTGAGGCATGAAGAGAGAGACGTGGAATACTGTACATTTTTGGAGATACAGATCAAGGGTCAGGACAGAAAAGCGGAGCGTCTGGAATGATCAGTAAACTTTAACTCCATATTAAAAGGATTTTAATAATAAAAACGATCTGCATCGTACAACAGATTTGGTACTGGACTTTTTAAATATAGGTTATTATTATTTATTTAAATAAGCGGGATGGCACTGTTGAATTCTCTGATTGGTCAAAAGGAGAATAATTATTTGAAAAAAATCACAGGTATACTTAGTTATGTACTTTGGGTGAAGTAGATGTCACGGATGATTCGATTCAGTGGCATCCACCAAACCAGACGTAAATAACTGTTTGTATAGTACACAGAAACATAAGAAAAAAAAGCTAAAATGAGATTTTTATGGTTTATTTTTCCTATTTTCAAGTGTGATCATGATGACGCCGTCTGCTCCAAGAGACTTCGACAACCCGTGAGTGTCCATCATTTTGATGTAAGAAATTTTATTTATTTTATTTTTTTTAAATCCGCCCCCCCCATTTTTCTTCCTAATTTAGTCGTTTCCCACCCATCAACTTTTACCTTCCCCATCACACGACCACCACCGACCAGGGAGGGGCGTAAGCGTGCACACGCCCCCTCCGTGACATGCGATGCTACCGCCCGCCTCTTTACGAACTGCTGCGCATGCGTATTTGGGGGTGGCCTAACACACTCGGAGGGAAAGCGCTATCCTCCCCCTTGTACGAATGAGCTCAAAGACACCCATGATTGGCTGGTGATTGCTGTGATTGACAGGGAAGTGAGAGTATGCCATCCCTCCCTCCCTCCCGTGAGAGCTCGGCCAATTAGCTCCATGAACTCCCGGTCAAAGATGGCTGTGGCATCAACCCTGATTCGAACTTGCGCTCTCTGGGTTGATTGTCATGCACCTTGCTCATGCGTCACTCAGGAGCCGTAAGAAATGTTTTTTAATCCTGAAATACCGGACCAATCAGATTGCATCGTTCCTGTGTAGTACATACTAATGTATATTAATGTGATTATTCTAACAATTATAGTTTAGTGGAACTACAAGTTCACCTAGACTTAAATACAGTAGCAGATAATCTACATTAAATAATCTAGGAAATTTAGCAATAACCAGCGAGGATGTTTGAGTGGAGTCTGCGTGTTCTCCACTCGCGTGGATTTCCTCCAAGCATTCTGGTTTCCTCCTACCGTACCTTAGACATGCAACTTAGACTAACTGGCTGCTCCAGATTGCCCCCAGTTGTGTGTGTGTGTGTGTGTGTGTGTGTGTGTGTGTGTATTGGCACTGTGATGGAATGGCGAGCTGTTAAGGGTGTACCCCGCCTTAGCCCATTGTCAGATGATATGAGCCTCCCTGAGACCCTAGTAGGATGGACGAAGGGGTAACCCCGAGCTGTGAGGTGTTGATGTTATTTATTTGTGGAATTAAATAACCCTCACATGGTGTATTTGTTGTATCACTCGGCCCCTGTGCACTCCTCACTTCTCAAGTCGAAGCCGCCGAGCTTCCACAGAGGAAAAGGATTGTGCAGAATAGATTATGTGAATGTGCTGCATCAATACCATAAAAAGATTTCTTTATAATGAGTATAAAGCTGAGCTGAAGGTAAAATATGCTCGAGAACCCACATGCCCTTATTCCATCCGTCAAAAAAAAAAAAAAAAAAAAAAAAAAAAGCAAAAAAACACCCCCTTCCATGAGTTCCGC
>JAOUQZ010000017.1:14962885-14986217 GCA_028564935.1 Neosilurus hyrtlii
TTCCATCCGTAAAAAAAAAAAAAAAAAAAAAAAAAAAAGCAAAAAAACACCCCATTCGATGAGTTCCGCATCAAATTGCTTTCTGCCCCCTGAGGTCACCCTTCTTCCAGCAGACTAATTTATCAGGCCTGGCTAAGGTTTGAGACTCTCTAAAGAGTCATAAAGGGCTAAAGTGCTGATGCGATGCCTCTTTTTTTTTATTTTATTTTTTATTTTTTAAAGCTTTGTACTGTGGTGTAGCGAGCACTCTGGAGTCGGCTATATAAAAAAAAAAAAAATAGCGTGGTGCTGCCAGACTCTTGCCGGTTTGAACTTCCCGATAGTTCTTGTTAGGACTCTGGAGACTCCGCCTTCAAGAAAAATGAAGCCCCGAGCCCGGGAATCAAACCCAGCACCTTCTTACTGAGAGGCGAATGTGCTAACCACTGAACCACCATGCCGCCCTGTCGCCAAACGTTCTTCACTCAGTGAGATGCTTACCCAACGGTTCCCCATCACCCCAATCAGGATAAGCGGTATAGATAATGGATGGATGGATGAATTGAAATCAGAGATTACTGGGGTTTGCCGGCTTGCTGTACATTATCTCTATATATATAAAAAAACGGTTCTACTGGAGGAACATGACCTTTCAACTAATTTCCAGTAAGGTCCATTATACTTGAGGGAAACCACTAGAAATGTAAAAATAATAAAATAAATGCAAATTCACACAAAACATCACGGTATAGTTAGGTATACACAATACAACAGTATAATTCAGTATAA
This sequence comes from Neosilurus hyrtlii, assembly GCA_028564935.1. Lineage (NCBI taxonomy): Eukaryota > Metazoa > Chordata > Actinopteri > Siluriformes > Plotosidae > Neosilurus > Neosilurus hyrtlii. The sequence goes on from JAOUQZ010000017.1 coordinate 14,963,654, forward strand.
TTTGAATGTTAAGTGTTTAAACTCTCTGGAATTCTTTAAGGAATCTTTAAAGTCACCCTGAATCAACTCAACTGGACCCCGGAGCTGTGTTCAGACCGTGACCGCACACTCAGCGTATTTCATTTTGCAAGGCTGCGATAAGATTCCAAAGATTAAAAGTAATACAATATCACAGGTATTAAAGTTCCACCTGCTGGAATTTCAGAGGATCGTGTTCGGATCTTTTTGCCAACCATAACACGGGTGTGACGTGCGAGCGGTTATCTGACGCCACAGCCTCCAACTTTTTTGCAACACCTTTTTTCGCAACGGCGAAGAAACTGAAAAGCCTTGCTAATTGGCACAAGCCTGGTGTGTGACGAGTGCTTTGCTTATCGTCTGTGAACCGTAGCGGCGTAGCACACAGCTGTCGTCTTTTCTCCATCTCAGTAGTTCCATGGCTAAAGATGTAACTGACACCGGGGATGCAACACAAACCGTTTATACAGAAAACAACAGACACAGATTCGTCCGTTGTGCAAAGCGAATGTGCTGCCTTTGCCGCGTATGGTTATGATACGGAGCTAATAATCATCCTAATAACGATTTGTTTTCCTCCTCCGTTATCTGTTAGCCATCATTTCATTGTGTCGTGTATGAGGAATGAATGGTGGCCTGATACAGTCAGAAGAAAAGTGCTTTCTGTTAATTTTCTATGAATGAGCTCACAGACGGTTGGTGATCGCAGTGAGTGACAGGGAGGTGAGCGAATGAGAGCTCGGTCAATTAGCTACAGTGGGCTCAACCTGGATTCAAACCTATTTTATATTAAAATGCTATAATTATATTACTTTCTTAACTTTCTCTCTGCTTTTTTATTAGCTTCCTAATAGCCAAACCCCAGTGTTACATGTCTTTTCATTTCTCCACAGTGCTTCTGCTTCTTACTACCAGATTACTACTAAACCAATCTTGGTCTTCCAGCAGGAAGAACTTCGGCAGAAGAATAATACCCAACGGTTCTCATATGAGGGTCTTAGAAAGACATATACATGATATAATTGGGAAGAAATATGAGGACGTTGGGGTTAATAAAAGGCATCGCTGATGTAACATGCTACTGTCTTTATGGACACACAAGGTTCAGAGTTTTAGATTTTTTTTAAACAGACCTAATAATGTAGACTTTTGTCTCCGAGTGCTGTACATTTCTCTGATGATGATCAGAAGACACTGCAGCGCTCCATACACGATCCGCTCTCACTTCGTTATACAGAGGTAGTCATTAAAGATACCTGTAAACTGTTGAAGCCTTACACCTTCCAACACTCCTAATGAGCAGCTATCAGGCCACAGAGCAATAAAGTCGGATTTATGGAGTAGTTTTACACTTCTGCTCGGAGATGGAGAGGAAAAAGAGCAGACACATCTGAACGGCAGATTTCAGCCAGAATTCAAGTGTTCACATCCCATAAAAGGAAAAGTATTGCTTCAAGAAACAAACAAATAAATAAATAAATGTGACAGTCAATATTTGGTTCTGATGAGCCTTCGCTTTACAAATAAATACGACCTGAACGTTTTTTAAGAGCCATTACAGTTTTTCGGGAGGGTTCGACAGCCACGCAGGGAGGCTGGAGCCTATCTCAGCCGACACTGGCTGAAGGTAGGATACAACCTGAACAGCTCACCGGTCCATTGCAAAGCCAACACATTCACACACACAACCATTTAAACTCACATTCACATCTAGGGGCGATTTGGAGCAGCTGCTTAGCCTAATGAGGAAACCAGAGTTCCCTGGAAAGAACCCGTGCAGGCACGGAGAGAACATGCAAACGCCCCACACAAACACGTCCTTGCTGAGCCTGGGATTCGAGCCCAGGACCTTGCTGGGTTCGAGTCTCCAGCTCAGCGAAGATGGTCCTGTAGACACTCCCACGTAGACGTCATAGAATAAAATTCTATATTGTAAATACAAAGGGGAGCCTAAACTATTGCACAGTAAAGCAAATATTCTCATTCGCTATCTGTATTCTCAATATTATATTTATCAGAATAATAATAGTCTATAATAATAATTATATTTAGCAGAATTCGATGGGTTTAAACATAATGGGATTATAATCAGCCCAAGTTGTGCTTCTTGCTCCCTCTGCCACGTGGGTGCCATACGGCGACCGAGTCAGCAGATGATTATACGAGCGTTCCTTCTGTTTCCTCTTAAATAATGAGTCATTAAAGGGCTTAACGAGCTGATATAAAACCAAAGAGCGCGTGGAAACATGGAACAGGAGGGGCTGCTGAAGAAAAAAAACATGCCACGGTGCTCAGCGACATCACAATATACTGATACGTCTATGTGATACGTCATGCATGCTGCATGATAATAAGCAGCGCCGTGGCGTAGTGGTTAGCACACCCGCCTCACAGCAAGAAGGTCCTGGGTTCGTGTCCCGGGATCGGTGAGGGCGTGTCTGCAGGCATGTTCTCTCAGTTCTTGCATGGTTTCCTCTGGGTAGTCCGGTTTCCTCCCACAGTCCAAAGACATGCACAATATTCTAATTGACTGTTCCAGATTGCCCCTAGGTGTGAGTGTGAGTGTAAATGGTTGTGTGTGTGTGTGTTGGCCCTGCAATAGTTTAGGGTGCACGCCACCTTCGCACGTTGTCGGCTGAGATAGGCCCTAGCCTCCCCGCCACCCTAGTAGGATCATGCGGTCCAGCAAATGACTGATGATTAAATAATACCGTGTCATGGTACAAATGGTGTAACGAGTAGTTCTGATCAATCTAGAAGTTCAGTCACATGACTAAAAACAGGAAGGTTGTTGTTTCCTCAACCGCTTGATGTGGAAAACTTACAGACTGCGGATATTTATTTATTTATTTATTTTTAGGCGCGCGCTGTCATCTAGGAGTCCAGAACACCTTGATACACAAGTCTGCTTTCATGGGCTTTTCCAATAAACCACATTCAGGTTCGAATCCATCACTTCATCCAATAAATCCTGACATGAAGTCCTGCACGCTTCCGTTTCGGCTCCTGATTATTTGGAGTGGTTATAAAAGAGCACTCTGTGCAGGGATCCTTCATTAAGCTCCTGTAATACCCCTGAACCGTACCTCTGTATTTAGGAAACCCCCCCCCACACACACACACACACACACCCCACCCCATCTCGTCTGTAAAGGTGCGATAGAGTTCAAGTGGTTGGTTGGTTATGAGAGAACGTGATGAAGAAGGAAGGTATCAGTGAAACCACCAAACTTGCAGGATTTACAGCAGACGGCTTCGGGCCATTTCGAGCCAAATTAGCCTTTGCCAGCAATATCACTTGATAACAACGTATGATGCGGTATTTTTGCAACATGGCCCCTAATTTATTTATTATCTTTATGTTTTATCTTCATTATCTTATTTCATATATATTATTTTTACCTACACTGCTTGGCGGGTAAGGTTATGTATTCACCAGTGTCTTTTTGTTTCACCAGTGAAGGTTATGTATTCACCAGTGTCTTTTTGTCTCACCAGTGAAGGTTATGTTTTCACCAGTGTCTTTTTGTCTCACCAGTGAAGGTTATGTTTTCACCAGTGCCTGTTAGCAGGATTAACTTGGTGGAGGGGTAGGACCTGGGCCTGGCAAGAACCCGTACCATTTTGGAGGTGATCCGTACATAGAATCATGTTGAAAAAAAAAGGAAACAAATTCCAAAAAAAATCTCAATCCTCAACATCACACAAATTGTTCATCTGACGCCCTCTAGGGGGAGACATTTCATTATAATGATGCCAAGTTATAATAAAACCTTTGTGCCTGGAGGAGGTACCTAATTGCCACTCTTGTTTAAAGTTTAATTAATTAATTAATTGATTTTACTTTATTGTATCTTTATCTGTATATTTCTGCTGAAATTTCTTGTATTTATTTTTTATTTGGATATTTTTCTGGTGTGATTTTAATATATCTTCATGATGTAAAGCACCTTGTACCACCTGACTTAAATTGCTCTTTAAAAATAATGGTATTAGTAATAATAATACTAATAATAATATCCATTCATATATGCATTTGCTGAACTGCTTAATCCTACTAGGGTCATGGGGAGGCTGGAGCCTATCTCAGCTGACTCTGGGTGAGGGCGGGGTACACCCTGAACAGCTCGCCAGAGGCCAACACACACAACCATTCACACTCACATCGAGGGACAATTTGTGAGGCGGTAATGCTTGCCACTACACCAACATGCTGCACTAATTTATATTTATATTTTTGGAAATTAGAAGCATTTAGTGAGTAAAACATTCTGCAATGGGATAAAAACCAAAATACCTTCGATACCGAATCGGGATTCGTCAGAACTCCTTCCGGAGTATGAAGTACTCACGTTATAAAATACGCAGCAACCTAAAACTGTATATAAAATGGCAGTAGGAGGACATTTTCCCCTTTAATAGTGTTTATTTATTTATTTATTTCGGATTTCTAATCCTGCTGTAAAGTTCTGCACCCTGTAAACATACGTGTTCAATTTCAACAGCACCAGACGTCTGCGTGACGTTCTCCTCTGCTGCAGATTGGTTCTGGGAGAGAAATAATGCTGAGTGTGATCTCCGCTTCGTCTTCCTCCACCGGGGAACGAGGGAATGAGGGAACTGCAGTGTAACAATGTGGTGTTGGTGGATTTACTGCCATCCTGACCTCCCCGTCCAAAAGGTTTTAATTTGGGAGCAATAAAAGCAACATTAAGATGAAATATGGGAGATTAGCGCAGGGATTTATCAAAGCCCGCTCCAACAGAACAGGAGGGAAAAAGGAGAGCTAAGTAAACACGATAAAGGACTCAGTTCCTTCGGCGTTTGAAACCTACCGTATGATCCCGCTATTCATCAGGCTCGAATAACAGGCTGCTTATGAAAGGCAAACACAGGCGGGTCAACGGGCCAGGGGGATCTGTTGAGGTGAAATGGGACCGCTGCATGTTTTCCGATTGCGTTCAGAAAACACGCAGTTTATCACAGACGCCACTGAACATGTGACATGTAACATGTAACATAACCAAGCGCAGCATTCGAATGAAATACAAATAACGCGTCTGATTAATGGCGGGTCGCCGTGCTGTTCCTGAATAGGGCGGGGCATCTGGGCATCGAGGAGGGGCTCACCTTTGGGTCGCTGGATGCAGGTGTGCTGGTTGTCAGACAGAAAGAAGCCGTCTTTACAGCGACACTCGTAACTTCCCATCATGTTCACACACACCTGCTGACAGCCTCCATTACCCTCCGAACACTCGTCTACATCTGGAGAAGAAAGAGGAGAGAGATGTCAGGAGGGGCAGCAAGAAAGAACAAGAAATAAAGGGAGAGAGAAAAATAGAGAGAGAGAGAATGAGAGAGACAAAGAAAGGGAGAGGCGAGAGGAAGAAAGAGAGACAGAGAGAGAGAGAGAAAGTGTAAAAGAGGGGAGAGATGAAGAGAAAGAGAATGAAACAAAGGGATAAATAAAAATAGGAGAGAGAGAGACAAAGTAAAGAGAAAGAGACAGTAAAGAGAGAGTATAAACAGAGAGAGAGAAAAAGTAAACAGAGAAAGAGAGAGTAAACAGGGATAGAGAGAAAAAAAGAGTAAACAGAGAAAGAGAGTTAACGGAGAGAGAGAGAGAAAGAGTAAACAGAGAGAGAAAACAGAGAGGGAGAGTAAACAGAAAGAGAACATAGAGAGAGAAAGAGTAAATGAAGAGAGAGAGAGAGAGAGAGAGAGACAGAATACACAGTGAGAGAAATAGAGAGAGAGAGAGAGAGAGAAAGAGTAACCGGGGAGAGAGAGCGAGAATACACAGTGAGTGAAATAGAGAGAGAAAGAGAGAGAGAGAGAGAGAGAGAGAGAGAGAGAAAGAGTAACCAGGGAGAGAGAGCGAGAATACACAGTGAGAGAAATAGAGAGAAAGAGAGAAAGAGTAAACAGAGAGGGAGAGAGAGAGAGAAGAGAGAGAGAGAGGGAGAGAGAGAGAGGGAGGGAGAGAGAGAGAGGGAGAGAGAGGGAGAGGGAGAGAGAGGGAGAGTGAGAGAGGGAGAGAGAGAGGGAGAGAGAGGGAGAGAGAGAAAGGGAGAGAGAGGGAGAGAGAGGGAGAGAGAAAGAGCGAGAGGGAGAGAGAGGGAGAGAGAGAGGAGGAGGAAGAGAGAGTGAGAGAGGGAGAGAGAGAGAGAGAGAGAGAGCTGTATCATTATTTAAATCGTAGCTCGTAACTTCCCTGTTAATTCAAAATAAAAGTCTAAACGCATCCACACAGAATGAATTCTGATCATGATTTTCTTTAATTTCATCTTGAACGTATCATCACAGTGATAAAAGTCCTGGACAATAATTCCTGTATTCCTGAGCCACGCCCTCATTTCAACAGCTAGCATAGCTACAAAAAATTAGCACAACAAAATGTCTTTTCATGTTTACTCATAAGAAAATAATTCTTACCTTTTAAACAGTAACAAAATATTCAGAAAAGCTGCGAGAGAATTGACAACTAAGATACTAATCAGTCAAGATGCTAGCTATCGTAAGAAGGACGTTTCGGCATCTTTTGTGGTTTGTACTTTTAATACGATCACTTACACCTGGAAACGTGGGCACTGTAGACAAAGTGAACTGTGAGGCGTTAACACACATTTCTAGCCCAGGATGCAAAATAAAAGTCACAAAAGATGATCATGTACCAAATAAATAAGGAAAAATACAGCAACTACCATTTTTTGAGTGTGTGTGTGTGTGTGTGTGTGTGTGTGTGTGTGTGTGTGTGTGTGTCTGTCTTTGTGATTTCTGGAGGTCTTGTGAAGATTTTTCCTCATGAAGGAAAAGAATAATTCATGCTCTCCCTTGACTTCTCCATAAACCCCTTTATGACACTACTATGTAACTTCTTGTCTGTAAACGCGGCTTTCCGCTGCTGTAAATCTCGCGACACAGGCGTATAGTCTCGCTAGTACTCAGTAAAACTGACATTAAAAGAACTCCTGTTGAGTTAACGGCACTCGTAAAAGGTCAGATTTGTTTCAGGGGAGTGACTCTGGCACGGCTGGTGTTACCGCGTGCCTCGTGAGGACCCGAGTCCGAGTTTGAAGGAGTCAGGAAGTTGAAGACATTCCCATAAGCTCCCGGCATGACGCTCGATCCCCGACAGATGTTAAAACGCTCCCAAGGAGAAGCCACTTGCTCCAGATTGGTCACGCTGAGGCCAGAGCGTGAAGACAGACGCCTTTATTGGTATTTCAGGAGCATCAGACTGACTCCGTATCCCCATTTAAAGTAAAAATACGAGTCACTGGAGAAAGGAAAGTGTTCCAGTACTTTAAACCTGAATCTGAGAAAAACAGTCAGGAAAATATGAAAGTCGGCCCTCACCCAGTCACGTTATTGCTCTCTGGCTTCTGGATCTGAACGGATTGGGATCGTATTATCAAATGGCTCGCGGACTGTTCTAGTCTAGAGCAGCAGGGTCTCAAACCAGGGTCTGTGAAGTACAGTAAATCCTGGGGGTCTGCATTTATTCAGTTATTAATTTACTGAGTTCTTATGTTTCGTATGTTACAGTTATGATCCAGTTTGACTCCAAAATGCAATAACTCCAACACAGGTAGCAGTTCAAATAATCATTTATTCATTCATTAATTTGAGAATTAATTTAAGAAACACTTAATCCTTCTATGGTCGCAGGGAGGCTTATGCCTATCCAAGCCGGCAGCCTCAATCTCATCAATACATTGCCATCAATCCTAGGGGCAATTTGGAACAGACAATTAGCCTAATGTGCCTCAGTACCCTAAGGAAGCCCACGCAAGCACAGGGAGAACGTACGAGCTCCACACAGAAACGCCCTGGACAACCACACGACTCGAACCCAGGACCTTCCTGCTGCAAGTCAACTCTCCCATCCATCACAGGGCGACAACCATTCTGTCCCACACTCACACCTAGGGGCAATTTGGAACAGACAATTATTCTAATGTGCATGTCCTCGGACTGTCGGAGGACACCAGAGTCCCTGGAGGAAGCCCACACAAACTCAACACAGGAATGCCCTCGCCTTTGCCAAGCCTGGGACTCAAACCCAGAACCATGCTGTGAGGTGGACGTGCTAACCGCTACATCACTGCACTACACTCAGAGGTAAGAAACTCAGTGAAATGTAGCACAGTACATGTTAAAATAAAACCATCTCCATTATTCCAATGGTCTACACCCAATCACATGATCTGATGTCACAAATTACCTGCGGCTCCAAACCGTCAAGTCAGATCAAGTAGTATTGCCTCCGCTGAGGCTCATCACTCATCAGTGGTCAAAACAAAGACACTGATACTCATTTTTTATACTGTATTAACCCACAAGGGAAACTATTGCCTCTGCATTTAACTCATTTAAAGTGAGCACACACACTCGGAGCAGTGGGCTGCCACACATCGGGGTGCGGTGCCTTGCTCATGGGCACTTCAGCCATGAAGGTAAAGGAAAGAGAGGTACAGCTTATTCCCCACCCCCTCCACCACACATTTTCCCTGCTGGTTCGGGAATCAAACCAGCAACCTTTAGGTCCCAAATCCGCTTCTCTGACCATTAGGCCACAGCTGCCCACGCTAACCGCCCTCTGTTCATGCATGTCTTTAGTGAAACCTTGGTGGTCCCGGGGTACTTCATGAGCCTGTCACTGCAAAAGCGTCCCCATGGTAGCCTCATGTCATCAATAAGACACAACATGCGCAAGTTTGTTCTCAATAAGACGTCATATGAAACTAATTTGCTGTCTATTTGTCCGGGCTGGGAAACAAACAAGCCTCAGATGTCTTCTTTCCTCCTCTGATTATTTACTTGTTTACTACTTCTCTGTTTTACACACAATTATCCTGGAGTAGTTCCATGACCGTTCTTTATTGGATTACGATATAACTATATGTCCCAATATTAAATAAGATATCAGCGTTTCAATCATTTTTGATGGTACACTGACTGGTAATAGAAACAATAGCTTGTCTTCCATCACAGAAAGCCAGATATAGCATGAGGTAAATCTGGTGAAGCGTCTCCGAGACCTCTCGGCATTCCTGAAAACTTCATAATGCTTTACAAAGACACTGGGCGGCATGGTGGTGTAGTAGTTAGCATGTCTGCCTCACAGCAAGAAGGCCATGGGTTCGAGTCCGGGACTCGGTGAGGGCGTTTACAAGTTAACAGCTTAATTACCTTTTTGAAATCTTGCCGGGCTTAACAGTTTTAAAAGATAGCAAGTTAAATCCTTGTAAATTATTCGCATGAACCAAATTATTATCGGTTAGCCTCCATAAACCAAATGTACATTTGTATAAATGGTTATGTTTGCTTTGATATCATTATTAATGTAATTTAGGCTACTTTCTTCGAACAACCATGACACCGCCGCCCCTTTAACACCTAGACATTACTATTGCTAATAAGTGCTTTTATGTGAGTTGCTATGTTGGTAACACCCAAGAGCGCAAACCTCCGCCAAACCCATCAATCCCACATATAAACCAAAATGTCAAAAAATCATCGAATCTCCCTCCCCGAATGGCAAATCGGCAAGGTGCGCAACTATCAAACCGGAGAGCATGAGCTCAAATCCAGGTTGATGCTACAGCCATCCGTGACCAGGAGTCCATGGGAGCTGATTGGATGAGCTCTCATGGGAGGGAGGGATGGCTTACTCCCCTGTCACTCACAGCGACCACCAGCCAATCATGGGCATCTGTGAGCTCATTCGCACAAGGGGGCAGATAGCACTTTCCCTCCGAGTGTGTTTAGGCCGCCCCCAAATACACATGCGCAGCAGTTCATAAACAGGTGGGCGGTACCATTGCATGTCATAAGGGGGCTTGTGCATGCTTACACCCTTCTCTGGTTGGCGGTGGTCTTGTGATAGGGAAGGAAATACCTGATGGAAAATTCCTGGATCCAGAATTTGATCCTGACCATCTCCTAAATCGAAAACAGTCCTCCTTGTCCAAATTGCCACTTTTGGTAGAAACTTTGTGAGAATCTGCACAAAGCTTTTGGGCGTAATTGTGCAAACAAACAAACACACAACACATAAAACTCTTTGTGCAATTCATCTGCTGTGTGAGACGATCACCAGAGGGGCTTGTGAAAATTAATCAGACCAATCAGAATGAAGAAATCAAGGGTGATAAATGGCGGAAATGTGAACGATCCATCAGGAACCATAATGAATACCACACTTTATTACGTACCACTACAGATCACTAGGAATACACTGGAATCCATTAGAAACCATTAAAAGTCTTTAATGGTGTTTAATTCTGTAATTAAAAAGTGTTTATTTAATTTAAATTTTTTTTGGATACATTTGGAGTGAAATTGTATAAAGTCAATTTTATTTGTTTAATCCAAACACACGCACGTACGCACGCATGCACACCCGCACCCACACACAGGTCAGTAACAACGTACACACAAAATGAGGTCAAATAAGACCCCCAGGCTTCTGAGAACAATTTGATTTATTGTCGGCACATCAGTCCAAGTCTGCAACCCTCGAGCCGCCTCTCCGATTATTTAATAACCGTTTAATCTTAAACAACCTGATCTGTTGAAATAACCCCTCTTTCTCAATTACGCTCGAAATCAGCGTATCAAAGAATAACCCAGAACCGTAACGTGAGACAAAGAGAATAAATTTTACGAAGCGAGAACCATCTGGAGAACAAGGATCACTCGTTTCCTCCTAAGCAGATGAAAGTAATCGATGAAAAATGACCCGTGTTAGAAAAGTCACGGATACAAAACGCAGAGGGGCGGCACGCCGGCATCAGTGACTTAACGAGCAGCTGTTAAACTCTAACCTGGACATCAGCACATATGCCTTCTCTCTCTCTCTCTCTCTCTTTCTCTCTCTCTCTTTCTTCACACACACGCACTTGTAAATGAGCCGTCGCCACGCCGGATCACGTCTCCTCGTCACTCTGCTCCTACAGAGGCCTGCGCTATGTGATGGAGACGGCCGGCGTCCAAAGCAAATATTTTGAAAAGGAAAAGGATTCTGGCGAGCGCTCAGGTTATTTGCACTTAAAAGTTTTCATTTTTGCAAAAATTCTCCGGAGAGGAATGAAAATGTAATCAAGTTAAAAAGTCTGTCTTGGAGCTGAAAAACGAGACACGGTTCTGTTGAGACACGGTTCTGTTTTTAACACGCCCTCCCTCTGTCTAACACACACACACACACACTGTCAATGGGACTGATGCGTGTGACGTAGTGTGGGTATTCAATCGACAAAAAAACAAAGTTATCACAATAGAGTTCACATTTTAGCTTTAAATTGAAATTGGTTTCATTCATTTACTGCAGTTTAATACTATTAAGGTCGTTGGGAGCCTGGAGCCTATCTCAGCCGACTGAGCAAAGGCAGTTCGCCTGTCCATTGCAGGGCAACACAACCATTCACACTCATATCAAGGGGCGATTTGGAACAGCCAGTCAGCCTAATGTGCATGTCTTTGGACTGTGGGAGGAAACTGGAGTACCTGGTGGAAACCCACAGAAACATGGGAAGCCTGGGACTAAAACCCAGTACCCTCTTGTTGAAACCACTACACCACCCCACTGCCCTTGGTTTAATCCTGCATTAATGAATCAATCGATTACATCTAACAATAATCTCAAGGATAAAGGAAAAACCCGGCCCACGGCAGCACCAACCTCTAAGCCGTCGTCAATCACGCTAGACGTGACAGCCGTTAATAGGAACATGACGCAAGCGAGGCGAGACATTCGGATAGAATTAGCTTTCCGTCTCCTCATCCAGGAGGTGGTGCCAGCTCTCTGGGTCTCGTGTACAGAATTCTTTCACAGTGATGAATCCCAGAATGCTTCACTCCAACAGCTATCAAATCACACAGGTTGATCCACTGTATTGGGCTCTTCTCGCGTTACCTCCTGCAGGGCTCTTGAGTCCCTTAACCCATCTTGCCTTCCAGATATGTTGTGGATCACTCTTTCCAATCTAATCTGATCCAATCCAATCTTGATAAAAACTAATCTAATTGAATCTAATCTAGATTAGATCTAATATAATACATTTTCATATAGTTTAATCTAATCTCATCCAATGTACTATAGATTGGATCTAACCTAATCTAGTCTAATCCAATCTAATCCTGATGAGATCTAATCTTCCATTTAGTTCCAATTGTAGTCTAATCTAATGTAGTCTAATCTTCTAATGAAATACTCATCCATTCATTTTCCAAACCGCTTTAACCTACTAGGGTTGTTAGGAGCTGGAGCCTATCTCAGCCGACTCTGGGCGAAGGTAGGGTACACCCTGGACAACCCACCAATCCACTGCAGGGCTAACACGCACACACAACTGTTCACACTCACACCTTGGGGCAATCAGCTTCACATGCATGTTTTTTTATTGTGGGAGAAAACCAGAATACCTGGAGGAAACCCACACACAGGAAGGTTCGAATCCAGGACCTTCTTGCTAACGTGCTAATCACTACGCCACCGTGCCACCCTATGGTTAAAGTAAGTGTGTAGCCTAAAATGTTTCCTAAACAGAAAAATCGAGTGAATCAAAGTGAGACCCAGACCTCATTCCTATAACAGGAACAAACCTTCCCATTAACATGTTTGTACTTTTAATTTGTAGGCTTTTAGAAGCGACACGGCAGCAAACGCAAGCGCTGGTCCGCAAATATTTAGCCACACACCTCTGCGAGGAAGGCAAGCAGAAATAAGGACATGAATAAACACTGTGCTGGCTTCAACCTGGCTTTCAAGGAGGAAAGCAGAAAAGCTCGAGAGGAGACAGAACCTCCAAAAGAGCTGACCAAAGGCTTAGCTGTCTCAACACTAATCCAAAGATTCACCCTTGAAAACATGACTCGTTCTTTCACCGGCTCCAGGGAAGGGCACGGGTAAAGCCAAATCCAAACAAACAGAATAAAGTCTTTCCTGACAAGATTAAAAGATTTTTCACTTTTCCTCTTTCCACTAAAAAAAAGAGCCCATGGAAACGAGGAGTCAGCCGAGTCAGGTATTTTTAGCCGTGCTTTAGAGCTGGAGATGGCCAGATCTTCACAAAAAGGCAGTTTAAACCAGGACGGGGCCTAATGCCACAGCTTGTAGCCTTCTACATCACATCGAAAATTGCTGTGTATATAACAGAAATAGGTTTACTGATGGGGGAGATAGTGGTGAGCAAAACAACCCATCAATATATCACACATTCATCACACATTTATCAAAGATGACACTGTTTATGCCGTCTGCTTATCCAATTTGGTGAGACAGACGGGAAAGGTTTCAGATCTTCATCTGCCTGCAACTTGCACAACCAACTAAAATCACATGTTCGGAAATCGAGGTATTCCGAATTTGCAAAACGTACAAACAAACACGATGGTTATGGTCGCACATTGCCAGCTGATACGTGTGAACTATGGCTGGAATTACCGCGGCCAATCCGTGACCTTTCAGGCAGATTTTGGAGGCGGTCCCATGCAAAATTATGGGCGGAGGAAACATGCAGTTGCCTGAGAAACATGAGCAACTGTGATACTGAGATCATTTTTCTTGTGAATTTTCATCGGGCCTAAGCATGCGCATGCACCTTCTATGACCACATCTTTACATCCCACATCTTTACAAACTGCTGCGCATGCGAATTTGCAATTTGAAAGCGCAATCCGCCCCTTTGTATGAATGAGCTCACAGACCCCCATGATTGGCTGGTATATGCCATATGAGAGGCTTATTAGCACCTTCTTGATGCGCCACTCGGAAGTTAGCCATCATGTCTAGCAGCATATGTGACCTCTCACATATTCTGAGAAAAGCGGGTGTAACACTTACAGCATGATGCCTATTGACCAGAAGGAGGCTCAAATTGCCTACCCTGGTCTACTGGAAAGTAATTCAGGCTATGTATAACCAAAGCCTGAGGTAGCAACTTGGAGGCAACTTATGGCAGCCAACAACTTCATCATACATGACTAAAGTCATATTTTTGAGGATCAACTTTGAAGAACAAAAGAATTTGGCTCGGGCGGCACAATGGCATTGTGGTTAGCACGGCCACCTCACAGCAAGAAGGCCTGGGTTCGATTCCTATTTCGGGAGTTTCTGTGTGGAATTTGTATGTTCTCCCAGTGCTTGAGTGGGTTTCCTCCCAAAGGCTGCTTTCCTCCCAAAGTCCAAAAACATGCACAGTAGGCTAACTGGCTGTTCCAATTTGCCCCTAGGTGTGGTGTGTACCGCACCTGGTGCACCCCACCCTTGCCCAGAGTCGGCTGAGATGGGCGCCAGGCTCCCCGCGACCCTAAATAGGAATAAGCGGCTTAGAGATGAATGAAGAGTTTGGCGCCCAGTACTCCTTTGGAACTCTACGCTCCTGGGTGCCAAGTACTGACAGTATTCTATATCAAATAATTGCCTTATGAAATCCTAATATCCCTAATAGGCAGCTCATACAGACTAGCTGCTAAAGCAACACCACAACATTCTGCTGCATGGATACTTTCTGAAACATTCCTGATCTTACTTAACTAATTGTAATGGGTGTCATTAAACACTAGCACTGTAAAACTCGTTTGCCTGCGCCTGCTTGCACGGGTAATGTTTTTAAAGGTCGCCCCTTGTCGCTGGCCGCATCCCAAACCACATACCAGTGCACGAAATTGAATGTCAAAATGATACTCTGCTGTAGGTTACCTGCTACCACAATGTAAAGTTTGCTGTTTCATTCGAACCCACTTCACCTTTAAAGTAACCAATGACTTTCTGCAGTCGAGAATGAAAGCTACAATAAACATGACTACTGGTATTATAAACCAGAAAAAATTGGCTTTAGTGCCTGGGTTTGAAATATTACAGTAGTTTATACTGAAGGATATATTAAGGTGCTTGAGTTCTAGAGCAGCCGCAGAGTCGCTAGGGTCATCGTGCGTATCTTTTCCTCAAATTTCATCCATATGGCTTGAAATCCAGACGATTTGTCCTTGCCTGTATTAGAATTTATTTATCCATGTCAGTATGTGCATCTGTTTGAAATACCCAAAATGGGAGTGGCCTAAACTGGAAGGGCTTTTCTTTCATTCATTCATTTTCTGAACCACTTCAGCCAAGGGCAAAGGAAGGGTACACCCTGAACAGCTTGCCAGTGCATTCAATGGCCAACAGAACCATTCACTCTCATTCACACCTGGGGCAATTTGGAACAGCTAGTTAGTCTAATGTGCATGTCTTTGGACTGTTGGAGGAAACCCGAGTACCTGGAGTAAATACATGAAAGCATGGGGAGAACATGCAAACTCCACACAGAAATTCCCTGCCTGAGCCTAGGACTCAAACCCAGGACCTTTTTGCTGTGAGGAGGGTATGCTGACCATGACACCTCTGTGCCCACACCCCAAAATCTACCCCTGAGGAACACCCCTGCAGAAGAGTGGAGCTTCTTATAACAGGGGAAGAGGGAATCTGGATTAAGATGTTTAACAAACCCAAGCTGTCAGCCACATAGTGTACTTGAGTGTTTGGTGTATCAACAGCCTTGGTAAAAAAAAAAAGGTGGCGGAAAAAACCACCCCATTGAGTGGCATTTTCTTGCATTCCACAGGATCCCAGTCCTAATGGAGATGTCTAATCTGAAACAGATGCCCCAGCTTTCTGAAAAGAAAACCTATTCATATCTGTTTAGAGAACATTAGTGTTGAAAAGTATACAATTTTATGAGATGTGTTTCCTTCATCACCTTTTAAAATCAACTTTAACTCCAGATCTTATGTTTAATATTCACCTAGACCTAAACAGAAGATTCCCGATGCGTGCTTGAATAAGCATCAGGTCTTTCTTCTACTTACGGAGTTCACGTTTCAAACCAACCGCTACAACCTGGAGTCCAGACCCAGACTCTTCTCGCTTCCTTGATGGTGGAATGAATCACCCACATTTCTTCTGAACCTTCAAGAATATCCAAATTTTTGAGTTTATGAACAGTGAGAAGGTCCTAGGTTCGAGTCCCAGCCTGTGGTTGCCTCACAGCAAGAAGTATCGAGTCCTAGACTCGGTAAGGACGTTTCAGTGTGAAGTTTGCATGTTCTCCCCGTGCTTGTATAGGTTTCCTCCAGGTACTCTGGCTTTCTACTAGAGTCCAAAGACATGCACATCAGGCAAATTAGCCATTCCAAATTGCCCTTAGGTGTGAGCGTGTGTGAGTGTTTTGGCCCTGCAATGGATTGGCAAGATGTACTCCCCTTTGCCAAGAGTCGGTTGAGATGAGACTGTGTCCCTAGTAGGATTAAGCAGCTCATCAAACGAATGAATTAATTTAAGAACGATCACAAATCGCCTTAAGCTTATTTTTGTGTCTTTATGGCATATTTTGGGCAGGAATAAGAGAGAGTGAGAGTGCGGATTCCAGATGGTACATAGATTATAGAAATCCATTCGCGAAGCCGCTTATTTACTCGGCCTTGTTGCCGTCAGCTCAGATGTGACGGGCACAAAACGCTTGGATTGAGTACCGCCAAGATGGGGACATAAAATAAACAGGCCACACTCACAGATATCAAAGGAGGCCTGTAGGTGGGCCGGAGAAGCAGAGATAACAAATTACACGCCTGCCCAACACGGTCACAAGTGATCTCCACCAGGGCCAGTCAGGCTAAATGAACAGAAACGAAGCACTGTGTTTGCAAGCGAGTGCCAAGCACCAACAGGAGATCAAATGATTGTAGCAGAGCGATCTTTACAAGGGCGTATTAGATTACTTCGTGTTCCTGGCGATAATGATCAGTAAGAAAAGGCTTTAAGAGGGACGGCGTGTTCCACAAGTCCGTGCCTGCAATCCAAAAGTCAGAGAGTAATCCCTATTCAATCATATTATTGTATTTAAAGGGTTCATTAAAAGGTACAATGAGTACGACTTTGATAAAACCAACTGGAACGCAGTTAGCAGAAGTGGCTAAAGGATTCTGATGATGCGTGAGATAAAGAAATGATTCTCTTAAGGAGACCACACCAGAGGCTGTTACACATTTACACACTCTAATCCTATCGATCCGGGGGACGTTATCCAAGTTATTCATAAAAAGCGAGAGAGAGAGAGATATAGAGGAAGAGAAAGAGAGAGAGCACTAATCAAACACCATTACACTTAAAAAAAATTGTTAAATCATTCATTTGCCGAACCGCTCATTCCTGGAGCCAGTCCACTGCAGGGCCAACACGCCCACACAACCATTCACAATCATACTCACACCTTGGGGCAATTTGGAACAGCCAGTTAGCCTAATGTGCATGTCTTTGGACTGTGGGAGAAAACTGGAGTACCCTGAGGAAACCCATGCAAGCACATGAACATGCAAACCCCACACAGAAAGGCCATCGCCAAGCCCGGGACTTGAACCCAGGACCTTCTTGCTGTGAGGCGGATGTGCTAATCACTACATCACCTAACACTGAGTTTTGTTTGGTTATTTACATACGCCGGTTCTGCTTTCAGTTAAAGATCTGAGGTCTCTCACTCGGTTGCATAACCCAAATCTGAATTGCACATGGGAGCTTTGTTTAGATTGACATTGCTGATCTGGAACATTCAGTTAGTAAATGTAGCAGAGAAACGCACTCAGACACACATTCGACGATACTGTACGCTTAGCTGTTCAGAGGCGCATCGCAAAAAGATGAAAGGCGGTTATTATAGACTGCACTGGGGGTTTTTTCTGTCCAGAACACAAGGTGTAGAGATAAGACACACACACACACACACACACTCACACACACACACAGTGTACTAACCCAGGCAGTTGTGGCCGTCGTGTGCTAGGCGAAAGCCGTCATAGCACGTGCACCGGTAGTTGCCCGGGATATTGATGCACTCATGGACGCATCCTCCGTTATATTCAGTTGCGCACTCGTCGATATCTGTAGTGACACACAACAGAGACAAAAGAAGGAATAGACATCATTAGCATTAACAAAACAATGAAACACTGTCTTTTTTCTTTTACTCCTGTACACTACACCAATAAATAATCCAAATCCCCACCACCGCCCAGAATTGTACAAGTTTGGTTCAGCTCACGGTTCCTTCAGTGGTTCATCTCAGTGGGTTTTACCTCTCAACTGTTCCTTCTAGCTTTTTTTCGCTAATGATTTCTGTGAAGGGCGGGTGATTAGCACACCCGCTTCACATCAAGAAGGTACTTGCTTCGAGCCCTGTACCCTGCAAGGGCACTTAATGTGTGACGTTTGCATGTACTCCCAGTGCTTGCATGGGTTTCCTCTGGGTACTCCGGTTTCCTCCCACGACCCAAACGAGTGAGTAAGTGACCTTAGGCTAATAGGATATTTTCTATTGCTCTTAGGTGTGAGTGTGAATGGCTGTGTGTGTTGGCCTTGAAATGGTTTGGCAAGCTCTTCCGGGTGTACTCTGCCCTCGCTTAAAGTCAGCTGGGATGGGCTCCAGCCAACACTGTGCAAGGGCAGGGTGGACCATTGCAGCACAACCATTCAAATTCAAACCTAGGGGCAATTTAGAACAGTAAATTAGCCTAATGTGCATGTCTTTGGACTGTTTGAGGAAACCGGAATACTTGGAGGAAACCCATGCAATCACAGGGAGATCATGCAAACCTGGCAATCGCCGAGCCTGGGACTCAAACCCAGGACCTTCTTGCTGTGAGGTGGAAGCGCTACCCACCAGCATCCATCATCTCCATCCAAAGATAATCTAAAAGATACACACGCTTCAGGGTAACCTTTTATTTCCATCCCTAAGATACGCAATCACAGCACAGGGATAATTCAAACCAGAAGCAGTGAGGGAAAACACTTCAACAAGAGATGTATGAGAACGTAAGATTTAGAAAACACTGCTGAGTAATGACAGTAAACACTAACAAGACTAACATGGCTGGAATATACACACAGCCGGTAACTGAGCAAGAAAACACACAAGAGTCCGTGATGTATTTTTAATGATAGACACCACATATATGCCACTTTTGTAGTTTTTTTCCCAGCAAGCTGCACTAATGGGTATGAAATAGTAAGAAATTGAAGAGGGTGCTTGCTGATTTGAATCACAGAAAGCATTCCTGGTTAATGACAGGGCTGTGAAATACATTCAAGGTTTTTTTTTTACCCTTTTCAAATGTCTGTCTGAAGTTCCTTTAGGTTGTTTCGGTTCATCAAAAGCAATTAGCAACATTAAACTGCACAACATAGTGGTTGACATGTCCACCTCGCAGCAAGAAGGTCCTAGGTTCGAGTCCTAGACTTGGCGAGGGTGTTTCCTTGTAGAGTTTGCGTGTGGGTTTCCTCCAGGCACTTTGGTTTTCTTCCACAGTCAAAAGATGTACATTACACTAATTGGCTATTCCCTTAAGTGTGGATATGAGTGTGAATGGATGTGTGTGTGTTGGCCCACCTTGGCCCAGAGTCAGGAGCCTCCCCACGACCCTAATAGGATTAAGCAGTTTGGGAGGCGAGTGAGTAAGTAGTTAACTCACTCACCGTGGTTAACTGCCCAAATGGTGAATGAGTGGGTGCATGGTGCCCAGTGATGTCCTGGTGTCCATCCAGGGTGTTCCCAGGATAGACTTGGAATCTACTGCAGCCCTAATCATAATGAAATGGTTCCTGAAGATAAACAATTAAGAGTCAACAGTTACCAACCAAGACCAGGGGTGTACTAACCCTAAACCCTAACCCTAACCCTTCTCCCAGAGTCAGCAGGGATTGGTTACAACTTCCCTGCAACCTTAAACAGGATAAGCAGAATGGATAATGAACAAATGATTCCTCCAAGGGGGCCATGGTGGCGTAGTGGTTAGCACGTCTGCCTCAAAGCAAGAAAGTCTTGGGTTCGAGTCCCTGGCTTGGCAAGGGTGTTTCTGTGTGCAGTTTGCAGGTTCTCTGTGCTTGAATGGGTTTTCTCTGGGTACATCAGTTTCCTCCTAAAGTCCAAAGACATGCACATTAGGCTAATTGGCTCTTTCAAATTACCCCTAGATCTGGAAAGCACTTTATATGGTACTCTGCCTTCATCCTGTATTGGCTGAAAGAGGCTCCAGCCTCCCTGCAACCCTTAAAGAATTATGCAATTTGGCAAATGGGTGACTGCTACCTCTGAGGCAGGGGGTCTACCTGTGGATGTGGATGCAGGCTTTTACTCCAACCAAAGAGGTGACACACCTTAATGTAAACTGGAGACAGCAATGAACTCAGTAAATAAGTGGAATCAAATGTTGCTCTTACTCGGTTGGCAGGAAAACCTGAAGCAATGCCAGCACTTTCCCAATAAGGCTGAAGACCCTGCTTTAAGACACACCATGTCAATCATGCCAGCAAGACAGCAGTTACACACCCTTGGATCCTTAGTCTGGTGAGGAGTCTTCGGTAAAGGCAGCCTTCTGCCTGGTTGTTGTTCTCATGCAGCTAATTATCGGTTGCCTTGGACCTCAGCAGGGCCATCAATCGTTCTGAAGGGAACAACAGTTCCCGGCCAAAGCGAGGTAAACTTCAGTCCAGTGGAGAAACCGACCAGTTGAAATAACACAAGAACTCTTTAAGTGTTCTGCTCAACTAGGTTGATCTTTTTTCTTCTCTTCAGGGTCAGGAGCGTACAGACCATCCCCTCTCGTTTGCCGCCCAATTGAGCACTAATTACCCAGACTCCCCTGGTGCCCTTTACTGAGTTTGCCTGTGAAGGAGGCGTGTCCATCTCATGTTTGTAGCTCTTCAAATCCCTTCTTCTTGCCATTTTTTCTCTCCCTTCCTTATTCTTCTTCCTTCTCCTCCTGGTACTCCCTCCTCATCCTTCTTCTTTTCCCTCTCCTCTTCCTCGCTTTTTCTTCTCCTTATCCTCCTTCCTCACTTCTTTCTTCTCCTCCCCCCATTACCCCTTTTCTTTCTTCTTTTCCTTCTCAACCTCCTTTTTCCTTGTTCTTTTTCTTCTCCCTCTCCACCTCCTTATTATTCTCCTCCTTCTCTTCTTATTTCTTCTCCTCTTCATTACTGATCTTCTACCTTCTTCTTCTTCCCTTTCTCCTTCTACTTATTCTTCTCATTCTTCTTCTATTCCCTTTTTTCTCCTCCTTATTCTTCTTCCTTTCTTTCATATTCTTCTTCTACTACCCTTTCTTCTTCAACTTCTTCTTCTATTCCCTCTTCTCCTTCTCCCCCCCCTCTTTCTTTCCTCTTCCTCCTCTACCTCTTTTTGTCTCAGCTGATAGGTGAAAGACCACTAAACCTCAGCCGAGTTTTGTAAAAACCACAACAATTATATGGTCAGCCCAGCCTCCATCCTAAACTCGAACTGGTCATTGAAGTGATTAAGTGTATCCAGGAAATCATCACCGATGCAGACATTTCTGGAAAATCAGCACTGTCCACTCACTTTAAAGGCATTTTGTTCTGCCATTCCGAAACTCAGGTCCCATCATAAATCAAAAGATAACGCTGGCGTTCTAACACCGGGTCAGAACGGTCGAGGGCCGAGGGCTCCAGTCACCACTCTCTCATTCATTACAATCACACTGTTTACATGCCATTACTCAGAACCAGACAGATGCAGCTGTTGAAATTGACTGTTTTTCATCCAAGAGAAGTGTTTTTAATGAGAGGAACCTTTGCAATGCTGCAGCGTCTAAACTTGACATCATTACTCCATTTATGCTACCTCATTATGTTTATTACCGATGCTTTTCTGGTGTGAGTTCAGGAAAGACTCTAACAATCAGGATTCACAGGTTTCTCTTCACTGAGCATTTCCAACCTGAAGGCATCCAGATCCCACATTCAACCCATGCATACACCGTTCTGAGCTCACTGCCTCTTTGAGGTTTCGCCCGGGCATTTGTTGTCAGAGAGGGTTATTTGGAGAGCCAAGGCTGCCAGACAAACACAGCTGCCTCTTACACCGCACGCGCCCTCTCTCCTTCTCCTCAAACCTCGGCGGACGTCCTCTCCTATCTGGCAGTCTGCCCACAAAAAAAAGTTTACTCAACATCCAAGCCTTATTCTGCTTTTATGATTTAGTTCAAGTCCTCATTTATAATGCTTATAACATTCGTGGCAGACAGCCACAGGACAACCAAAGGCCAAGAAGCACGAGAACAGGAGTGAAAGCCGGAATGTTGATGGGACAAGGTGAAAACTGTCTGAGCGATAAAACGAGAGATGGACGAGCATTAGTAAGAGTGCCGTATCCAGAGAGAAAAACAGCCCATGGCTCTTGGCGTCCCCACGCCGTGTATCGCATAGCCGCCCGTTTGGCAGCACTTACAGACGCTCGCGTTCGAATCCTAAATAATCACTAAACATGTGTCAGAAATTTCCTGCTCTATCAATTGGGCAGCGGCTAGATCTAAATAAAATCGTTTCTTAAGTGTTCACTTGATCCTGAGACTCCAGTCCCCCAAGCAAGTCGGGAAGTGCAGCCAAGGAACTGACGGGGTGCAATGTACTCTGCACTTACACACACACACACACACACACACACACACACACACACACACACACACACACACACACACACACACACAC
>JAOUQZ010000017.1:14995990-15012600 GCA_028564935.1 Neosilurus hyrtlii
CTACTTAAACACAGAGCGAGAGAGAAAGAGAGAGAGAGAGAGCGCGCAACACAGAGTGCAGCAGGTATACATAATGAAGGAGTGCACTGTGTGTGGACGAAGCAGCTCGTAAAAGTAATATGGTCAACACACACGCACACACACACACGCGCACACACACACACACACACACACACACGCGCGCACGCAGCTTTCTGTTTATAGAGTAACTGAACATCAGGGAGATGTTGCACATCTGTACCAGCTCTCTGTTCTAGTGTTCGATACGGAACCTCCAACAAAAGGACCCTCAATAGAGAACCTCTGATGGTTCTTCATCAACTTTTTTGTCCTGTAATACTGTTTTTTTTGTGGAAAAAATACATTTTATTTACACTTTTCAAAACTTTTTTTCATCCTGTCCACACCCTCACTCAAAAAAAAGAAAAAACAAAAAAACTTCATTTAAATAATTATAATTTTATTCATTATAAATATTTTTTTTCCTCATTCATTTTCGAAGCCACTTAATCTTAATTAGGGTCGCGGGAAGGCTGGCGCCCGTCTCAGCCAACTCTGGGCAAGGGCGGGGTACACCCTGAGCAGTTCGCTAGACCATTGCAGGGCCGACAACTGCAGTATCCGGGGGAAACCCACCATGCACGAGGAGAACAGTAGAATATGTTAACATATAATTTTTTTAAACCACTCTTTAAGCCTTTTACTGATTAAGGTTCTGGATTCATAAAAAGAAGGTTGGGGGTTCAAGCCCCAGTAACCACCAAGCTGCCACTGTTGGGCCCTTGAGCAGCGCCCTTAACCCTCAATTGCTCAGGATAAGGGCGTCTGCTAAACGGCATTACTGTAAAAGATTTACACCTGATTTAGGATTAAGCCGCTTAGAAAATGTAATCATTATAATAATTATAATGATGATAATCATCATCCTCATCATCATCATCATCATTATTATTATGATAATAGTGATGATAATAATAATAATAATAATAATGATAATAATAATAATAATGATATAATAATAATAAGGATGATAATAATAATAATAATAAAAATAAATGCCACGTCATGTTATTAAGAAATCAATAATGTACACTAAAGTTACACACCATCCTTAAGCCCATCATGAGGCACGTCCGCTGTCCGGGTCCCTGTATATGAACTCCTTATAAATACAATAATATCTGTGTTTTGTAGCTGTACTACAGAATGAACCTCACTATTAACAGACAGATTTATCTCGAAGCTGGTGTAGAAGAACACCGATGGAAACAGTCCTAAAGTGAGGGGGGAAATGGCTGCAGAAAGTGTGTGGAGAGAAACCGGAGGGCAGAAGACATTTGTAGAGCTTTTACAGGCTTCCTGATTGAGCTTAATGACACGCAGGGAAAGCCACAGAGGCTGTGAAGGAAAGAGGCAGTCTGCTGTGGAACCCAGAGAGAGTGTTGAAATGAGAGCGTACTGCTAACAGATGAATCACCGGACCTCTCTCTCTCTCTCTCTCTCTCTCTCTCTCTGTGAGTGTGTGTGTGTGTGTGTGTGTGTGTGCTGAGCGATGGCAGAACGTCAGCACAAGGCCCTCTCTCTTTTCACCACCTTATAAAACTGCTCACAGCAGTAACCCATCCAGATGAAGCTCTTCTCCTCCAACACTGGAGAGAAAACTCCATGAATGCGTTTGGTGGATAAAGCGACAGTAAGGACGCACTTTTATTTTATCTTTCACTACCCTGTCACCCACTGTTCTTAATAAACACCCCTTTTTTGACACAAACTCACACCCAGGGGCGGTTTGGAACAGCCAATCAGCCTAATGTTCATGTCCTTGGATTGTATGAGGAAACCGGAGTACCCAGAGGGAACCCAGGCAAGCATGGGGAAAACATGCAAACTCCTCACAGAAACGCCCTCACCGACCTGGGACACAAACCCAGGACCCACTTTGCGGTGAGGCGAACATGCTAACCACTACACCACTGTGCCACCACTGACAACAGCAATGCTAACTGAATGCTAAAAAAAAACACAACAAAAAAACACTCACTCATTCACTCACAGTCAATTGCCAAACGGCGTAATCCTACTACTAGGGTCACGGGGAGGCTGGAGCCTATCTCAGCGTCTGGGTGAAGACAGAGTACACCCTGAACAGCTCGCCGATTTATCACAGGGCAACACACACACACACACACACACATCTAGGGGCAGCTTGGAACAGCCACTCAGCCTAAAGAAAAAAAACCCATGCAAGCACAGGGAGAACATGCAAACTCCAAATTCCCTCGCCCAGCCTGGGACTCAAACCCAGGACCTTCTTGCTGTAGTGCGGACGTGCTTGCCTCTATGCCACATGCTGCCACTGGCAAGAGCAATGCTAACCAAATATATATATATATCACGGCTGCTTTTGAGACGACTTAAGAAGCCATCTGTTCCTCGTAGAATCAAAACATACCTCACATAAAGAGCTGCTAAATCTCTCGCAATTCAAAAGCAAACTGTAAAAAAAAAGAAAAGGTAGACGCTAGGTGCCTTGATGTGAGGTTTAATACAAGCTCAGGCAAAGGAAGGTCTTTAATGAAAAGTAGGATTCCTTTCGACAACCTCCAAGTGTATGAAGGCTGATACCCTCGACAAAATCAGCAATTGTTGTCTGTGTACCCAGAGGCACTTCCAGCAGACGACAGGTCGAGAAAATTTGCCAAGGCCCTAACTTGAAAAACACTCGTGTGAAAAAAAAAAGCTTCAGAGGATTTAATGGGAAATGATGCGTCAAGTTCAAGCCATGAGACTGCTGCATTAGCATGAAGAACAGGACATGAATCATCTCATGTAAGGCTTTGAGAGGATTACCAGAAGCATTTTAACCAAGCAAGCCCCACTCATCACGGCTCGGAGTTGGAATGCTACCAAGATGATCGTGGAGGTCTTTAACAGAACCGGGCAGGAGGGATGACAGGAAAATGCGCAAAAACACGTCTCCGTGTCTGTCACCGTAAGCTATCCTGAAATCCATGAACAATAGAGCTTCAGAATATCAAACCGACAACTTCGGGGCTACAAAGCACCGAGGAAACGCCCATGTTTACTTTTCTAATTTTGTAATTGGTCAAAGCTCTGATCAAAGTAATTTTCAAATATTTTTGGTTGAATGGAACTTCCTCAAAGCAAGAAGGTCCTGGGTTCGATTCCCGGGCTCAGCGAGGGTGTCTCTATGTGGAGTTTGCATGTTCTTCCAGAGCTTGTGTGGGATTCCTCTGGGTACTTACTCCGGTTTACTTCCATAGTCCAGTTGGCTGTTGGACTCAGGAATTGTTCAAGGTGTACCCTTCCTTCCTTCGATTAAGTGGTAGGGAAAAGGAATGAATGAGTGAATAAATGAAAAGAAAAAAAACCCTTCTGGTTTAGGCCACACCCACTTTGGGTTTCAATTCAAATGGAGGTATTTCGAGTGTCAATCAGATGCACATATTGGCCTTGGATTACACCTCTAACACAAGTGACAAATGGTCTGGATTTCATGCCTTATGGAGGAAACTGGAGGAAAAGATACGACCGATGAAATGGACTGGCGAGCTGTTCAGGGTGTACCACGCTTTCGCCCAGAGTCAGCTGTTATAGGCTCCAGCCCTTCCGCAACCTCAGCAGGATTAAGTGAAATCTCTAGAATTTGCAGTAGAGAAATCGTCCAAATTACAACCATCACACCTTCAGAATGTTGTTGAAGCTGTGAAAAGACTCGAGTAAACATGTTTAACTTCCAATGCAATCCGTACTAGCTGCTAGCCTCAGCTTGTAGCCTTTCAGCATGCACAATATCTTTGTGCGTCTAGCCGGTCTTCAAACTGACTGTCAAGTCAATTTTGTTCTTTCCTTCCCAGTGCAGTATGTCTGACAATAACCCGATACCCTGATTTCGATGAAACTTGGTGGAAGGGTGTAGCATGGGTCAAGGACGATCCCACTACATTCAGGAGGAGATCCAAGTCACAGAGTAGATTCCACACATCAATTTTTACTTTCGCTAACAATGAGATAAGCAGCATTCGAATGCCATACATCTTACAGTCCAGTAGATGGCAGTACAATCATGACTCCAACAAACCTCAATACGCCTCGGTGTGCAAACGTTGAAAATGAAGCGCTGATCCGGGTGAGGTTTTCTGAGTGCCGTGTGCATTTTAAAAGGGGCAGAACATCAATAGAGGATGGCAAGAGGTCATTACCGATTATTAATTGTTCGCATAGTTTGCGCCGTTGCAGTCTCTGAACGCCACAGACTTTGAATTAAAAAAAGAATCGGCTATATTTTATTAAACCTTAACACAATTATCATGAATAAATGAATACAAATGTAATAACAATGTCTGGAGGACGCAAACCTCCACCAAGCTGAGCAAAAATCCTCGGACTGCTGAGATATCACCCCCCCCACCCCCACCCAAAAAAACCCAAAAACAAACAAAAAAAAACAATTCCTATATGCAGAATAATTTCACACATACTCCTGTCAACTAACAACCACTCAAACCAAAAAAAAAAAAAAACACCAAAACACTGAAAAATGTTTATACTTCGTTGGTGAAAGGTAATAATCTAAAGTGAGGTTCATTCACTGTAGCACCTGCTGCTGCTCGGAGGCGTACAGCGTTCCGTGTTCGCTAAATTCCTAGCTAAAATTAACTGTCTTCAAAGGTTAAGAAAAACTTTCTGCCTTAAACAAAAGCCGACCGACTCTAAGCAGTGTTTGATGCCGAGCCATTTATGATACACACGAGGGGAACCGAGGGGAATGGCCACTCGCTCGCTCCCCTCTCTACAGGTGCCAATTACCCTCCCGCTCTGCTGCTTTCTGCTAGTTACTGAAGCGACTTTAAGAGGAGCCAACATGGCAATTACAGCAAGAGTGTTAGCCTGATATTTTTAGGTGTTTCCTGTAGGACCAAACCAAAAAAAAAAAAATAACTGGGTCTGTCTGTGTGATCAAGGCTGCTAGCTGTACAGAACGCGGGTTCAAATTCCACACACTGCTCTATATTATATGCTAAAAATTTGCATTTCAGAAATAGCTGGCTCCATTCCGGATGTTTTAAAGCAAACAGATAGCTTCAGTAGTCGTACATGAAAGATGTGATATATAACGGCGGCAGTAGAGACCGCACGCTTACGAAAGAGACCTTTATAGGCTATATTGGCTTTAGAGGACTTTCCCCACCACGAAACACTAACACTGCTAACAGTGAATGAACAAGAGGTCAGCTAGCATTACATAAACGCTAAAAGAGTCCCTGCTAGCCTTCCGAGTGCACTGGGACTGGAAAAGGAAAAGTATAGACATCATGTGGGTGCCATTCAAGACATATTTGGGGTCACGGTGTTCACCGTTCGCAGTCATTTCAAACCGCTGTGTGACATCAGGCCTAGCATGAAAAACGTTAGCAGGTCAGGCTAAAATTCACACAGTTCCTCTGCTTTCCACATCGCTCCTCTAAATGTCATCACCGCCATGTCATCTCCGAGTGCTTAGCAATCGCGACGCGCGTTCGGTCCTCTTGCAGTCGAGTGTTTTCTGCTATTTACTAAGCAGAATAAAGCATTTCCTTTCATTCATGTACTACAGCGCTGCGGAATGTAAACACTCAGCATCTGTAAACACACACATTAAACCCCGTAGCAACACAAATCCACCCTCGATGGCAGGCGATGTCATGTGATGTTTCTCGCCAGCCCATAACCTCTTTAACCGGTCCTGTAAAGTGATATGGGTCTCTTAGGGGTCAGAACAGTAATCAGAATACATAACAGACTAGAAAGAACTAAAGATAGAATCAAATCAACCCAAACAAACATGTCACATGACCTTCACATGCTTTTTTTCATAATGTGATTTTTGTTTTTATTTTCACTTTTATGATTTATTGTATGATAAATCAACATGATTTTCCATGTGAATCATTTATTTTTTAATTTCTATCCATATTTCACCTCAATTTCTATTCATGATTCAATTTTGAATGATTACTTGATTAGTTATCAACTGATTCTTTTCCACATGATTCTTCTCATGTTATCAACTGACTCTTTTCCACATGATTCTTCTCATGTCATCAACTGATTCTTTTCCACATGATTCTTCTCATGTCATCATCTGACTCTTTTTCACATGATTCTTCTCATGTCATCAACTGATTCTTTTCCACATGATTCTTCTCATGTCATCAACTATTTCTTTTCCAAATGATTCTTCTCATGTCATCAACTGACTCTTTTCCCACATGATTCTTTTCATGTCATCAACTGACTCTTTTCCCACATGATTCTTCTTATGTTATCAACTGACTCTTTTCCACATGATTCTTCTCATGTCATCAACTGATTCTTTTCCACATGATTCTTCTCATGTCATCAACTGACTCTTCTCCACATGATTCTTCTCATGCTATCAACTGACTCTTTTTCACATGATTCTTCTCATATATTCAACTGATTCTTTTCCACCTGGATTAAGATTCATTTGTTCTTTCCACTCATTCATCGCTCACCACTTTCACCAAGCCGTTTATTCCTACTATGGTTGCGGGGAAAATGGAGCCTATCTCAGCCAACACTGGGTGAAGGTGGGGTACACCCAGGACAGCTCCCCAAACCATCACAGGACCATTTTCACCATATGATTTATTTTCTTCTTGATACATTTATTTTTCCAAATGATTCATTTTTAATATTAATGATTTACGAATTTATTCGTTATCGTCTTGCAGCTGGGTCGATAAAGATACTTGAATATTGTGTGCTTTCCTATATTATCACAATCATACTGTTTTAATTAAAAAGTGATTAGCATGCTAGTCAGATACTGATCTATACCTGAGGTGGGAAGGATAGTACCGCCCATTCTGCTGCTATCTGACTGGATTAGGGAAAAAGGTTTCCCTCCAGATAGGAAAACCATCAGAACACCCACTACGAACCTCATAATGGAGCTCATGAGAAATAAATGAGTCAGACGCTCAGCCCGGAAACCAAGAGTGATGCTCATGACTTCTAATATGTGGTTTGCCATCAACAGGATGAGCACTTGTTTGCCTCTAGAGATGAAGGTTTTTTGTGTGTACTTTTTTGTTTTAGCGCACGCCAATGCACGAGAATTACCACCATTTTTAGAAAGTTTAATGAGGAACAGGCTGAGGGCGATGTGAACAAGGAACCCCTCACACTGCGGATGTTAAGAAAGTGAGCGAAACCTTCATGAGCGTTTACTCGGTTGATAAATCAGGCTGTCCATGCATGTGCGTGTGCATGTTTTTTGTGTATATCTGGGATCCTTTCAAGGATTTGTTTGTAAAGCTGCCTGGAAAGAAAAAGGCAAGTTAACCCAACATACTCCACAAATTCAGTTTAAAGAAAAACCTTCTTTTTAAGACGGTCATCCGTTATCCCATCCTGTTTATATTATTATTATTATTATTATTATTATTATTATTTATTTACTGAACTACTTTATCCTCCTAGGGCAATTTGGAGGCTGGAGCCCAGCTCAGCCGACTCTGGGTGAAGGCGGGATACACCCTGAACATCTCGCAAGTCTGTTGCAGGGCCAATACATGCACAGAGCCATTTACATTCACACTCACACCTAGGGGCAATCTGAAACAGCCGATTAGCCTACTGTGTATGTCTTTGGACTGTGGGAGGAAACCGGAGTACCCAGAGGAAACATGCATTGAGAGAAGACAAACTCCAAACAGAAATGCCCTCGTGGAGTCCGGGACTTAAACATAGGATCTTGCTAACTGTGCTAATCACTACGCCACCATGGTGTCCCTATTATTATTATTATTATTATTATTATTATTATTACACCCTTCCAATCCTCAGCTCAGAAGCAAAACCTGGTCTTCCTTCATGTTACTATGGGATACTGTTTATAAAATAACCTTTGACCCCAGTCCCAAATAACCCTACCTCACATTATTGGGGTTTAGTGGTTGAATTGCTATTTGTTTAGGTTTAGGTTTGGGGGCCGTCTCATGCCAAAATATGGGTGGAGAAAATATGCACTTAACTGAGAAACGTGAGCATCTGCAATGTACGATGTACATCGCAGCCGTCACGTCTACCGACAATAACTCACTGTTCCGGGGACATTTATATTGGTGGGAAACGTGCATAACGGATGCCATCATGGCCGTAACCACTGAACTGATCTGGGACATGACCTACGGGAAAATTTCACAACGAACAAACTTTTCAATAATGGTAGCCACACCCTCACGGAAAGCAACCTGAATTCTGGAAAAGTTGGAAGGTTCTTTAAATTTGAGTAAAATGAACAAAATCACATGAGCCAATATTTTATTCACAACAGAACAACGATAAAATAACAAATGTTTAAACTGAGAAATCTTATAGTTTTATGCACAAAATGAGCTCATTTCAAATTTGATGCCTGGTACAGCTCTCACAACAGTTGGGTTAGGGGCATGTTTACCACAGTGTAGCATCTCCTGTTCTTTTCATAACAGTTTGTAGACGTCCGAGCATCGAGGTTATGAGCTTCTGGAGTTTTGGTGCTAGAACTTGGTCCAATTCTTGCCTGATTTAGGTTTCAAGCTGCTGAAGAGTCCGTGGGCGTGGACTGCAGGCAGGCCAATTCAGCACCCGGACTCTTTTCTGTTGTAATTGCTGCAGTATGTGGTTTTGCATTGTCCTGCTGAAATACGCAAGGCCTTCCCTGAAGAAGACGTCATCTTGAGTGGAGCATATGTTACTCTAAGACCTTTATATACTTCTCAGCATTTATAGTTCCATCCAAAACATGCAAGCTGCCCGTACCGTATGCACTTATGCACCCCATTCTATCAGAGACGATGCTGGATTTTGAACTAAACGCTGATAACACGCTGGAAGGTCTCCTCCCTCCTCTTTAGCCCGGAGGACACCGCGTCCGTGATTACCAACAAGCATGTCAGATATGGACTTGTCTGACCATAGAACACTTTCCCACTTTGAAACAGTCTATTTCAAATGAGTCTCGGCCTACAGGACACGACGGCGCTTCTGGACCATCTTTAAACATGGCTTTCTTTTTGCATGATAGAGCTTTGGTTGGCATCTGCAGACGGGACGGTGGACTGTGTTTACCGACGGTGGTTTCCGGAAGTATTCCTGGCTCCATTTAGCAATGTCATTGACACAATCATGCCGATGAGTGATGCGGTGTCATCTGAGGGCCCGAAAAGTCTTGTGCCTTGTCCCTTACACACAGAGATATCTCCAGTTTCTCTGAATCTTTTGATGATGTACTGCACTGTAGATGATGAGATTTGCAAAGTCTTCGCAATTTGACATTGAGGAACACTGTTTCTAAAGTATTCTACAATCTTTTTATGCTCTCTTACACAGATTGGAGAGCCCATCTTTACTTCTGAGAGACTCTGCCTCTCTATGACATCCCTTTTACAGCTAATCATGTTACAGACCTGATATCAATAAACTCAGTTAGTTGCTAGATGTTCTCCCAGCTGAATCTTTTTAAACTTTCCTGCTTTTTCAGCCATTTGTTACCCCGTAATAACTATTTTAGGACCTGTAGCAGGCATCAAATTTGAAATGAGCTCATTGTGAGCATAAAATTGTAAAATTTCTCAGTTTTAACATTTGTTATCCATGTTCTGTTGTGAAAAAAATAGTGGCTCACGTGATTTGAAAGACTTTTAGTTTTTATTTTATTCAAACGTAAAGAATGTTCCTTTTTTGGAATTTGGGTTGTGTGTGTGTATATGTGTGTATATATATATATATATATATATATATATATATATATAGACCGCATGCTCATGAAATTGTCCAAAAATAACTTCCCATGGTTTATTTTTAGTGCGAATGTTATGGATACAGTTCCGGGGTTCGTGAAGGAAACTGGACCCTGAAATGCAGTAAAAGAGTGAAATAAGAGGCAGATCTAGCAGACCTTGATGAGGTACTGAAAATAGCATGCTGTCGGACACACTCAGGATTTTACAGCTACACGCGAACGTCCATGGCCTCATGAGGAATGAAGGGAAACTAGAACACGCATGAGTTTCTTCTGCACCGACTAACATAGCATGCAAGCCATAACTTGTATGAAAAAACCCAGCAAGGCTCTCTTCCGCGCAGTGTAACATTTGCACACAAACACAGAATTTTTAACACGTAAAAAAACACATCTGACTGATTTATTATTATAATTTAAAACATAATTCCTGAAAAATTCCTGTTAGAATTTTTGTCTAATTATATTTTATTGTGCAACAGAGTTAATATTTAAATTTTCTCAATTTTATTTTATTTTAAAAAATTGTCGTGTGTTGGCCGTGCAATGGAATGGCGAGCTGTTCAGGGTGTACCCCACCTTTGCCTGGTGTCGGCTGAGATAATATTATTTAATTATTATTGCTATTATTATTATTATTAATATTATTAAAATGTTGGGTTGTGACTTGCAGCAGTATAAAACAAACAATCACACAAATTAATAGATTGATGGATAAATCAGACAGATCGATAATTCAGAGCCCCTCTTATGTCATGGATGCCCCTATAAGAACCACTTTAAGTTATACCTGGTTATATTAATTATATTTCTGACTTGTTCAGAAAAAATCATCAACAAAAAAGCGCCTCCTTGTGTCAAATGGACAAAGTGCACAAACTGATTCTGCTCAAGGCCCTTTAATAAACTGGCGACTTTTTCAGGTTGTAACCCCGCCTCTGGTCTAAAATTGACAAGGACATTTTGTTTCAAACTACAAATGAAACAAAATGTTTTGTTTGCATACATACTGTAGGTAAAACAACTTGTCGGCGGAGGTAATAACAGCTTCAGTGTTATATTGTAAGAAAATCAAAAGTTGAGGTAATTATTGATTTTAAGGTTAACGGTAACCTCAGGTGAGTCAAAATGTTTAAATCAACCCTGATTTTACACAATATTAACTTTTGGTCCTCATATAGACTCCATTCCACTAATTATTACGCAAGTGAAAACATTCTGAGGGTTAGAACAAATGTGAGTGAAGCTCCCTCTATAAGGCCATTGGAATGCTTTTGTCTGATTTAAGTCCTTTTTTCTCTCTCTCTCTCTCTCTCCTCTTCACAGTTTCGCCTCTGTAGAGGAGCCTAGTCACGCTGGACAGTTTACCACGTGGTCAACCATAAACTTTATAACTGCCACCTCAAAAATGCACATCAGCTTTCACCAGAGAGAGAGAGATAGACAGAGAGAGAGAGCGAGACACACACAGAGAGAGAGAGAGAGAGAGACAGAGAGACACAGAGAGAGAGAGAGACAGAGAGAGAGACACACAGAGAGAGACACAGACACAGAGAGAGACAGAGAGAGAGAGATAGACAGAGAGAGAGAGAGAGAGAGAGCGACAGAGACAGAGAGAGACAGAGAGACACACAGAGAGAGAGAGAGAGACAGAGAGAGACAGAGAGAGACACACAGAGAGAGAGAGACAGAATGAGAGAGAGACACAGACACAGAGAGAGACAGAAAGAGACAGAGAGAGACAGAATGAGAGAGAGAGAGAGAGAGACAGACACAGAGAGAGACAGAGTGAGAGAGAGATAAATACTTCAGAGAATTTTTTCTTTCTGAGTTTTTTCTGAGTTGCGTGATTTGGGAAAAATGTAAAACAAATATCACACAGATTTTATATTTCTTCATGTCACAATTCCTTTTCTTGAAGTGAGACAGAAACCCAAGCAGTCGTCTTACAGAACAGGGAGTGAATCTCCCAACCTTGAGTGTTCGATCTCACCTGATATTTCAGAGTTGCTGCAGCAATCAAACAATTTCTATATTAAAAATCAAACTGAATTAAATTGTGATATCAAATTGAATGGATTTAGATTCATGTTTTTGTTTCTTTTCTACAGTTTTCTTAATTTTCTCCATACTAAAAATATATTCAGCCTCACTTAAATAAAATGTTAAAAATACACTAAAATTTAGCTAAGAAAAACTATACAAATTCTTGACAGACTTGTTTTAAACACCATTTATACAAATCCCACCCCTTTTACTTTCTGGATTGCTAACATTTTAGAATGTTAGCGTCTTAACATTTTAGCACAAAAGTTGTTACTGCAACTCAACTTTTTCATTCACCAATCTCCAAACCCCGTCCACTTGATGTGATTGCATTTAAAGCAAAAGTAACAGCAGAACTTAGAGTGCAAGCCTCTGCCAAGCCAACCCACCCCCCCCCACCCCAAAAAAACCCCCCAAAAAAACCCCAGAAAGAACACAGCACCTGAGGCCCCTGCTGGGCCTAATGTATTAAGGCACTACAAAAAAAAAAAGGTAAATCATTATTGTACAATGTTAAAGAATCTTTAAAAAAATTCCTGGCTATGGATCATCTTGAAAATTAGAAATATTTTAATAATCTTGTACACTGAGTAAACTCATGTGCTACATTTGTTTTTGAACTTGCTAACGTGAACACAGGATGAAAAATCTCATAATGTGGCTACTTGGCTAATTTTTACCTTGTGCTGCAGTCCTGCAAACCTCCACCAAGCCCAGCAATATGAACCAAAATGTCAAAAATCACCTTATCACATAATGTTAAAGAATCCTTTAAAAAACTACCAGATTTAGAATTTAATCCAGATCATCGAAGACTTCTTTTCCCAAAGCCCCGCCTCTGGTGGAAATTTCATGAAAATACACAAATAACGTTTTGTGTAAATGTAGTTTTGTGTAAAACTTAACAAAATCCGAAATGGTGCATTTTCTTTCTCTTTTTAAGTAGAATAAGTAGCTCTAAAGTACCACAGTTCGCTCTCTTTCTATTAGTTTTCACAAAATTGTTCAAAAAAGAAATCTAGCAGACACAGATAAGCGTGATACTCTTATTGTATCAAGTTCATGATAGTTTTAGGCTGTTAGCGGATTGCTTTTTCTCTGTAAAGGTTAATAAAGACAGAGTAGCATTCCTTACTCACTCTCATCTGCCAAACCGCTTACTCCTATTAGGGTCATGAGGAGGCTGGTGCCTATCTCAGCCGACACCGGGTGACACCCAAGAACACCCTAAACAGCTCAGCAAACCATCGCAGGGGCAACAAATATACAACCATTCACACTCACACCTAGGGGCAATTTGGAACAGCCAGTTAGCCTAATGTGCATGTCTTTGGACTGTGGGAGGAAACCCACACAAGCACAGGTAGAACATGCAAACTCCACACAGAAGCACCCCAGCCCGGGACTCGAACCCAGGTCCTTCAGTCCTTGCAGTGAGGCGAACGTGCTCACCGCTACACCACCACGCTGTCTGTTGCATTGCATGACTCAATTTTTTTCCCCCCAGTTATACCATCCTGGTTGATCGTAGTGAGAAAAGTATTACATTTGAAGCAGAGCTAGCAAAAAAACTTCTACTACGCTCCGAATGGGTCGCAGGTTTTCAGAGTAACTATATTTAAGTAATTTTCTCAAACAAAAAGATGTTTGGGTTTTTAAGGAGGAAATATGGATAAATATTCCATGGTGAGATCTAAACCTGTTCTACACCGAGATCTAAACCAACCTGCTGAATAATTTCTATTGAAATGGCTCGAAACTGTAAATACAGGACGTACGGGGGTAAAAACTAAAGGTGGGTCGTCTCTTGCAGCTGCAGCAAAGCTTCGTTCTCAGTGAAGGACGAGCTTTGAGTTCAAAGTATCACCACAATCCAAAGGGGGGGGGGGGGGGGGGTGGGGGGTTGGAGCTGGTTGCAATTGCCGTTAGCCTTGAACAAACCGAGTGTTTATTTTACTATCACCGTCTCCTAGTAATGCACATGTTTCGAGTGTGAGTGGAGTTTAGCAGCAGCTTAGATGGTGGATAACCTCCAGTTGTGATGTCCGTCATTTAAAAAAAAAAAACGGAAAAATCTGTAAGCAAGTGCGTCATGTCCGGGCTTCGGTTGTGCAACAGCTCTCAGTGTGTACATGGAGTATAGTCACGGAGCGTGTCTGGAAATAACAACGTCTTCTATATTTATTACTACATTTCTATGGTTACAATGTCAGTTTAACGTGTTTAAATCATTTGGTGGAATTTATTCTATGGTAAAAACATCACCGATTACAATGTACATGTTCATCAGTTTTCGTACCTTCCTGATAATAAAAACACTAGACACAAAACGACACCAAAAGCAGCTCATTAGGAGCGAGTAGACATTCAGAAGAACCTGTAGCGCGAGATCTCAGCTGCGTACAAGGCCATTGCTCACGCCGACAAAAGAACAGGGCAACTTCATGGAGTGAAAGGCAAGACAAAGCAAACAAACCCCCTCGGCTGAATAAAGAAGGAGTGAAGTTGTATTCCACCGTCCCCTCCCCTCTCCGTGGGAGTCTGCAGTACCAGTTTGGCCTTTTCCGTGCTCTCTGGCACGCCTGAATCAGGCCACCGGGTTCGGTTCCCACACAGAAAGCATCCTGTCAGGGCTCGACGACAACGACGTCGCCCTCCGAGTCTGTGCGTCTCCCTCTGTCTGGGCTTCCTAGCACTTTCTCTGCAGGCTCTGAGTACGGTTCTTGGCCTGGGAGACGGAGCAGAGGTTACACCGACACATTGTCGTAAGCAGTAGTTGCTGCGGTGTTGCGTCTCACACACCGATCGACTCATTCGATTCCTCCCGTATCTCATCGTCTTTTCTTTGCTAGACAGTCACTTCATAAACATCTTTTTAACACGTTGTCAGCAGAGTACTTCTCCAGAGTCATCAGGAAGCACTGGACGACAGAACACCACCCCAGCTCAATCGGGGGGATTATTCCAGGTTAAAAAATGGGCAAGTTAGTGAGTCTGAAGAGACATAAAACACTTTCGAATATACTGCTAGCGGAAAACAATCAGCAATAAGATGATGATTAGTTTCAACTAACCTCACATTTTTCGAAATGGCACTTGACTAGTTATGTAACAAAAGACACACAAGGCGCACCTGAAAAGATCGCCACTGCTAGTCTGCTTCTGTGAAGTGCATTTCTCGCTATTGCTAGCAATACTGCTAACATCAGCTGCTGGCTACAGGTGTTTCTTCAGAGAATTGAGCACAGCGGTACTTCCATACATATGAATACCGGCCACACGCTGCCATTTTTATCCTCGACAAGTTGACAGCCACCCATGTCACAGCGCCGACTAGTGGTCAAGCTACACGACTAGTCGATTAACTGGCAAAATCACAGCTACATGGCAAATATTACAATTTATATACAATTTATTTAAATGAACGATAAAAACTTTTTATCCATATATAATTAAACATAACGTCAGGAAACACGCTGCTATACCATAGCAGGGCAGCACACACGCAACCATTCACACCCACATCCAGAAATAGGGGTAATTGGTCTAGTGTGCATGTCTTTGGATTGTAGGAGGAAACTGGAGTATCTAGAGGAAACCCACACAAACATGCAAACTCCACACAGAAACACCCAAGCCCGGGAATCGAACCTATGACCTTCTTGCTGCGAGGTGGAGGGGCTAACCACTACACCACCATCCCGCCCTCTCAATTATAAACCTATTAAAAAAGATGACTTCAATCAAGAGATCTAGCTAGTTTCTTCTGTTTGTATTTTTCTGGCCCTGAAATTTGCTCCACCCTTTTTTACTGATTGGTCATAATATTTGATTAGAAGTCGCGGAGTCATTTGAGGGCGTGACCAACAAAAGGATTGTTATGCTTTCACTACAATTTCACAGACGGCAGGTGGCTGTAAAAGTTGCAGATTGTCCCTTTAATATAATCACAGTACAGTACTTAACAATATCAACAATACCGCTAGCACTTTTCCTCCTCACGTAAAAGCGCACGACGGTACTGTACCGGACGGCGTGAAAACAACCAAGACGTGTCTCTGAGAGATGATTATTAGCTTAAACCCTTTGGAGCTGTATCAAACATTTTTGGATGTTAGGTCAAACCCCTGATGTTCGCTTAAAGAGAAGAGTTTGGGATAAGATACTACAGAAACGACCACACACATACACACACACATGAGCACACGCACACACAGATCAACACAGCATGGCTAAACAGGTGCAGCCCACTTCGGCCAAACACCACAGTGCCGCTAACACTGCGTCGCCGCACGGTCTCGTCCTCAGCACACTGGATGTCGTGGAAAACGAAAAAGAGGAAAAGTGGTTCAAATTGCAAAATGTAAATATTGAGTTTTCCCACAATGGGAAGTAGACCACCCAAGATGCAAACAACCCCCCCTACACACACACACACACACACACTCCGTCCCTGTCAAGCAGCTCAGGGGACTGTGTCTGAGTCTGAACCTTCAGCATGTACCCACTCCAAATCCTCCCAACACACACACACACACACACACACACACACAGACACACACACACACACACACACACACACACAGGTAACCCACCCAAGGTTTCTGGAGGTCTCTACTGAAACTCCACTGATAGCTGTAAGTGTGTGTGTGTGTGTGTGTGTGTGTGTGTGAGTGTGTGTGTGTGTCTATCTATCATTATTTTCAACAATGAATAATTGAGTTTATTCCATATGTAATGATATAAATAT
>JAOUQZ010000017.1:15012700-15023394 GCA_028564935.1 Neosilurus hyrtlii
ATAAATAGTTTAAAACTGAATTTTAACACTGGAATTTCAAATATATATATATATCTATATATATATATATATATATATATATATAAAAAGAGTACACTGAGAAATTTTACAGTGATAAATGTTGACTGATTTTGGCGTATGATGAGGTTTTGGCATGTGATGAGGTTTTGGCGTGTAATAACTACAAAAAGAGAGGAGAGGGGAGTGTAGACAGTGTAGAGGGGGAAGGGCTTAAAAATGTGAGCAGGAACCAGTAAAAAATATTTTTAAACTTTCACACGTTGTTTGTTTGATCTCTCATAGAGACCAAAAAATGTTTCTAGACTTCTGATCCTCAGAACCTCTTTGCTTGCTTTCTTTCTGCCACAAACTGTATTTTAATTCCCTTTTATTTTCAGCAGCATTAAAATTTTAATTTCAAATTTATTTGTCATGTACAAAATCATACACAGTACAATATGTAGTGAAATGCTTGTTACGACTGTCCTAAAAATTGAAGAATAAACTATAAACTATCAATATAAAGAAAGAAAAAGAACAATAACTATATCTATAACTACTTAAAGGAGAGTTAAAGGTCATATAAAAATAAAACAAAATAAAATATAAAATAAAATATAAAAACTAAAATAAAAATAAAATGTAGAATACAAAAATATATAAAATGAAATATAAATGCAGTGGCGATTTTACAGGTAATACTGTATGTAAAGTTATAATGAATGACGAATCTGACATTTTACCCCCTTTTCTCTGGTCATCATTTGCCCTTTTTGATTGAAAAACTGCCATTCCAGCCCCTTTTTTCCAATTTAGTTACTTAATTAATCATATTAATAATGTACTTAGGTGATGTTAGCAAGGTCATCGCCATATCATTAGATTTTATTTCACTTTAATAAACTTTAAATAATCTCCATTTAGAAAAGCTATGGAACAGAAAGTGAGAGCGATGCGTCACGGCGTATTAAAACTGAGAATATCGTATTGAGACAAGAGAACATTATCACTGTTGGACAGAGGAAAGGGGGTGGGGCTTCCAGGGGGTGAGTAAACAGCAGAGTTTGACCTGACTGTCAATCATTCCAGAGTCAAGAATCAATCTGCTGTATATGTTATAGAGGGAAGAAAAAAGCCCAGAAGATGCTCTTGTGGTATATATTTCTGTCCTCTGAGTGATGGTCTGGATACAGTAACAGTGAGGTGCGTACAGTATGTTTAGGAAGAACCTGAGCTTCACCCTGTGTTTATGTGTCTAAACAATAAAATAATTCACCACGCAGCAAGAAATACTCCAAAAACTTGGAAAAGACTTTCACAGGAAACACCCTTCACATCTGTTGTTTTCTGTTTGTAAACTGAGCTCTCGTATCAGAGACTCTTAACCATCTACTGAAATATACTGCCTTAAAGATAAGTAATTTCATCTCTAGATGAAAGAGTGTGAGAGAGAGAGAGACAGAGAGAGAAAAATAAAGACAGAGTAAGACAGAGACATACAGACACAGAGGAAGAGAGAAAAATACAGAGACAGACAGTGAGAATGACAAAAAAAGACAGTAAGAAAATTTTAATAGAGAGAGAGAGAGAGATAAAGAGACAGACACTGAAAGAGAGAGACAGATTGAAAAAGAAAGGGACAGAGAGAGAAAGAGAGAGAGAAAAAGAGGGAATGTGGACAGAGCACATACAGACAGAACAGAGGAAGAAAGAAAGAAAGAAAGCCAGACAGAAAAAGGAAGAGACATATGTACACAAATTGAAAGAGAGAGAGCGAGAAAGAGAAAGAGAGGGATTCACAAAATATTTCTAAATGTTTTCAGAGACTGATTACAAGCCCAAATTCTTTCCAACATGAATTATTGGATTTCTTCCTCACTTCAACATCTATAAACACAAACGATGGTTATTTTTAGATTTATATGCTTAGGAGCACTTTTTACCTTTAATCTAATCCTTTTAGTAAGAAAAACAAACTATTAAACACGCATGACCCGAGAGCTGCTCCTAAAAAATAATACATCAGAGAGTGGAACTGGAAAAGACACGGAATTCACAGAACGGCTCACTGCTCCATCTTCAGCCTGATTAACCAGCAGGACTGATGCACGGGCAGCCAGACCTACACCTACATATACAAATATA
The DNA here is from genome assembly GCA_028564935.1 of Neosilurus hyrtlii. Classification (NCBI taxonomy): domain Eukaryota; kingdom Metazoa; phylum Chordata; class Actinopteri; order Siluriformes; family Plotosidae; genus Neosilurus; species Neosilurus hyrtlii. The sequence goes on from JAOUQZ010000017.1 coordinate 15,014,846, forward strand.
AAGCAGTAGACTGAAAGAGCTCTGACTGATTCCACGGTGATTTGTGCCATCAGGTCCAACAAACTCCACAAATTCACCCCGACTGAATTGCTGGAACAGATTCTTACAGAAACAGCCTTCTTGAAGGCAGCACATGAAGTAAACAGTGAGAGCTGTCAGAGAAAACGAACCACCGTGACGTTCCACCAACCCGACTTTTCACTTACAGTCGCTTTAAAATGGTGTATCGGCGGAAAAGCCTGGGAGAACCTCACCAAAATTCTGACCGCGTTCCATACGGCAGGTTCGCAGTAATTTCACTAATGGCTGGTTCGAAATAAAATTTATGCAGAAATAAACAAACAAACACATAAAGTTTGGGTAGTTAGCACGTCCACCTCCCAGCAAGAAAGTCCCGTGTTCGATTCCAAAGGCGTTTCTGTGTGGAGTTTGCATGTTCTCTCTATGTCTGTGTGGGTTTCCTCCGGGTACTCCGGTTTCCTCCCACAGTCAGCATGCACAGTAGGCTAACTGGCGGTGCAGAATTGCCCCCTAGGTGTGAGTATAACTGTGAATGGTTGTATGCGTGTTAGCCCTGCGGTGGTCTCTCGAGCTGGTTAGGGTGTACCCCGCCTTCAGGGTCGGCTGAGACCCAAATTAGGATTAAGCGGCTTTAGAAAATGAACGAATAAAGTTTTGTAAAAGAACTTGAACATCTCAGTGCGTGCGCCCTGTAAGTGCAGTAATATTAAAGCGTCCTGCTGCTCGCCTGCGCGTGGATCGGTAAGGTGTCCGCTGGAAAAGACTTTTGTTTCAAAAATGCGCACTGCAAGGTGTACCGGGTGCGCGTGCCAATCGTTTGCGCCGTTAATTCATGCCCCGACGTTAAAACGCGGGCGAACAGAAGGGACAGGACGGGAGAGAGAGAGAGAGAGAGAGAGAGAGAGAGAGAGAGAGAACTTTTCACCGTGTGCAGATCGGCTGAGGGATGCGGCGGCCGGCTGCGGGACAAAGGCGAGCAGGGTGCAGGCCACCATTCCAGCGCAGGCGCGCGTTACCGCCTGGAGGACGAACATCTCGGCGCGCGCGCGGTGATCTCGGACCCCGAAGAGGAGGAAGAAGGAGCAGGGGGAGCAGACTTTGATCTCCGGCTCTAGGTGTGGAGTTCAGGCTTCAGGGACGCTCTGGTGCGCGCGTGGCTGTTATTCCACCCTGCGCGTCGACCCTCTCCGTTAGAGCGCACGGCTCGGGAAAGAGGAGCGACCACCGCGTTCAGCGCGAGCACAGGAGCGCACGTCACTGCTCATGTTCACCTCCGAGCCGTTTGTATGAGAGAGAGAGAGAGAGAGAGAGAGAGAGAGCACCGAGGAAGGGGGAGGAGAGAGGAAGGATCATGCACTGATCCCGTCTCTCTCTCTCTCTCTCTCCCCCCCTCTCTTTTTTCTCCCCGGGAGGAATTCTCAATCACCCGAAGTGGGGGTTGCCATGGACACGGCTTCCGTAGGCGCGAGAGGTCAGACTCTCCAAGACCGCGCGCAATCAATGGACCTGACTCTGGAAGACCAAAAGGGCCAAAACACCCCCCCTCCCCCCTCCACGTTATCAACACAGGCTCACGTGCAAAAAGTTTAAGGTGCAAGAGTTGGCCCCTCCTCTTTCTTTCTCCACAGGGTACAAATTACCCGGAAGTATAATAATAATAATAAATAAATAATCAATCAATCAATCAAAAATGGATCCAGTCGTGAGCAATAATTTGCGAGAATCGATGTTTGGAAAACTCCCAGACGTCTGATCCAGGATGCACACAGGCCGCCTGTCGGTTATTTTTCGAGACACTCTCAGCGGCACCGCAAGCCCTTGCGCTGTAACGGGTGAGAATTATCCAAATATATTCAAAACATTTCAAAACTCTCACACTCCTTTGCTGAACCACTTGATCCTATTAGGGTCGCAGGGAGGCTGAGGCCTATCTCAGCCGACTCTGGGCAAAGGTGGGGTACACCTTGAACAACTCACCAGACCACTGCAGGGCCAACACACACACACACACACACATTCACACTCACTCTCACTCCTAGGGGTGATTTGGAACAGCTACTTAGTGTAATGTAATATACACTTTGTATACTTTGAACTGTGGGAGGAAACCACAGTACCCAGAGGAAACCCACGCAAGCATGGGGAGATCCCCATATGCCCGGGACTTGAACCCAGGACATTCTTTCTTTCATTCAAATATACAAATCGATTAAAGATTGGCTAAGGTTAGGGTTAGGGTTCAGAGAAGGGCTTAGTGTTTATGCACAATTAAACAAAATCCAATCACATCAACACCATCTCTTATTTAAACATGTATTAAATTCCCTTTGAAGTTTCTTAGTGTTTTTTCTCGAATCCCAAATCCGAGGCACTCTACAAACAACCACAAACATACACAAGCGCATTCCAGGAACCACAACTGTTAATAATAAACACTTGCACTCAGGGACCCTGGGACGGAGCGACATCCTTTCTCTAGTTTCTCTCTTAGCATGTTTCCATGGATGTCGTACAGAAGAGGGAGAAGATGAGTTCTAGGGTTCTGATTGGACGGCGTGTCCGTGCGGAGGCTACAGGAATGATTACGGTTTGGATTAATGAGGAAATTTGAAATGACTGAGATACCTGTTGGAGTTAGAAGGTTAAATTAATATTTGTTGAAATGTTTAAATTCATGTTCTCCCACTGCTTGCATGGGTTTCCTCCGGGAACTCCGGTCTCTTTCCACAGTCCAAAAACATGCACGGTAGGCTAATCGGCTGTTTTAAGTCACCCCTAGGTGTGAGTGTGAGTGTGGATGGTTGTATGTGTGTTGGCCCTGAGATGACCTGGTGAGCTGTTCAGGGTGTACCCCGCCCTCGGCCACAGTCGGCTGAGATGGGCGCCAGCTGGGCTCCTAATTAGGATGAAGCGACTTAGAAAATGAAAGAATGAATGTGTATATCCTTAAAATGTTATTTAATAAAATAAATTAGGCTGGATTAAAAAAATTAATAAATCCTGGTTTCTCATCAGATCTTTTTGAAAACCTAAATGCGGCACAACTTTTCTTTTTTTTTAATAGAGAAATGAGGTGACTGTTGAAGCCCAAAAGCTTTTAAAGCTAAATGTAGGTAAAGTGACTGAAGCTGGGACCTTGAGGCGGCTTGCAGCAATTTGTTGAGGAGATTTTTTAAATAAATAAACAAGAATAAATAGCAAGGACCTTTTAGAAGTACTTGTTTATTTCAATTTTCTGCTTCACAATCCACCCTAGATGAGCCGTCTAGACATCTACATGTATAGTTAACGTATTCAACTCTGAAAACCTGTCTATAGAACAGCAGCACTGCAGTTCCAAAAATCTTTAGAAAATAAAACTATTTCAAACAGCAATCTCACAATCGCCACATCTAACATTCAATCAACTTTTGGGTTGTTTTTACGTTGTTGGAGGCATTTTCCGAGGTTTTGAGTATGCTTTTTTTGAAAAAATTTTTTTTTACATGCGGCGCCAGTTTCCTGGTGCGGACGTTGATGAGAAATGATGATTTTTTTTTTAATCCAGCCTAAAATAAAACATATTTTTTGGTTGCATCAAATGAGGAGGCAATTATTTATTTAATTTTAAAAATTTATAATATTAAAAAAAAAAAAAAATTCCTGAGAAACCGAACATGTATTTGCTCTGTGTATGGACTGGTTGGCGTTCCACACCAGGGCCCACTTTACAAATCCAGGGCTTTTTGTTTTTGCTTCAGTCGCCTCACCTCCACACAGAGGACTTCCACCGCAAACCGCTTAAATTAGATTCATACACATTAAATACACACCTTCACCTTTTACTGTTTTAGTTTTTATCCCATAAACACCAGGAGGATTGTGTGGTCTCGGAGAAACTTTTTAATTCGGACTCAAGTCTTGTTTCTAAAATTAAATACAAATCTTCTACTGCAGGAAAACATTCATTCATATTTACCAAACACTTGATCCTCATCAATAGTAAAATAAAAATAAAAAATTATTTATAAAAATAGAGAAAATGCCCTTTTTGCTAAAAGTCTTAAAGAGCCCCAGTAATGTTCATCCTTACAGCATAATCCGTGTGTAATGCGATACATTTAAGTGATACGAAGCTTATTTTAACATAAATAACCATAAAAAGCTCTATACTGGGTAATTTTATCTGGTGGATTACTAGTGGGGGCTGAACCACTGCGGAACAACCATTTTTTCCCGGAAGTGATGTGAACACAGTGAGCCGGGTCATTCAGCGCAAATAAACAAGCAGCGAGCGACATTTTAGGTGATAAAACTCGCCGCGTACGGCCCTTCCCTTTTCCTGGTTCCTTTTGGCTTTGAGTTTTTATGAAGGAATTCCGTAGGAACAGCATCCGGTTTAGACGTAAAATCTTTGGCTTCGTGCCGAGTAGTTCTGCCTTGAGGTCACGACGATAGCAGGTCGGGTTGAAGCGGTCTTCACAGAGAACCGAATTGCGTACGAAAGGAAACGTTTTCAGAGTACGGCCCGTGCGGATTTTTGTTTTGTTTTCCGCGATTTCGACGCTTGTTGTTTGTGCAGCCGTATGCTCTGCACTCCACCGTTCTCCTGGCGACACACATCTCAGTACTGGCTGATAATGTGTTATCTTAGACTGGTGTCTACTGCACGCAGCCCAGCCAATAGGAAAAAACAGCGAGTTCGCATCACTACCAGGGCTGGAACAGCCAATGAAGAAGGCAACATGTCGCTCGGCATGCCTAGTAGTAGTAATAGTAATAGTGGTAGTAGTGTGGCGGCACTCACACTTACTTGACAAGAAGCAAGGACCGACATTACCTGACGAATCCGCTGATGTCAGACGTGATCGTTTTAAAGAGCTAGTAATACAAATTCATCACAGGTACCCTTTAACCACATACTTGAACGTGCATTTCAGAATATTCAGTCTTAAGTGGGATATTTTACCATGAAACTCATTAATTTGCACATTAATTAAATCCTACTAGGGTTGAGGGGAGGCTGGAGCCTATCTCAGCCGTCTCAGGGCAAAGCAAGGGTATATTGTGAAGAGCTAAATACCAATACACAAAAAAACATACAGACTCACACCTAGAATCTATCGGAAACAGCCTCATGTGCGTATCTGGACTGTGGGAGGAAACCAGAGGAAACCACAGGAAGAACATGCAAACCCTACAAACAACCTTCATGCTGTGAGGTTGACATTGTAACCACTACACCACAGTACCCATTCATCACTCACTCATTTAACTAACCACTAAATCTTATTAGGGTCATGGGGAGGCTGGAGCCTATCTCAGCCGACACTGGATGAAGGCGGGGTACTCCAGTAAATAGCTTACCAGTCCATTGCAGGGTAACATACATACACCCTCTCACACCTAGGGGCAATTTAGAACAGTTAGCCTAATGTGCATGTATTGTGGATTGTGGGAGGAAACTGGAGTACCCGGATGAAACCCACGCAAGCATGAGGATATCATGCAAACTCCACACAGAAACGCCCTTGCTGAGCCCCAGAAATTCAAATTATTATTATTAATTTTTTTAAAAATGAAAATTGTAACATCATTATTTAATTCCCAGCTGTGTACAAGGTTCTACCTCGTGACTAGAAACCACCAGTGACCACATGATGAATTGAGTTGGTGGTCCATCACTCCTACAGGTCTCCATGGTGCTGTGCTGATGAGGTGGATAAGTGACTTTGTGATTATTAGACACCCAAGAGGCTGAGATCAGCAAATCCAAACCTCTGACTCAAGAGTGTCTCATAGTGACCTCTAGAGGTGGAACAACTAAACAAAATTACTCAGAACAGCCTCTCATGATGAAGCGCCTGATAAAAGCATGATGTCATTTCTACAGAGTCCAACCTTTAATTGATGTGGGTTGACTATCTGATCTGGCCTCAGTGTAATATTTTTTAAAAATATACATATATTTAGCCAAAGCTCTTCATTATCTCCAGCTTGGTCAGCAGTCCTACTTCGCTGATTACATGCTGGTGCTGAATCACAGAGCGAGGCTCTAATCTCCAGCTTTCATCTCTGACATAAAGAACAGGCCGTAAAGGTCTGATGATATGAAATTACGTGCAGAAGTAATCAGCTTAGGTCATCTGCTGAGGATCGGTAGTCATCCAGATGATCTGTCTGAGAGTGCGTGGGAGGTCAGAGAAAGAGGAGGAACAACCACGAGAACCGAGGTTCAGATTCGCCAAAAACAAACCAAAAAACAACATGGCGTCCGGTTGGAATTTAGAAGGTAGTTAAGAGAGGAATTGGAGCAAAACACATGGGATTAACCTGAGCCAGAGGAGTGAAAACACTCTGCTTGTTTGTTTGTTTTATTCCAGACTACGGAGATACAGAAATCAAAATAAATGGAAAAAAAAATAAAGCTACTATGTATTTTTTCAAAGTAACAGGGGAAGCTAACATCCATAATTATTTTACTTTTTTTAAGATTACAGTATAGTATATTTATGCTGGGTTTCACTGGGGCTGCGATGTCCATGATCTCCACGATTTGAGAGAATTGTGATGAGCGTGGGGGGTTATGGGATCAAATTGTGAAATTGTGATGATCTTGAGGGAACTTGGTGGAATCGTGAAGATCTTGAGGGAACTTGATGGAATCGTGATGAACTTGAGGAAACTGGGTGGAATCGTGATGATCCTGAGGGAACTTGGTGGAATCATGAAGATCTTGAGGGAACTTGGTTGAATCGTGATGTTCTTGAGGGAACTTGGTAGAATCGTGATGATCTTGAGGGAACTTGGTTGAATCGTGATGTTCTTGAGGGATCTTATTGAAATCGTGATGATCTTGAGGGAACTTGGTGGAATCGTGATGATCTTGAGGGATCTCATTGAAATCGTGATGATCTTGAGGGAACTTGGTGGAATCGTGATGATCTTGAGGGAACTTGGTAGAATCGTGATGATCTTGAGGAAACTTGGAATTGTGATGATTGTGACTGTCAAAAAATGTTTTCCACGATTATTAAGATTATTAGACACCAATCGTGATAGAACATGGGAGTTGTAGTAGAGCGCAGTAGAGCTTAACAGACCTAGCTTGATGCAGCATCGTAGGGGAACTTGGAAACAAGATTCCTTCAAGTTTTATATCTTGGATGCACCCCGCCTCCTTTTTATACCCGAATGGTGCTCCAAGTGTTCTCATAAATCATGGAGCTTCATGCTATTTTGAATGGTGGAGGTAGGGGACATTTTAAAAACAGAATGAAAACAGTTTAAAAACAGAATGAAAATTTGTCCTGTTTTGTATGAAACCATAGCAAGTAAAAATGTTCCTATCGAGGTCTCAACCAAAGTGCATATGAATTATTACATCACTATATAATAATATGGGGTGGCATGGTGGCACAGTGGTTAGCCCGTTTTACCTCACAGCAAGAAGGCCCAAGTTCGATTCCCGGGCTCGGGTGTTTCTGTGTGGAGTTCTCCCTGCGCCTGCACGGGTTTCCTCTGTGTACTCCGGTTTCCTCACACAATCCAAAAACATGCATAGTAGGCTGATTGGCTGTTCCAAATCACCTCTAGGTGTGTGAGTGTGAATGGGTGTGTGTGCTGCCCTGCGATGAACTGGCGAGCTGTTCAGGGTGTACCCTGAGAACTTCAGCCTCTCCGTGACCCTAATTAGGGTTAAGCGGCTTAGAAAATGAATGAATGAATATAATAATATAACTCATGCACTTTACTGAGATTTACAGGTTAGTTGAAATTGTATACTAATATTCAAACATCAATATTTTCACAATAGCTCTCACTGTAAACACCACTGCTGGGACTTTTAGCCCCACCTTTCCCTACGCATCTAATTAAGCTTCATTATCATTTCCTACGGTTTAACTTACGAAAATGATATTTCTCCCAACGTCACTGCATTCTATCCACTAGATATCGGATATTTCCGATATTACTCATCATCATCTTCTTCCACTTTACCCGGGGGTCACAGGGGCAGCAGCCTGCAGTGAAGTCCAGACATCCCTCTCCCCAGCCACTCTCCAGCCGCGGAATGGTGACCTCAAATATCCGATTCGCTGTTTATCCATTAGTGCCGACCCTGTTGGGAGTTATTAAGAAGATTGCTGGTGAACCGCAAGCGTTATTATGGTTATTGTTTGTGCGTAAGAGGCCTCACGCTGTGGAGCTGGAAGGAGCAGCTGTGAGATATAAACCAAATCAGCACGCCACTGGCCTTACTCATCATCCCAACCCTCTGTGTGTGGGCTCAGAGCATGCCGGAGCGCAGCAGTGAGACCTCACGTCCAAACCTGCTACTTCCTTTTACTAAAGGGACGACAGCGAACAGGAACAAACACTAATCATCAGAGTATGTACGGCATGTACGGCTTTAATCCAAAGATGATTATTTGCCAGAGTTGATGGTGTGATGGGAAGAAAATGTTAACTGTGCGCACATTCTTCACATACGTCATGTTAGGACTGCAAAAATAAATTTAAAAAATGAATGAATTAATGAGAATATA
>JAOUQZ010000017.1:15023494-15040002 GCA_028564935.1 Neosilurus hyrtlii
TATATATACATATACATATAAATATATACATACACACACACACACACACACATACACACACACACACACACACACATATATATATATATACACAAGTTTAACTATTGCAAATTCTGAAATAGTAGTGTATGTCCTCTTAACACTTTTAGTATTCATCATCTCTTAATGACGAACACATGATTCTAACTCAGTACGCTGACTGTTAGACATTATCTTGCCTGTGGTTTTCATTAGTTATCAATAATCCGCGAGCAATCTATCAGTAAGTAATAATAAAAATCACATGTAAACGTATAGTATCATATTGTATAATATAGTAAAATACAACTTAATGAAATATTACAGTTCTTGATCATCTCCTCTCCTTTTGTGGTCGACTGCACAAATATAAACATATGTCTAACCTTATTTTATTTAGGAATTTACAATGTAACGTGTGCCAGAGAATTGCTGGCACGTTCCCCGTACCATCATTACAGAGTCATTTATTGAACAGAGAACCACGCAAAGGCTTCCTCATAAAATCCCTACAATAATTACTACCTTGTCAATAATTAATATTCATTTTCTCAATGACATCAGCAGCTGATGCTAATAAGAGTGTGCTGATTGATCGACTTGCCCTCAGGCTCCTTGGAGTCTGGCCTTAATATTCCTGCTCTAATCCTTCACCCCCAGTCACACTGGGAAACCCACTGCCTTTCCAAATGTTTAATGATGGATAGATTCTATTAAAATGGTTCACTTCCCTCCTTTTCAAGTCAAGTAAAAGCCTTATAGACTCATTCACATATGGGTTTGATGTTCGGTAAGAGGTCTTCTCCAATTAAAACCAGCGCGTACTGGACCTTTGTAGGCATTTTTCTCCTGCATATTCAAACGTTAGCACTGTCCCATGCAGAACCCAGTGGAAGTTATTTAGCTCAAGTTGGGATTTGAGACAACTAGTTAAAATCACCATAGTAAAGGGGCTTCGCCATCAAGTGTAATGCTACCAAATTGATAGTGTTTATATACATGCAATCAGGAGTAATCAAGCTTCGGGACTTTTTGTACACAAGGAAGGGCAAGAATTTGTAATGAGCTAATATACTTTCCTACCGAGAGAAGAAAAACAGGAAATGTCTCTGAAGTGATAGCAGAAATCCCACTAGACACAAGCTCTACTGGGAGGGGGATGGATATGTGCGATTAACCAGGAAAAGTTTGCTTTAAAGTTTAACCATTTCACAAAATCATTCTGAACCATACGATTTTTCCAGAGCAACTTACATTTAATTTAATTTATACAACTCCGAAGTTTTGGGGTAAAGGTCTTGCTCAATGGCCCAGCAGTGGTAGCTTGGTAGTACTGGGATTTGAACCTTCAACCTCCTGATTGATAATTAAACTATGCTACTTACACCACCACCACCCCTGGAAAGTAAAACACATAGGCTATTTACTAGTCAACAGGCAATTTTAATATTGGCACCCTTAACTGGAACCAATGGTACTGGACCAGTGGAACATGCATAGCAGTCACAGTTTTCCTTTGCCCGAAGTTTCCTCTCATGTCATCTCAGGAAGTTTTTTTCCACTGTGTCACCTCTGGCTTGCTCATTAGGGATCTAAATCCGCAACCGAAATTGCTGATTTGTGACACTTTTAAAATTGTTTGTGTGGTGGAAAAAAAACCCCTTCTGCATTGCTTGGGTTTTGAGGCTGCAGGAACGTCATTACATCTATATCTTAGGTTTTTTTTTCCGCCTCTCACTGTTTAGAAGGATTAGGCCTTGAGTCTTTCTTCCACTGTCAGGGGAATAACTAAAGATCGTTGGATGGAGTAGACGAGTTGAAGTGACATTAATATATGTTTGTGAGGAGCTGGGATTGGATATATCCCCTGGGATTAAATGAGATACGCACAAGAGCCTTTGGACGGCTGTATCTGCCATAGCTCCACCGCATTCTGAACCTGAAATCTAAGTTTACGCAGCATATCCTCTGACTCATCTCATCGAATCTCTCTGCTAATCTATTTCCTGGCCATGTGAGCATCTTGTTATGTAACAAGTCACTGCTCGCCGCACATTACCTCACCGGTGGTGTCGCAGGACGGAATTGCGTGGACAGGAACGAGAAAATTGACCACTACGCTTCAGGCAAGCTGAGGAACCCACAGACGTTTGAGTCTGAGTCTATGTGTGGGTGGCTGCCAGGACATATTAGGAACCACACTGCTGTTAATCGACACGCACAACTCGCTCGGACAGGATTCAACTCAAACACATGTACATGTACATGTTCGCTCGTGTGAATCCGGGGTTGGGAAAACACACATGCGGTGATGTATGAAGGACAGGAATGTAGGGGTATGCAAGGACGCACACGTAGTACATACACAGAAATGTACATGCCTACAGAGATCACATTGGTGTTCATTTCCCTGAATGTTCCTCATGGATGTTTATATACAATATTCCTTCCAGCTTAATAAAAAATATAATAATAATTTACACATAATAGAGTCCTATCCTACTTAAAAACTTTCTGTGAAATTTTTCCAAACATCTGCCTAAAAATAAATCTTCTCCATTTATCGGTGCACCTCAAACTCCCACGAGGTGGAAATGGTCTGGAAACTTCCAAATGTCCTGGAAGCCACACTAACTATAATACCTGTCCATCAAGAGCACTCAAGCCGATCCCTGGGCATTAGCTTGACGTCAACGTAATATTTAGATTTATATTTAGAACTCATTATTTATTTTACAAGCAAATCGTCAAGACAGAATTTTAGCAATGGGTTCTGCTTCAGAGTCTGATGTAACCATGGTGTAATAACTTGGAAAAAAAACGTATCCAGTGCAGAACAAACTTCATATCTATCTTCTTTCCATAAGATTCATTCATTCATTTTCTGAGCCACTTAATCCTAATAAGGGTCGCAGGGAGGCTTGCGCCCATCTCAGCCGACTTTGGGCAAGGGTGGGGTACACCCTGGACAGCTTATTTTCGTAGCATTGTATACAATTGGGCGGCACGGTGGCGCAGTGGTTAGCACGTCCGCCTCACAGCAAGAAGGTTCTGGGTTCGATTCCCAGCTCGGGCTTTTCTGTATGGAGTTTGCATGTTCTCCCTGTGCTTGTGTGGTTTCCTCCGGGTACTCCGGTTTCCTCCCACAGTCCAAAAACATGCACAGCAGGCTAATTGGCTGTTCCAATGATTGTGTGACTGATGGCCCTGCGATGGCCTGGCAAGCCGTCCCTTGCCCAGAGTCGGCTGAGATGAGCGCCAGCCACCCTGCAACCCTAATTAGGAATAAGCGGTTCAGAAAATGATATATATGTATATTTTTATAATATTAGGAATGAATAGTAAATATATTTTCTCCTTTAGTGACAGTTCATGGAAAAGGATATGAGCAAATATACTAGTAGGAGATTACCCAATCAGAATGCATGCATACATATCTATATATCTATCTGTCTATCTATACTAGTGCTGCACCTACAAATCCACTAGAGGGCGCTACAATTTTAGGGAAGTACAACTCCTCATTTTTGTGCCTGTACAGCATTAAATAGCTCTCAAAATTTCTCACTCTTTCATTTACATAACTTGATCGAATCCCTCAGGGCTTTGTTTTACAACCGTGTTTTACAGGCATCCTAAAAGTGTCAACAGTCAGTCGAGCACAATAAAAAACACCAGTGTTTAGCTGTGAAAAAAAATGCAAAAACCAGTCGGCCAAGAAGGTGAGAGCAAGAAAAAAAAACTAAGCAAAAACAAACACAAGGACAAAGATAATCTTAGCTTGCCATTAGTGAAAATTTCCAAAATGAATGAGGCCTTTGGAAGGTCAGATGTCTTGAGCGTGTGGTGAAACAGCCCTGCTGAGATAGGGCTAATGTTACAGAGCACTGACTTCAAGCCGTGAAGGTGATTCAGATCAGGTCCGACTGGTTTCTCTAGGATTATTCTGTGACCTGCTGAAACCACGAAAAGAACCTTGGGTATGCTGGAGCGGTGTTGAAATGAAAAACGTGGATCGGAATATTTTTGAGGGGTAAAGAGACATGAAGCATGAAGTCTTTGTGTGTGACTCAGGATTCTTGCGCAACAAAAACATCACACCCTGATCATGCCCATGCCTGCGCTGGCACTCCTCAATGACTTCAAATCAAGTTCCTCATGTGTTTATGGCAAAAACAAACCAAAACAAAACAAAACATCCTCATCCAAAATCCGCACTATTACTGATAGGAGTATATGAACAAACACCATGACGTTTACGAGTACCTGATCTGTTAGCTTCAAAGAGAATGACTGCTAATCCAATCAAGAAGAGGAAGTTTATTAATAAAGTATGGGGTTTTTTTCATACATGCATAATAAAGTGGTGTGAAAAGTATATTTAGAATCAGGATTGGTGGTAAAAACTTTAAGTTTGAATATCATTGCTAAGCACAAATGCATTCTTGCTTTTATTTTCACAAAAAAAATGTATGATGTATCAGTAACTATGAATAATTTCTAAGTATTTGAGTATTAGACAGAAACCCTGACTTTGCCGTCAATTTGAAAACTGGCCAGGCATGGAAAGATACGGTGCATGTTAAGAGACAACAAGCTGAGGCTAGCAGCTAGCGCTGATTTCTACTGAATTCTTTATTCAATTTGTTGAAAATGTTGTTGCGTTGGAAGTGAAACTAGTTTACTTGCGATGGTGAGATGTTCGTGATTTCAATGCTTTCGCCACTACATCATCACATAAAAAATGCTAACCTCCCCAGTGAGCACTAGCAAAAGCCATGTGCTGGTTGTCTGCCTCTACTCCACTACACCATACAAATAAATAGTTGGATACAATCACCAAAAATGTAATTTTATTGATTTCGGATGAAGCCAGGAATCAAACTCAATCTATCTTTGGAGTATACTGAGGCATTCTGAAAGACTTTTTTTTTTTTTTGACTTAATAGTGTGGGCTGAACGTTTATAGGAATCCACTTCACTATCAGGATGAGATTTTCTCTACCAAGGGGATGCAAAACTGATAGAAGAAGAAGTGTCTAGACTGTAGGGGAGGTTATGTTAAAAAATAAAATAAATTTGGTCTAAATTTGTTCAACCATTGCATCATGGTGAGCCTATGAACTTTTCAGCCCACCCTGAAATCACCCCGCTGAAACCACCAGATTGGAAGCGGACAGATAAGAGAGAACTTCAGTAAAACTAAGGAACATTGCGAATCATCACAGAAGATGGTCTTAATTAAATATCCTTCACTTTTACAAACAGATCCATTAGCCAGAAATAACGTAGCAGCAGGCACACTAGTAGAATCTCAATTCAAAACAATGATCATTTATACTTAAAAAGTTAAATATTACACTCATTCACCAATAGAAATGTCCAAAAAATCCAAGAATTCATAGAACCATCCATCCTTGGCACCATTTCCCCCACATACAGCACCTTTCTTAAACATACACACAGAGACCTATTCGTAACTACATCTTACAGGACAGGATCCCAACCCTTATCCTGGAGAACCTTCTTAACAATCATCTAGTGTCATCTCTGCTGTAACACACCCCACAGTTAAGGTGTGACAGTTTTCCTGATTAGCAGGCCATGGGGTTCTCTAGGGCCAGGATTGGAAACCTGTGTCTAGAGCAGAGGTGTCCACTCTTATCTGCGAATGACCAGTGTCGGTGTAGGTCATTCCATTACAACCATGCAGGAGCCACACCTTCCACCTGTTTTAATCAATTAGTCTACACTTTCAAACAGGTGGAGGGTGTGGCTGAAAACCTGCATCCACATCGTCTCTTTGTGGTTAGGATTGGACACCCCTGGTCTAGAACAAATGTGGTACACAGTAGCTTCCCTGTTCCTGTTTCATGCTAATTATTATAAAGTAAAAGGTATACACCAGTCCAGGAGTAGCATTCCTGCTTTGGGAAGTAATTATTGACCAAGAGGTCCAACATTTTAGTTTGTTGGGAAGCCAAATGGAACCTTAGTCTAGCTGGAACCGAGTCCCAATCTCTTCAAAGCCTGCTTGCGGTCCTCGGTATTCTTGCTCTGTGGAGAGATGAGCACGCTTATTCTCTGTGACCGAATAGACTTCTGGGGCTCACTCCTTGGCTGTGCTGGTGATGAAGGAGAGATGGGTAGAGATCTCCTGTACAGTAGTTCTCTGTTTGATTCAGAAGGTGTCTGGTCACTACTCAAGTCGCTCCTGTTTTCCATGGCAGAAGGCCGAAGTCGGTTATTTTGTCCAAGCTGAAGTGCCACATACTCGGGACTGTCTTTTTGGCCTGTTATCCGTGAGGGATTCTCAAGTGTAAAGCTTTTCCTGCTTGTGCCCGACTGCTCAGTTGAAGCCGATTTCATTTCAAAGGGTTTTGGACTTGGTGCCCTTGTGATCAAGAGATGTTCTCCTTTATCATGGTGAGCAGGTAAAAAGGAAAAATTCGTTTTTCCTTGTGCATCAACTACTGCATGGTGCTCGGCATGCACAAGCGATGAATCAGGAGAATCTACAGAAGGTGATGCTGCAGAAAAGGATGTCAATGGAGAGGCCTTATGTGGTGGACTGGGACTGAGGCCTGAGTCGATCTCATCATTTCTGAGCAAGCCTAGTTTCTTCAGAGCTTCCAGGTGAACCTTCTGTTGGTTGACTGCCATACGGTCACCTGGTGAAACGAGGGAATGAGTTGGTAGAGGATCTTTATAGTTTTTAAGAACAATGCTGGAAGGCAGTTTTTTGGGTTTGGGTGCCACACTAGGTGGACTTTTAGGTTCCCCATAATCCACTACAGTGACTGAACTCATATCTGGAGAAATGGTTGAGGAAATTGGCTGGTCTGACACTGTATGGCCACCTTTCACCGGAACTACCGGGACTTTTTCAGGGACTTTCTTCAATGATGTTTTTTTGCGCAAATTGTCTAGGTCACTTATGGACAGCTGCCCTCTTGGGCTTGAAGACTGTGGTGTTGGAGGCATATTTGTATCAAAATGTCCATCAAAAGCTGGTGGAGGAGCAATTTGTATGTTTTCATTTTGAAAAAGCTGTGATGGGAATTGGGATGCAAGCTGTGAAGGAGGTTGGATTGCCTTTTGGGGTTGTCCTGCTGGCAGAGTGTGTACTGGTGGAAGGAGTACTGGCTCATCCATAAAATCTGAAGGAGGAGGAAGCAGATCCACTGGCATATTGGGTGAAATGCTCTTCTGCTTCAGATTGGCCAATGGATCGAGAGTACTCTTAAGATGGTTGTCTTTGGCTATAACACCACTTGAAGTGCCGGATTTGACTGGCGGCTCAGGTATAAAAGGAGGTGGCAAGTCAGTCAACGTGCTGGATGAGTAAGAATTTGGTTCAGGTCTCCCATGATTTGGAGCTGATATAGCAGTTCCATCTGTAGAAGTCAGTACTGGAGAATACTGGTGTGAGTTTAATGCAGCAGTTTTAGGTGTATTAACCAATACAGCTGGGGTTTTTACACTGGAGGAGGCTCTTTTCAGCAATTTGGCATTGCCATTGGCTAAAACAAGTGGAGTTGGAACAAGCAGTCTGTTATGGTTTTTCCCCAAAACTTTATTGGGATCATCATGGACCGATAGCCCTGAAAGACAAACAAGTAGAAAGAAATGTGATAAATGGCTGGTCTCTACATAAAGCACAACAATAGGGCAACTGTGCAAAACAAATGCATGAAATATATTTAAAGAGGTTTTGTGTAATCATCATTTAAACCATAAACTACAAAGCAGAGCTTGTTTGTCTGTCCATCTGTTGGTTTGTTTGCTTGTCACATTGCTGACCACACACACATGCACGGATTTTCACCAAACTTGGTGGGAACACTACCCTACCAGAGTTCTAGACATGGTTTGATTTTGGAATATGAAAGGGTCAGAGGACAGATAGAGTGCTTATAACTTCGAAATGAGTGTTGATAGACAAGATGTTACTATGTTACACTAATAGGAAACCATATATTTTCTTTCAAATGAAGCGGTTACCTTTGACCTTAAGTTACCATGAAAGGTTAAATCCAAGCCATCAAGTGAATTCTTCAAATGAGGGAGGACGCTAATTTGGTCATGTCCAGGTATTAAAATATACATCATAAGATGAGCACATGGGAAATTAAAACCAGTATCCATATAGGTCCTAGCTGCTACATTATCCATGCTAGGTGGTGGAGGTACCTTGCACCTTACATGAGTGCCCCTCTAGCTTAAATCTGTTTTTCTTCATATAACTTCACTCAGACCTTTCACAGCTGATAAAGGGCTTTTGTTGAAAAGGTTTCTCTGGCAACTTTGTGTAGATTTTATTGATTTTTTTATCCGCAGCCAGTTACTTCCTGGTGTGAAGTGCTCTTCACCGATTCTGCTTTGTGACACCGTGTGCTAAACTGAAGCCATGACCCAAGTAAACCCTGATGTATGTCTTCATTAGCAAGGATTTTGCAAGCTTTCCTTGTAACCTCTGGATGTTTTTTTTTTGCAGACATTGAAATGGGTGCTCATGTGGCCACTCACCCTTTGGATTCACAGAGCTAAAGTGAGCCATCTTATTTGTCAGATTGTGGTCAAATTCACCAGTTGACACCCCGCTGTCATCCTGCACTGCCAGAGAATCGATGGTTTCCTCCAGGAACATGAGGCATGCGCGCTCCTCAGCAGAAAGATGCTCCATGCTGTCGTCACTCTGTCATGAATAAAAAAAAGCTTTAAAGTAAAGAATGTTTTACGTCAGATTGTCAACTATCCATCCATCCATCATCTATACCACATATCCATCAGACTCACAGAAAAAGCTGGAGCCAATCCCAGTCCCAGGGCTAATATGGACACAAACAAGCATTCACATTCACACCTGAGGGCAATTTAGTACTTAGAATTATAGGAGAAAACTGGAGTACCCAGAGGAAACCCAGGTAATTGAATACAAACTCCACAGAGTCAGTAATGAGGTTCAAACCCAGAAACTTCATGCTGTGAGATGACAATGCTAACCGCTACACCACTGTGCCACCTGATTGGTTGACCAGATGACCTATAAATTCATTGTGTCCTGTGTATAGCCTTTAACAGAATGACGTTATGACCTTTGTTATACAAATGAAACAGCTTCAAAAAAGCAATATCCTTAAATCATTAACTATGAAAAAGTTGCTTTGTGAAGCCAAAACCTGGATCATAATCCCATGGGCAAAGTACACACAGCTACTGAAGATCAAGATTAAGCGCTGTTGCATAACTGTGAAGTTAAAACTCTTCTGTGAAAGCTGCAAAAGTCTTTTACCAATCCAGCGTTTGTCAAACATTCATCTTTTTGAACTGCTGCTCCCTTTTTTGCTACCTTACTGTAGAGCCTTGCATTCATATGGTATGATATCAAACTGCAAAAATTCCAAGCATTTATTTATACACACTTTCCTGCATTGTTTCCAAGTGTGGTAGGTCTGAGCTTGGATTTGGAGCTCTGGAAGACTCATGTTTGTTGTCCTTATCTACTGTATCAACAGACAACCTAACCCAATATTTAACACCACTTCACAGCTTCCTTTTCGCACATAAAAGCCGGTTGATATGCGAGAATTGCGGCTAGGACTACCGTGTCTATTCCGGATTTCCGGATGGAGCCTGTTTTTGGATTTTCTGTTGGACAGAAGAAATATGCACCTGAAAAACATGATCGTCAGTCCCAACTGTCTCAACGTCTCAACTGTCATGTCTACCAGCAGTAACTACCATGCTTACATAACAGTTGCCGTTCTCCGGTTTCCTCCCACGGTCCCAAAACATGCACAGTGGGCCCATTGGCTGTTCCAAATTGGACCTAGGTGTGAGAGTAAATGTGAATAAATGGTTGTGTGTGTGCAGTGGCCTGGCGAGCTGTCCAGGGTGGACCCCGCCTTCGTCCAGAGTCGGTTGAGGTAGGCGCCAGCCTCCCTGCAACCCTAATTAGGATTAGGTGGCTTAGAAAATGATAATGATGATGATGATGCTAAATTCAGAGCACAACTTGTCAGTTTGATGACTAGATTTTTTAATTCATCATGGTCACAGCGACAGCGACGCCCACAAAACTCCATAAAAGGCAAAGGCAAAAACTAAGTTCTCCAGTACTGCAGCCACAGCAGCAGGTCAGCTACTCTACCATTTCCCCCAATATATTGGGTGCCATAATCTTTGTTCTAATTGAATTGCATAAATTTAGGCAAAAATTTACAACACTAGCCCTGTGATGGATCAGAGACCTGTTCCTGGTTTATACACCAACACCCAAAGGTCCTGCTTTAGATAAGCGTATATATATTAATTGGACTGATGGATGGGTAGTTAGATGAAAACCCGAGAGGTTGATACCTGTAGGATACCAACATTTCCCCCTTTTGGCCACCTAGTCCCACTCAATGACACTTCACTATAATTCATACTCACATAACCCGAGTTGACGCCGATGATGCTGTCACAGCTGCCTGCACTGTTCATGCCATGTGACGCCCTTAACGCAGAGTCGCATGGCCAGGGGTCACGCATCGGCATTGCACACGAGAAACGATTAAGAATCCAGCGACACCATCTCGAAGAACGGTGCCACACTGGGAAAATAAAGCACAGACAGAGTTATTATTTATTAAACCCATTCCTCACCCATCAAACTTCGGGAGGTTTAAGGTTTCTGTTGCAGTGTACGTTTTTAGGGAGGGTCGCACGCCCCTGCGCAACCTGTTCTCTAGAACAAACATCTATTCACATTTACATTCACACACAAAAGTCAGTTAACCTAACGTACATGTCTTTGGTCTGTAGGAGGAAACTGGAACACCCAGGGGATCCCATACAAGCACAGGGAGAACATGCAAACTCTAGAGAAGCAGAACACAGGGCTCGAACCCAGTACCGTCTTGCCGACGCGTGAGGCAGAAGTGCTAACCACTACACCCCGCCACCCCTGCCAGAAAGATACCGATACTGAAACTCTTCTTGTTCTGCATTCATGCGCAGTTATACAAGCATTTCACGCTAATCAGAGTTTGTTTCTGTCACACATCTGTCACATATACTAAAGAAGCTAGTCACACCCTACACCTGCCTTCCACAAGTTCACCGGAGGGTGTTTTTCCTGTGCCACTTTGTCCGTTTTAGCATTAGCATGACTGCACCTTTTCAAGTAGACAATTAAAATTTCTAGGACTCATAAAGCTGCAAAATCTCATTGCACAATACACCCAATAACAAGCTGGAAAAATAAAAACACCAGCCGTGAAAATGCCACTGTGTCCACCCTGAGTAACCCCAGGTCAAACCTCAAATGTGCCACTGAACCCTCGAACAAGAATCATACAATTTACACATCCATATGCTGGACATAAATTCTTCTGTAGTATTTAAAGAGTATTTAATATTGAATGATGACATATCCAGGGCTAATGTGAGTGCTAACAGAAGTATGATGTTTGTGGTTCTCTCCAATGCTGAAACTGATATATAGTACAAAGTGAGTACCTTATTTAATACTATACAGATGCCTGTGTTTCTTTTCCATCCGTAACTAATTAATCATTCTGTCTATGTTTTTTAAAAGTTTAAGGCATATTCTCTGGAAGTAGATGCATTGGCAAAAATATTAGACAAAATAATTTTTTATTTGTTGTTGTTTCAGTTTTCAGTTAAAAAGAAAAAAAAAGACTGAACAGCCAATCAGCAATGTGATGCATTGCAACCAATCAGCATACTGATACCTAACAGCCAGGCAGCATCTTGATGCATTACAGTCAATTAGCATTGTGATGCATAACAGCCAATCAGCATCGTGATACATTACAGCCAATTAGCATTTTGATGCATAACAGCCAATCAGCATCGTGATACATTACAGCCAATTAGCATTTTGATGCATAACATCCAATCAGCATCGTGATGCATAACAGCCAATCAGCATTGTGATACATTACAGCCAGTTAGCATTGTGATGCATAACAGCCAATCAGCACCGTGATGCATAACAGCCAATCAGCATCATGATACATTACAGCCAATCAGCATCGTGATACATTACAGCCAATTAGCATTGTGATGCATAACAGCCAATCAGCAATGTGATGCATTCCAATCAATCAGCATACTGATGCATTACAACCAATCAGCATTGTGATGCATTACAGCCAATTAGCAGTGATGCATAACAGCCAATCAGCATCGTGATACATAACAGCCAATCAGCATCGTGATACATTACAGCCAATCAGCAATGTGATGCATTCCAACCAATCAGCATACTGATGCATTACAACCAATCAGCATCGTGATGCATTACAGCCGATTCGCAATGTGATGCATAACAGCCAATTAGCATTGTGATACATAACAGCCAATCAGCATCGTGATACATTACAGCCAATTAGCATTGTGATGCATAACAGCCAATTAGCAATGTGATGCATTCCAACCAATCAGCACACTGATGCATTACAACCAATCATTATCGTGATGCATTACAGCTGATTAGCAATGTGATGCATAACAGCCAATCAGCATCGTGATACATAACAGCCAATCAGCATCCCTAGGACCTGCAGAAATCCTGCACCTCACATACACGTTGCCCCATGTAACCAGAGGTCAAGCCCTGATCCATAACTCTTGAGTCTTTCGATTTTACCTTATATGGAAACATTTATATCATTACTTAAAAATATTGTCGATGTGAATGCATTAAGCCACCCAGGTTTTCGCAAAACACTCAAGGAATCCTTTTCATTAAATAGATCGACTTAATTAATATACATTCTGTATATATGTTTGTTTGTTTGTTTTGTTATTTTGCAACTGATTGCTTTTAAAAGTTCTTTGTGTTGGATGTAAAGCTTTGCAGGTAGATACATTGTACAGTACATGCACCCATTCAAATTAAAGAAACACACTATAGGTACAAAAGGGTGTACACTTGGTTAAAGGTACCACCCTAGCAACCAGAGTTGTTGCTAAGTGTTATAAATGTCAGAAACAGTATTTCAAAGATGGGTGTAATAGTAATTAAAGCAAATGAAAAAAAGGACGACGCCTTCTTCGCTTCAGGAATGCCTTTTTCTGGATGATCTGCGTTTAATCAATTATAATTAGAATTTCCTGAAATATTCTTAAATACAGATCTACATGATCAGACAGCTATACATCTAAACACCACTGTCCTAAAGCTACAACGCTCAAACGCTCAAACAAACACTAACAAAAAAGAAAACAAACAAACAAGACACCAGACGATCAGAGACGGACGACTGGGCGCAGCTGGGGATAAATTTAATGTTAAATTAAATGTCCCAGATATGTTTGATACATAAATTATATTATAATAAATCATATAATTAAGGTGTAAATTTTATATCCAAGCCTTCTGAGGAGAAACAGGAAGAAAGAAGCTTTAAGGGGAAAAAAAACCGCAAAAAACGCACCTGAATAGCAATCATTGTTTGTGCAGGGAAGCTTTTCAAGTTGTTCAGCATACCAAAGCAGCCTCACTAAACCAGGTTCATTAAAAGAATGAACACACACACACACGCATACACACACACGTCACTGGGACTGACTGTAAACCTGAAGAGCGAGTGGTGAGGGCTCTGGTCTGGCCCCACGCCTGCACTCCCACAATCCTGTTAATGTTCCTTTATTCTCGGGTTGGCGTGTGAGTTCAGAGAACTTTATTTGATGGAAGGAACAATACCATGATGATGCCTGATGGGGATGAAGGCCTTGAAAATATGACGATGATAAAATGATGGTGATGGAGATTTCGGATAATGCGGAGTCTGGCTGCTTCAGAGGTCTTTTGTGCATCGAAGAACAAAGTCATTCCATCGGCCTTTCAGGACAACTTCAAACAGCTTCTTGCACAAAAATCCAGCGGGTTTAAAAAGATCTTGTGTGCATTCTAGAACAGTTTTCCAAAGCAGACTAGACCATCCTACTCACTCACTCACTCATTCATTCATTTGCCAAACTGATTAATTCTATTGTCTCAGCTGAGCCCGGGCGAGAGCAGGGCACACCCTGAACAGCCCAACAGACCATCGCAGGGCCAACACACACACACAACCATCCACACTCACATCTAGGGGCAATTTGAAACAAGCGGTTAGCCTGATGTGTGTGTCTTTGGACTGTCGGAGGAAACCCGGAGCACCTGGAGGAAACTTGAGCAACCACAGGAAGAGCATGCAACCTCCACACAGAAACGCCCTCGTCGAAAACCCCGGGACTTTCTTGTCTGAGGTGGATGTGCTACCACCACCATGCCGCCCCTAGAGCATTCTAGAAGAGTCTTTTTTTTTCCTTCAGACAAATAAATAAATAAACAAACAAATGGTTTGTTCTAAAATACAGTACCTTGTAGAAGTCGAGTGAATTTCAGAACGTCTCCTAGAGATCTTGTGCATTCTAGAATGGATTCTGAAAGTTTTCTGCGAATTCATTTTAGACACGAGATTCTTTTCTTCCGTCCCTCCCTCCCGCGACAAGCTTAGCCATCTAGCACCCAGGGACCACCGGCCGCGGATGGCCGCGTGCACCCTCCTGGATCCGAGTGATAATCACTGACCTTGTCGATGCACGTGATACAATATTTTTGCCAGTCAGGGTGAAACGATACAGTGTAGAATTCTCCGATCGCTTTGTGGTCTGCAACTGATGATGACGCTTCTTTAATCCAGAATTCTAGTCACACTTTAAAGCAGTAGAATTAAAGCATGTCCTCATTATTAAAATGTTTTTTAACAATAATTTGTAGAATAACACTAAAGAGGGGGTCGAGTTTCTGTCCTGAGCTCATTTGTAGGTGAAATGACTAAAATTCTTCATTTCTACTGAGGGCTTTTCTCTTCATCTGCTAAAGAAAAAATATTACTGGAGTTTTCTGAACTTGATCGAGACCTGATCCTCTGCATGTGTGTGACGCCACACGAAAAACAACCCACACAATGTAAAGAGTGAACCTTCTCACGGCTTAGAGCTGATAATCAAACTTTAGTTAATTATTTACATTAAACACACACACACACACACACACACACACACACACACACACACACACACACATCATGGACCTGCTGAAGTTCTCATGCACTGAATTCCAAGTCATTCTGTGCTTCCCTGGGAGACACACTACAGAAAGGACGAAATAATACCTGCATAAATATATCATAAATATAACGGGTGACCACAAACAGAAACTAGTGGACAATTGTTGTACCAACAAATACTCACTGTGTGTGTGTGTGTGTGTGTGTGTGTGTGTGTGTGTGTGTGTGTGTGTGTGTGTGTGTGTTGGGGGTGCACTTTCATTTTTTTTGATGTGGTCGTTCTGTGTACTATGTGGCAGTTTTGACCTTTCATATAAATAGTTCAAGTGAATAATTAAACAAAAAGACATCAGCCAGAAAAAACAAAACCCAAACTCTAGTCCCAGATGGCTTTCATTTATTAAAAGAAATACTTCATTCTTACTATTTATTTATTACTTATTTTTACATTTATTTTAAATAAAAACATTTAAACTGCTTTAAACATTTAAAAGCTTCTTTAAATAAAAAAAAATCAAAGAGGCAAAGGCAAGTAATGTTATAAATATGGACTGCTCTCAAAAACAAGGCTGCTTACTTACTTAACCGTTTATTTATTCGTTTATTTTATCTATTTTTTTTTTGTTTTATTATTTGTCAGTGGAAACTAGTGAGTTAATTAGGTTACTAAAATACTAAAGTTTAGTTACTAAAGTTTAAAGTTCTATCAGTTTTTTTTACTTACCTATACTGAGTTATTGGCTGATTGATTTGTTTATTTGTTAGCTATTTAGTTAACTAATTACATTTATTGATCAGTCATTGTATGTATATCTTTTTTTCAACTTACCTTTATTTATTTATTCATTAATTTATTTTATTCATATGGTTATTTGACAGCATTTGCGTGTTTTATTGGTTAAAACGAAAGCAGACAGGAACAATAAAAGTTTTATATTTTGTAAAACAAACAAATAAATAAAGAGGAAATGGATCTGCTTGCAAAAAAATCCATATGCGACATTATAAGTGTTCACATCACATACATAAAAAATATACTTTTATAACATTGATTATTATTTATTTTATTATTAAATTCACATATAATAGGATACATAACTTTTAATCTTTTTTTTATGAACAGTGTACTTAAAAAAAAAGTACAAAATAAAATCTGCCGGAAAAGGAAACTTTCTTTCAGTTTTTTACTGAGCACTGTAAATAATTAAAAATAAATAAATAATAAATTACCTTTTTAAATAATTCAGGAATCCAAAAAATGTCCCCTTTAGGTTAGAGAGGAAGGTTCGAGTTAATGAAAGCAGTCATTATTATTTGTCAATGGAAAGCACACACAAGTATGCATACGTGTGTGTGTGTGTGTGTGTGTGTGTGTGTGTGTGTGTGTGTGTGTGTGTGTGTGTGTGTGTGTGTGTG
>JAOUQZ010000017.1:15040102-15074842 GCA_028564935.1 Neosilurus hyrtlii
AGAGAGAGAGAGAGAGAGAGAGAGAGAGAGAGAGGGAGAGAGAGAGAGAGAGAGAGAGAGATTTATCTCGTGGAAAGAAAAGAAGTCGATAAGATTAGATCAGTAAATACGATACGAAACCTCTGCAGCAGCTTTTGAAGAGCCCTGAGACCTCTAGGGGACGCTGTTGCACTCACCTTCTGGTTTATATTGTAGTCTCAGGGATGAGTCGTGCTCAGGTCCTCAGATGGTCATGTGAGGCAAGTTCACCAGTCAAGACATCACGACTTTCTTTGCTTGGGGAGGTTTTTTTTTTCCACAACAGCGTCACCTTGAAATTGGCGTTTAATCCTCCCACAAGCTGGAGTTCCTTAAAGCCAAGTCAGAGTCTGGGCTCAGAGAGATGGAGAGATGAAGAGATGGAGAGATGAAGAGATGGAGAGATGAAGTGGTGCCCCTGGTCTGTTTGGAGCAGAGAGGAGAGAGGTGGGTGGTCAAGGTGATAAAGATGGCAAAGCCAGAGCCATGGGGCAGATGTATAACTGTGTGTGTGTGTGTGTGTGTGTGTGTGTGTGTGTGTGTGTGTGTGTGTGTGTGTGTGTGTGTTTGGGGATTGTTAAGCCTCCAGCCTCCTACAAATGTAAAATTGAATACCATCACCTCCCCCACCAACCCCCCATATTACTGTACGTACAACATACAACCTCACTGTCACTGCATTTGC
Source organism: Neosilurus hyrtlii (assembly GCA_028564935.1). Lineage (NCBI taxonomy): Eukaryota > Metazoa > Chordata > Actinopteri > Siluriformes > Plotosidae > Neosilurus > Neosilurus hyrtlii. The sequence continues at coordinate 15,040,806 of JAOUQZ010000017.1, forward strand.
TTATACTGTTTGTTTATAAAACTGGAAAAAATAAATACATATTTATTTTAAAAAATGAATAAAAATAATATATTAATGTACACATCACATGAGGAGAAATATGTGGTTCGCTTGGTCTATATATGAATCAATATCAATATTCCTTATTTCTTTTTGTAATGAATTTTGCATGAGTTTAAATTTAAATATCGAGATAATATTTGCATATTTATAAATACATTCGTTAATCCATAAAAAGGTCCTGGGTTCTAGTCCTGGGTTCAGGTTTCAGTGTGGAGTTTGTTTATGCCTGTGTGGGTTTCTTCCAGGTACTCCGGTTTCCTCCTACAGACTAAAAGAATGCACAGTAGTCTGATCGTGCATGTCTTCAGACCGTCGGAGGAAACTGGAGTACCCGGAAGAAGCCCATGCAAGCTCCACACTGAAATGCCCAGTGGCGGACGTTCTCACCACTACACCACCGTCCCGCCCCTTATGTTAATTTATGTTTCTACGTTTTATTTAAATCAGGACGGAATCTATAGAAATGTTCAGTGTCAGTAAAAAAAGATATCAATTGTCAGTAATATTTCAATATTTTTAAATATTTACAGAGTGAAGCCATAAAAAAGAGGAATCCAGAAAGATGGAACAGAGAGCAGACAAAGTCACGTGACAGCATGCGCATGTGCAACAGCTGTGAAAGAGCCCCTTTAAGTTCATGTCCAACCACCAAACAGTGTTTATTCCTTAATCCTCCTTCACAAACAACTTGTGTGTGTTTTTTTTTTTTCATCGCATGAGTTTAACGCCTCAGGATTCCCCAGGAGGAGCTCGAGAGTGTCGCTGGGGAGAAGGACGCTTGGGTTTTCCTCCTAGAACTGTTGCCTCTGATAAGCAGAAGAAAATGGATGGATGGACGGATTAATTTAGCTGCATTACGACCGAAGGAACTGATGTAGGTCTGACTGAGGTCACTTTGAAAGCTGCGATGCTGCGTTCACATATAGTACATGTTGTACGTCTGTCATGATGAGAATCGGTCAGGTGTGTAGCTCGGATCGTAGGAAGTTCATACGAAAGCGATGAGATTGTTACAGAACAAAAAATATTCTCGAACGATATTTCCGTGATACTCGAATGATGTAAGATCTCAGTGTCGAACGGCTCAATCTGACACCGTCGTAAAAATGTTGTCCGATAAATGTGTATAACGGAAGGCCTATGAGCGCATCGGACGATTTTATCAGACGTAGCATCGTAGCGTCGTCGGACTTTGCACAACTGACCTAGAAAAGGGAGCCGACAAGAATTACCTGTGTGATGGAATTTTCCATCATACGACACAACTCCTGAATTTTGGACCTGACGTATAAAATTCATTTAATTAATTTCTAAGATGGTTAATCCTAATATGGGTTGCGGGGAGGCATGAGCCCATCTCAGCCGTCTCTGGGCGAGGGCGGGGTACGGTTCACCAGGCCATCGCAAGGCCAACACACACACAACAATTCACACTCACACTGGAACTGATAGTCAGCCTACTGTGCATGTTTTTTGACTGTGGGAGGAAACTGGAGAACCCGGAGGAAACCTAGACAAGCACAAGGAGAACATGCAAACTCCACACATAAACACCCCGAGCCTGGGAATCAAACCCAGGACCTTCTTGCTGTGAGGTGAACGTGCTAATCACTGCGCCATGCCGACTACCATTAAATCATTATTCATTATTCAGATTCGGTCAGGATCTAACCAGAAACCAGACAGATGGTCGTCTGACCTCTTATTGAATCTCTGTTCGCGTGTGTGTGGTTTTTTTGTCGTTTCCTTTCTCCTTGTACTTCCCCGGCATGTAATGGAGGACGCTGTATAATACACCACACGTGTTCCATTAGGTTTTGCGCCTTTTCACTTCTCATGTCTTTCAGAAAGCTTTTTTTTTTCACTCGGACTTTGATACGATTGAAACTGATAGTCTGGGATTTATTTAATGGATTAATCAGAGAAAAAAGAATGAGAGAGAAAGAGAAAGAGAGAATGAGCTACACCTTTCACACCTTTTCTTCTTTTCATAACTTGTAAGAGCTCGTTTTTTTTTTTTTGCTTTTTTTTTTTACTTGACTTAAAAGAGATGTCCATTAAGAACACAATGTCCTGAAGGATGTAAGCAACTGGCCCTTGTACGTAATTCTCTTTTTTCTCAGGATGCAGATTGAAAAAAAAAAGGAAAAAAAAAAACCCTCTGTTCTGCCCTTATTGATAGTATGATTACATAAGACAATTTGGACGTAATAGAGTCACGGTGACAGCGACATAGCGCCTAAATCCATTACCATCTGATTGCTAGCATTTCCATTTTCACTTCTTCACCCGCCCGAGGCCTTTATCCAAACACCAGGCACCCTGTAAAACGAAATGAATGCAGACAAGAAATAAGTAAAAGTTTTTAAAAGGATAAAGAGTTGCGGCTAAAGGCTAAAGCTGAAAGGGACCTGATTTTAGTTGAAGACTTAACAAGTAAGACTGCAAATTCCTGTAAAGCATTTTGTATAACTTTTTTAACCCTAAATTAATATTAAACACAAATCATTACTGAAAAATACTATCTTTAGCATAGAAACTTGAAATCCAGTTTTCAATCTAGATTTGATCCTGATCTCAACTTGATCTCTCTTAACCCTGCATTCGAGTTAACTCTGATGTAAGAAGTCATAATTACATTTCATTTTTAAAAACAACTGAACCCAAACTCATCTCAGATAGACAGACAGTGGAAACTGTGCTGTGGTCAGATGAACCCACATTTCATTTTGTTTTTGTCTAGATTTGAATCAACAATAGCTACAAAAGCTAGTATGTGTGAGGATGCATGTGGGGATGCATCATTGCCCACAGCATGGACGAGTTGCATGGGTACCACTGACATAAAATGTATATTATACATATAATGTATACTAAATAATATACTAAAATGTTAGAAAGCCATTGTTTGTTCCCAGGTAAGTCCACACTTATTTCAGCAGGACTCGTTCTATACAAACTACAACAGCATGACGTCCTAGACTAATTGCGTGTGGTTGACTGGTCTGCTGCCAGTCCAGATCTGTCTCCGGTTGTAAACGTAGGGTGCATCATTAAGAGACCATGGAGTGTTGAGCAACTGAAGTCTTGTATGAAGCAGAAAGCCATTGCAGGACAACACACATAAAACCATTCACACCAACACCCACACTCACACGTAGTTTAGCCTACTGTGCATGTTTTCGGACTGTAGGAGGAAGCAGGAGTACCCTGAGGAAACCTACGCGAGCACAGGGAGAACATGTAAACTCTGTTTAACACAGTGTATAACGTCATGGTAAACATGCCTCTGTCCCAACTTTTGACAGGTAAGACAAAAGGTTGATGTGAATGAACCTTCAAAAGATTTTTGCTTTTATTGCATTTTGGAAAATATTTTTTATAACATAAAAAAATAGATTATATAACAGGATCATGTAAAGGAGCATAAACAGGTCGAACCTCTCATATGTATCATGCACATACACTTCGTCCCTCATGTGACTGACTTACAGTAGAGGGACCCCTGTATGTGTGTATGTGTGTGTGTGTGTGTGTGTGTGTGTGTGTTTGTGTTTTGTATGCTGCTAGCCTCTATATGTCAAAGAACACTCTGTACTAAGTGCTACCCTTCCTTGGCTATGTTAAGGCTGTTTATTTTTTTTATTTTTTATGCAAGAATATTCCTGAATTTAACACTCGGTCTTTCTGTTCAGACTAAACTACTTTTCTTTTTGTTTTTAACAAAAGACGTAAGTGAGAAACAAACTTAAGAGGAGTAAACATGTAAATTATATTTAATGTTCATTATGCAATCAAAAAAATTTATGAATTAAAACAATTCTAAAATGAGATTTTATCACTAAACATAGTGAAAGTCCATAAAAATGTAGAAATGTACTTTAAAACTGATTAGAAATGTATGTATGTATATATATATATATATATAAAAATTTATCTTTTTTATGAGGAAAAATGCCATTCCTTTTTTATTCTCTCTTTTCTTGTTGGTTTTATTCTTTTATCATCATTAATTCATTCATTAGAATGGCGGGGTACAACCGGACCAGTTCGCCAGACCATCAAAGGGCAACACTTGCATACAACCGTTCACACCCACTCACACCTTGGGGTGATTTGGAACTGCCAATTGTGCAAGTTTTTGGACTGTAGGAGGAAACCTGAGGAAACCCATGCAAGCACAGGGCGAACGTGCAAACCCGGGAATCGAGCCCAGGCCTTCTTGCTGTGAGGCGGACGTGCTAACGACCACTGCACCACTGTGCCGCCCCTCCTGCTTTATCAGAATTTTTTTTTAATATTGCAAGCTCGAATTCAGTGAATATTACTTCAGTGTGCGCCGGGGAAAAAAAAATTCCCCACAGGACACAAAGTGTTCTGCTGTGAGCTACACAACACCATTCCAGCCAATCAGGACACTGACAGCAACATGAGCATTCATGCACAGCACAAACTCATTCAACATTCATATAAAACAGATGCTTGGACCCCTGATTGCTGCCCTTTGCTTTACAGATTGTTATTACTCTAACACTTTTTATTATTATTATTATTTCCATGTTCTTTATGTTTATACTTACCCCCGCAGTCTCCTTTACGTCTTTTCTTGAGTAATGTTTGCTTAGCATTTCTTCTGTTCCTGTTTAAAGGACTCCTTTATTTAAAACCACAGGAAATAGAACCGCTCTCCTTGTTATGATTAAGTTCAGATCGTTTCTTCGGTACCAAGAACGGATAACCTCATTATGATCCCGACGGGTCGTGACCTCGCCGGTTCTCTCCCCGCTGGTGTTTACAGGGTTGTTGACCTCCTGAGCATGGTGACTGAACATGAGGGTCGCGCTGATTTAGCGATAACACCGCCGCAGCGTTCCACACGAAACTGCAAATTCGAGCTTCGGAGAATCACGAGGTGCAACGGTGCTGTGTTACCATGGCAACAGGTCCCTGATGAATCCTAATAATAATAATTATTATCATCAATAAGTCTCTATCATTCATTTGCTGAACTGTTTAATCCTATTAGAGGCTGGAGATTATCTCAGCCAACACTTGGCGAAGGCGGGGTACACCCTGAACAGCTCACCAGACCATCTCAAGTCAACACACACACACACACACACACACACCCCAAGGGGCAATTTGGAACAGCCAGTTAACTTCATGCGCATGTCTTTGGTCTGTTGAAGGAAACCGGAGTACCCCGAGGAAACCAAGACAAGACTGAGCCCAGGACTCAAACCTGGGTTCCTGGGTTCGATTCCCCGTGCTCGCCGAGGGCACTCCTGTACAGAGTTCGCGAGATAGCCCTTTGTTTGCCTGGCTTTCCTCAGGGGACTCTGGTTTCCTCCCAGTCCAGAAACATGCACAGACTGATTGGTGGTTCCAAATTGCCCCTAGGTGTTAGTTTTAGTGTTAATGGTTGTGTGTGTGTTGGCCCTGCGCTGGCATGGCGAGCTGTCCAGGGTGTACCCCACCCTCGCCCAGAGTCGGCTGAGATGGGCTGCAGCCTTCCTGCGACCCTACATAGGATTAAGTGGTTCCGAAAATGAACGAATAAATAAAAGTCAAAGAAGTTCTGAGGTAGGAATCGGGTTCTCTGTTCACGGCAGGGTAATATGAACATCAACAGGAAGTAACAGATAAAATGTATCCCAAAAGCGGCGGCCATCTTGTCACCTGTTCCTACTTCAGCGCAATTTCCTGTCAAGTCATGAAATAAAAGTCAGTAAAGGTTTTAATGACCCTATACAGCTTTCAGTGCGTCCAAAGGTTTGTGCACCCGACTGGCACACCACGAGCTCGTCGAACGTCCCGTTCCAGATCAGCTTTTTTAACACACCATGTCGTCATGGAAACTGGATCTGTCATGCTGGAACATTGTTTTGCGCCTCTTAGATCCAGTTGCAGCACAGAAAGAATTTTGCTACGTTTACTTGTAACAGCATTTTGAGAAAGAAGCACGTTCGGGGGGGGGGGGGGGGGGGGGGTGGGGTGGGGGGGGGGCTGCTTCTGGTGTTTAAAATACTTCTTTGACTTGGTGTTGAATTTTGTAAGGGCTTGTTTTTATTGTTGTTTTCTGAAGTTTCTTTGTATTATTATTATTTTAATTGAAATCATTTGTTTCTTCTTCCTCGCTGTTCCACAGAAACACACGTCACTTCTGAAGGATTTAAACTGCGGTGCTAAAGTTTCACTCGCGCTTTGTTAGCAAATTTAAATGACGTCGTTAACAGTACATGGTATATTTTTTGCCGCACTGTGCACTCCGATATACGCGGGCAGACACGATGTTGGCGACGTTACGATATTTTGTGGGTTTTGAACCCAAAACTTTTTGACTGGATCACTTCAGACAATGAAAATAAAATTCAGATTTCATATTTATTGCATATTTCATAGTTCGCACATTTTTACACAAAATAAAACAAAATGAATTTATGTATGTCCTGAAACCACGCCCTCTTTTTAAAGAAGACACGCGTCCTATTTTTTTTCCCCAAGTGTGACAAACCACCAAATATATAAACGACTGAAAAACATATATATTCTAATTAAATAAGGCACAGGAGTGTGTTCATGAACCAGGAGGCTGCTGTGTGTGTGCACGCACACACACACACACAGGTTGTTTAATTCACAGTAAGTCTTTCCACTGTTACTCTGAAAACGTTCCATCACATCCCGGTGAATATTCTGGAATGTTCTAGAATCTGGACCTTTTCTCTCTCTTTTGTTCCAGAGGTGCCGTGTACACGGTGAAGCATGTCGTCTTTTCGCCTTCCCGTGGTCCCAAACAACAGCACTATCGATACGATATAATAAAAACTTACAACAAAAATGCAGAAACTCCATAAAGAAGAGCACTTATACAAAAAAAAAAACAAAAAAAAAAAAACACCAACAACTGATCAGCTGACATGCAGAAAAGTCAGGCACGAATGTTTTTGGGGTTTGCGTGACCTGGGTGGATTGTGATCACATCCTGAAGAGTTTAATTTCCTGTCCTTACACCGACGCACTCTTCACAGTTCTGAGATTCGCAGTTCCCGTCCTGCTGAGCTACTGGACGCTCGAACTGCTCTCGGACCTGAGGACACATGAAGACAGAATGGAAGCAACCTGATAGGACAGAAACATCTACATAATATCAATATCACGAGAAATTAAACCATAATACAATTCAATAAACTATTGATGATCATTTAGCATCTGAATCAGGGCTGGATTCAGAACCATATGGACTGAATCTAAATCAGAATCACGTGATTCAAACATGAATCAGAATCATAAGATCAGAGTCTCAATCACGATTAGAATCATATAATCTGAATCAGAACCATAAGATCCGAATCTGAATCAGAATCATACAACCCGAATCAGAACCATATGATCCTAATCTGAATCAGAACCACATGATCCGAATCTGAACTAGAATTAGTCAGAATCATGACTAATGATAAATCTGAACCATGGCTGGAATCAGAATCACATGGAGTGTGGAATCTAAATCAGACATCAACCAGGATTAGAATCACACTGATCACATGCTCCGGACTTGAATCTGAATCATATAGACCAAAATCTGAATCAGTTGGAACAAGAACTAAAATCGGATTCATGTGCTTTAAATTAGAATCAGTAAACAACAACAATATTAATAATAATAATAACAACAACAACAACAACATCAAAAACTGGACTCTGGCGTAACAGGTTTGCTTAAACAAAATAATTTTAAATCAATTTTTGAAAAATGCTCATTTAAAAATAATAATAATAATGATTATTGTGATATTAAAAAAAAAAATTATTATGGTTCATTTATATTTCTATTCCCAAACCTTAAAGTACAGAAATAAATAAAATAAAAAAAGAAAATCCCCAATCAATAAAATTACTAAATAACTACATAAACAATATAATGCATATATTTATATTTTTTCTATTATCATTTAAAGTAATGACACGTTTATATTTTTTTAACGTAACATCGGTGTGGACGAGCGCTGAAATGATGGACTGTGTATTTAACAGGACAGAAATGACCCAAAAACCCAGATACAGTGCAGAGAGAGTGCCACAGCCTACACGCAACAAACACGGCTGTGTAGGGACAAAATGTTCCAGGCGTGAGCGCTGTACGTTCTGTGGTGTCTCACGGTGCTGGAGGAGCAGCAGCGGTGGTGGTTACGGTGTTGGGAAAGGGGGGAGGGGCTTTTTCTACAGGCTACGGCAATTATCTCCTTTTTCGCTGGCAATCCTATCCCTATTATCTGAGAACTAACACCAACCAGAATCTGTCTCTGGATCCCTTCCTGTGTGCAACACACACACACACACACACACACACACACACACACACAGGCTTCTGCTGGCTTTTCACTGATACCATCAGAGTACTGAGGGGCGAAAGAGTGGGGTGGACGGGGTCTTGTTTTATAACTGCTCTATAAACCAGAGTGTGAATGATGGAGCTCAACCGTATAAACACACCATCATGCTCGTCATCCATTGCCGAACGGGTTTCCACGACCTTTTATCGATGCGATTTCAGCGTGTCATTGGAGGTCTCGTAACGCTAAATATGACGCACTTGTTTTTTTGACGATTCAATGCGATTATGCATAAAGATAGCCAATAGTGTTCACTTCAAAATCCACCAGTAGGATGACGCTTTTGGTGAGGGGGGTTTGGGGGGGCATGTAGTGGATAGCACGCCTCATGGCAAGGAGGTCCCGAGTTCGAGTTCCAGGTCTGTTTCCTGTGTCACGTGCAGGCTAGAAACGCTAACTTGGCTCCCTCCTGGAGATTTTCGTGAGAAGTTTTCTGGGAGTCTGTTCATCTGTACAGTGATAGGTGTCCGATCCTGTTTATCTAATTATATCTGAAATGCCTTGCGGGTTGAAACGTCAGGCAGTTGGGTGACGGACGAAAAACACGCTCTGCCCCTGCAGCTATAAGCGTTCTGGGTTTAATTAATGCGATACAAAAACAGAGGGCGGCACCAGAAATTCTTGAATAGGCGACTCATGTAAAAGACGTAGCGCACATGTGTCAGAATGAAGTCATGCGATCATTCTCGAGCGGACATGTGCAGTTCGCTTGCCGCTGTAGAAATGTGACTCATCCAGTTCCGGGCTTGCCCTCGGCCGCGGATGACCTTCTGGAGGATTTTTAACAGGGTTACAAGTGTCACTAAAGTTATGTGCGTACAAACAATCCCAAGAGTCTAAGCACTGCACTTATAACTATTATACTAACAGACATATACAGCAAACCTCAAGGAGGTTTAATCTTAAAGGTACAGTGTGTTTCGGGCTCCAGGGTCAAATTGTGGTGATGCCCGTGGTCCAACAGAACATGATCTCTATCTGAGGGAGGGATTACGGCGATCTTGAGTAAAGTAAAAACCTCAATTATTCCGACAGGGTTAATGAGGTTCGTAAGGAGGTTCCTGTAAACCGAGTGGTACTAGACCTCGAATCTGACCAAGCTTGATGGATAGAACTTTTAGAACTAATCCCCAGACCAGGTCTACGGTGTCTATTAGTCCCAAAGCCTCATTCACGCAGTATCGTCATATTATATTGTGCAGCTGGTGGTGTAGTGTTTAGTGTGCTGGGCTCATGGGTCCGAATCCCTGTTACCTTTACAGCATTTAGCAGACACCCTTCTCCAGAGTGACCTACACAAGAGCTTCAGAGTCACCATCAGTGAATTTATTCCAATACTGGTTCACTAGGACATACACCAAGCATACCATCAGTCAAAGCTCAGTGGGTAGAGGTTGTGGTGCTAATCCAAGTACTGCCGAAAAAGGTGGGTTTTTAAACTATCGTTTGAAGGCACCCAGTGACTCTGCTATCCAGACATCTAGAGGAAGTTCATTCCACCACCTTGGTGCCAGACCAGAGAAGAGTTTAGCTTGAGAGATCGGAGAGAACGTGGTGCAGTACGTGGTGCGATAAGTGCTTTGAGGTAGGAAGGCGCAGGACCATTTTTGACTGAGGGCAAGTGTTTTGAATCTAATGCGAGCAGCTACAGGAAGCCAATGGAGACAGCAACTGTCCCCGTCGTAAAATTTAGAATGTCAAGGGTGTGTAAGAAGTACGAAGAGTAGTGCGCATGCTAACCCCATTCCGTAAAACTTAAGAATTCTATCCAATACACAATAATCACAAACCAGAATCATGGGAAACCCACCTTGAATCCAGCTTGGAGTTCGAGTGGTCTCGTTCATGTGACATACGTGACTTGGTCCATCCTGCAATCCAGCTGGAAGGCATCGGGTCGGTCCTCTGGATTAACAGCCAACATGTCGTGCAGAAGCGTCCGGATGGCATTGGACATTGAGCTGCGTGGCCTCTGTGGGATGTGCAGGACCATCCTGGGGTTCTCGAGCAGCGCCTCGCCCACCGGCACGATCTCGCTGCCTTGACGGACGTACGTGCCCAAGAGCTCGCGCTTTGACTCGGCATCGATAAACGTGATCCTTTCGAGCATCGCCCAAATTATGATGCCGAGTGCAAAGATATCTGCTTTGGCCGTGTAGTGGCCCTCCCATACCTCGGGCGCCATGTAGAAGTCCGACCCGCATGCCGACGACAACCAGTACTTGTTGACGTTGACGTTCTTGTCGATGTGTCCTTCAGACCCACGTTCTACACACCCGAGTCCGGCGCACACCTTGCTCAGACCGAAGTCAGCCACCTTGACAACAGGCGTGCCAAACTTCTGGGAGATCAGGATGTTGTCGGGTTTGAGGTCCCGGTGGACGATGTTGTTCTTGTGCAGGAAGGCCACGGCGCTGGTCAGCTGCTTCATGAAGCTCCTGTTGGTTCGTGGGTCAGGCCGTCGTGACAGGATGTACTGGTTCAGGTCACCGCCTTCACAGAACTCCATTACAAACCAGAGGTAGCACGGTACCTCAGGGTAACCGGGAATACGCTCACCTGCAGAAGGCAGAAGGGTAAACAAATAATGGCACCTTTCACACAGAAATGGAGTAAATCTCTACATTAGAGAACACATTCAAACTTCTTGTACTGTGATTGGAATCTGTGTATCTAACTTCCTGCCAAACTAGCCGGCTTGCTAGGCTAACTATGTAACTAAGAAATACTTTAACAACAGCTGGAACTGTGCAAGACTGGAATTTTAGAATGGAAATCAGTAGTTCCTGTTAACATTTAAAGGTTTCTGGGTTGTTTGGGAAAGGAAATTGCGTCCGATCCGGCTTCTGAAGGCTAGCCCGTCCCTCGAATCTCCGAAAAGTCATGCAATAAAAATGACACTTGATTTAATGAGGTACTGGAATGGGTTCTAAACAGTAAGACAAGGATTCACCTCTGGGGTAGTGCAACGGGATCATCGGAGAGGGTAAAGGAACATACCGGACTGAACCTGGTAAACCATCCATTGGTAAACAACCGCCTGGATCTCTTAAGATGTGTTTCGCTGTGCAAGTCAGGAAGAGCTTTGAGCGTCTTCAGAGGAATTCAGATTAATCCCATTCAGATTTGCTCTAACAGATGCTTTAGTCGTGTAAAAAATACATAAAAAGATGGTCCTGTTTGACCGCTCTGGAGCGACTGTACTCTTTCTTTAGTGTGCAGCAGCTTGTTTACTTGTATCTACTGAACTACGTTAATACAACAGCGTTAATCTGATTAAATACTACTAAGCCAACAACTGCCTACAGATACTGGCACAGAGTGTTTGGATTTCTTCCAAAGAATACTGTACCGACACCGCTTATCTGTCAGGGCCTCGTCGGCTGCGGGGAACCAGATTCGGAGAGGAAGATGCAAATTAATTCGGATTTAATCTCAATCAAAAAATTACAGACAAATAAATTTTAGTGATACTTTATATAAGCGGGGCGACATGGTGACGTGCAAGAGGGTCCTGGGTTCGAGTCCAGGGCGCGGTGAGGGCATTTCTGTGTGTGGGTTGTCTTCCCGTGCTTGGGGTTTCCTCTAGGTACGCTGGTTCAACCTACAGTCCAAAGACATGCACATTCAACTAACTGGCTGTTCCAGATTGCCCGCAGGTGTGGGTGTGAGTGTGAATGTGAGGTGTGTCGGGCCCGCGATGGTCTGGTGAGGGAGTACCCCGCCTTCGCCCGTTAGCCGAGATAGGCTTCGACCTCCCAGCGACCCTGGTACGATTGATCAGTTCAGCAGATGAGTGAGTTACGTTAACATTTACTATTTAGCAAAGCATCATATACGGAAAGGGGAAAGCAATTTATTTTATGCATGGCTGCCAAAAATTGTGATGCTTACATAACTGCCCCAAATAGGATAAACAGCTATTATATAGAAATATATGAATATCTACACTCTGATGAAAGAAATGAATATATAAAAACAACAAGATGTTATGATGTTGTCTTTAGGATCTTCCAGCAGAGAGAGGGTTAAACAGGGAGCAAAACAACCCCACAGGGAGAAGAGGAGGGTTAAATTAGAACAAGCTGGGAAGGGGGGTAAGGGTTAACTTCCACAGCAGGCTGGAACACTTTGTCCCTTAAAGCACTGCACGAACATTTACACTTAAGGAAGGTTTCACACAACATCGTCACGATCATGGTGAAGCCTTGTAACTCCACGTGCATGGTGTATTTACAGGAGAGAAACATGACTAAGGTTCAACACATCCAGGAAGTGGAAACACAGGAAGCTGGCGCACTGAGTGACTGTTTACACATACAATCTAATAATAATAATAATAACAATAATAATAATAATGAGACCATGCATGCATTAATGTGAGTGATGCATTGTGGGTAATGCGTGTACAAACGTGTAGAGCAGAGTTCCTACTAGCTGCTTCTTACATATCAGTACACACACACACACACCTTTTAATGAAGTTTCCACTAGTCGTAAATACTGCTTGGATCTCTTGTTGCCGTGGCTCATCTTCTGCGCCATGCCGTTCCTCTCCAGGACACACTCCTCCAGCTGGACGACGTTTTCATGCCTCGTGTCCAAACTCGCCAAGGCCCAGAACTCAGCAAGGGCCAACTCGACCTTCTCCGGCGCGTCGCAGCGGAGCTTCTTAACCGCCACCCGAGCACCAGACTTCCGGGCCACAGCCTCGTAGACGACCCCGTAGCTTCCCCGACCCACCTCCCGGAGCAGGTTGTACCGCGGTGCCGTGTCCCGGAGGCTCACCTGCCTAGACAGACCCAGTGTAAAGCAGGCCTCTTCGATAGTCGCGTCCCCAGTGTCGTTTCCGTGCAGCGGGAGCAGCCTCAGAACGTCCCCCGCCTCCCGCTTCACGCTGCCGGATGTTTTGCAGCTTCGCCTCCCGCTCCTTAACACCAACTGCCTCCGTGTCGCGTTGCGCAACTCCATGAGTTTCCGACCATAAATATTTACGTGCCTGTTTTCATCACTTCCCAGACCGGGAGCGAATTCTAACTGTTACTATTTTATTACTTTTTCCTTGTTTTTTGCTCGCCATGACGCCTTTCTAGTCTCACTGACGTAAACAATAATAATAGAACCATTCTCAACTGTAGCTTCAGCAACCGTAAGTGGGCGGGGCTTCACTGGGACGTACCATTTATGGGGGGAGGCAAAAAAGCCACTTTCTAACCTTAAAATAATGTGTTCTGCTTATCCAAAAAAATATATATATACTGATTAATAGCATTAAAAAAATAAACAAATAAGTGTCTAATCACTATGTTATATTTTAACACATTTCAAAGCATTTATAGTAGTCGTATTAGCCTAATAATTGCAAGTTGGAAGAGTCCATCATATATTTTTTTTGGGGGGGGCACTGTTTAGATAATTTAATGCTAATTTGTTCCTGAGAAAATGTCTTGTAGTTACGTTTAATAAGTCATTTAATAAAATATTGGCAACAAGTTTTAGTTTAAATGTGATGAATAACGAGGTTTGAGGCTAAAGTGAAACCGACAAACTGGACGGGCTTTAGGACAAGACAGAGGTTCACGTGAAGGATGTGCACGTGCAGTACAGCATGTACCCTAACATATATGCACATACAGGACATTTGGCTGCTAATCTGCTGAACTGAATAATCTTACTACTAGGGTCAGGGGGAGGCAGGAGCCTATCTCAGCCGACACTGGGCAAAGGCAGGGTACATCCTAAACAGTTCGCCAGACCATTGCAGGGCAAAACACACAACCATTCACACTCACACTCATACCTAGGGGCAATCTATTAACCTAATGTGCATGTATTTGGACTGCGGGAGAAAACCGGAGTACCTGGAGAAAACCCATGCGAGCACAGGAAGAACATGCAAACTCTACATGGATATGTCCTCTCGAGCCCAGGGCCTTCTGTTGATGGGTGTATGAGGCTGGTGTTATAAAAGCAATGTGGCATTTTAGGACTGAATCAGTTTCAACCCTGGAGTGAATAAATAAATTAAGAACTAAGTAAATCTCCCCTGCGTATCCTGACCATGATCTGGAGTTTTCTTTTCACCACCTTTCAGTTGCTGATTTCTGCGTTCAGTTAGTTTAATCATCCGTTTAACGAGTTCATGTTCCGTGCTCCCGGTCATGTTTGGTGTTGTTTTGCTCAGCAAAATTCTTTCAGCCTTCCTGAGATAGACTGCGCTATTTTATTCTGTGTGAGTCTGAGCAGTGGTGTATGAGCCTCTAATGTTTGGGTTTCGTTATGAATAAATCTGTTTGTTTTTTTAATGGATGTCTGTCGTCATGCAAATCAGCGACACACAAGAGCCAATCAGCATCAAATCAATCACGGACACGGGACAACCACCGAAGTCGTGTTCCATGTCTGTGGGGGTCCACTTACGAGCTCCACAGTTAAAAATACATTTCCCATTAAACAATTATTAGGTGCCGGTTAGTATGCTGAAGTTATTGTCTGTAGTAATTACACACACACACACACACATTATAGATTCACTGCATGGAAACTGGAACAGCGGTACATCATTAAACATTCTTTGTTAAAAGAGTAATTTCCTGTTTGACAGATACGATACCTCGGAGCATCAGTGTCTCGAAACTCATCAATATGCAGGTTTGATGAGTGCGAGGTCACTATGTGGTGCCTTTGGGATGATGTACTTTTCTTTCTCTGCCTCATTTTCATACAGATTTCTGCCTTGACCTTTTTGTTTTCTTCTCATGGGTTGGTCTGTCCACAAGATCTCTCTCTCTCTCTCTCTCTCTCTCTCTCTCTCTCTCGCTCTCTCTCTCTCTCTCTCTTGCACTCTATCTCTCTCGCTCTCTCTCTCCCTCTTGTTTCAGGGCCACAGCACAACAGCCTGACACACACTACTTTGTTTTTCTTCTCTTTCTCACATACATACTTTCTTCCTCCTTTTTATCCCCCTCTTCCTCCTCGTTCCGAATGTCACTTCCATCACCACGGTAACGTGAAGGACACCACATTCACGTCATTCACATTCCTTTATCTCCTGAAGCTCTCAAGAGGAAATACAGTCACGGTTTAATTATTGCAAAAACATCTAATGAAAAAATACCACACCAAGCAAGGTTGCACGCCATTTTTGGCATGCACGGTCAGGGTTTCATTTATATAATAAAAAAAACATTCTGGTTACAAAAAGCAGAGTTTAACTTCTAACATTCAATGGGGTGGGATGGGGTGGGATGGGGTGACTGCATGCTAACAACGAAAATGCTAAAACATAGCGTCTAGACTGATAGCTATGGAAATGTTAGATAATGTTACACTCTGTCATTTTCCAAACCGCTTACACCCATTAGGGTCGCGCGGAGGTTGAAGCCTATCTTAGCCAACACTGGGCGAAGGTGTGGTACACCCTGAACAGCTAGCCAAACTGTTGCAGGGCAACACACACAACCATTCACACTCACATTCACACCTTGGGGCGATTTGGAAGCCAGTTAGCCTAATGTGCATATAGTACCCAGAGGAAACCCACACAAGCACAGGGAGAACATGCAAACACCACACAAAAACACCGAAGCCCAGGACCTCCTTGCTATGAGGCAGATGTGCTAACCAGTATACCACCATGCTGCCTATAATGCTACAGTTGTTATACATCTGTATGCCTTGAAGAACTTGCCTTTGGAGTGTTGGAGGAAACTAGAGTACCAGGAGGAAACCCGTGCAAGCACAGAGAGAACGCAGACTCCACACTGAAACGCTCTCGCCATGCCCGGGACTCGAACACAGGACCTTCTTGCTGTGAGGAGGACGTGCTCGCCACTACGGGACTGTGCTGCTTTTGAACATGTTCATCTACAGAGAAATCCAGAACTCTCACCCTTTTGTTTATTCTGTTGGGCCCAAAGTTTGTACATTTACAGCTCCTGGTTTAGATAAAGTTAGCGCCAAGCAGAGTAACGAAGACACGACTTCACGCCCTGCATCATTTCCCTTTCGGTGACTTGTTTAGCTTTTATCTTCCAAGGAATCATCATCATTTCATTGATGTTTGTTTGTCTTATGGCTACTTTAACCAAGTATGTTCATACGTCTCTCATATCGCCATAGCAACCACTCAAAAGGAAGTGCAGAAGGAGTTTATTTGTTCTTCTACTGCTTTTAACTCGAGCACGACGCTCGCTCATGCGTTCTGTGACCATCCTGGGATCTTGTCGCTGTACACATTATCATTATTTACAGTGACATTTCAGCTGCAGTGAAAACATTCTGCGATTATCAGGATCATAAACAATGTGTGAGATGCGCACACGGCTGATGCTGAGAAGGCGTTCTGTATAATCATACTCAAGTTTATACAGAAAACAAAAGGAGGGATGACTGCTGCCCCCTCCTGTAAATAAGAAGAAAAGAGCAAGTTCTGGGGTGATGGAGACAAAGAGTGTAGGAATGGTATAGAAGAGAGAAGTGGAATAAGAAGAGAGAAAAAAGGCATATAGTTTTCTTTCTTTCTTCTTCTGAACTGTATTGCAGTCATATAACTATAATAGTACCTCTTCTTCACAGTAAAAGAGGTGTGGTCTCTGTATATGACAGTCCATCAACATTAACGACATTTGGCAGACCCCCTTATCCAGACTGACTTACATTCATCATTTTTTTTAAAGCTGAGCAGTTGAGGGTTAAGGGCCTTGCTCAAGGCAGTCTGGTGTTACTGGGGCTACAGTCATGACATTTGGGTCGTGACCCAAGAATGATCTCGGGGACACAAGTGGCTGAAATGAGTTTTCTTCTGAGGGGTCTGGGCTCGGCTTTATAGATATGGTGAGGAGCTCAGACATCAGGGGGAGCTTTGAGTACAGCCGCTGCATCAAAAGGAGTCAGCTGAGGTGGTTCAGGCATCTGATTGGGATGCTTCATGGTCGCCTACCTTCAGAGGTTTTCCAGGTATGTCCAACTAGGAGGAGTCCCCAGGCCAGACCCAGCGCTTGTGGCACACTGGTTAGCTGGTCTGCCTCACAGCAAGAAGGCTTGGGTTCAATTCCCGGGCTCGGCGAGGGCATTTCTCTGTGGAGTTTGCATGTTCTCTCCGTGCTTGTATGGGCACCAGCCTCCCCGCGACCCTAATTGGGACAAGTGGCTTAAAAAATAGATGAATATTTTATAATTTATTGAAAATAAAACTTTTGACTGGACATCTACATGCTGCGAATCAAAATCAAAATGGCTGAAAGACAGAAGGGGGTAACAAAGAAGCGAGAAGGATTAGTTACGTAACGTTTTTTCATCAGCAGACGCAAATCAAGCGCATGGAAACGACCTTGCATGGCAACGACACACACACAAAAAAGAGACAAATGCGATAACTGAGGAACGAGGCTCCTCAACATTTCACAACCCATACAGCAAGCCAGCCCGTGAATGAGAGCTTTAGAATAATGTAATTTTTCACGGCACGATTGGTTCGGCGTTCTCCCAAATGAAAAGAAGTCTTTCTTACCCCAAACCTTCCTCTGAAATAAAAGTGCTGGCAGCCACATTAAAGCCAGTTTACATGAGTCACTATGTTTTGCTCACACTTCAGATGTCGCCATAATGATGGCGAGCCTCTCCTCCGACACCTAACCCCCTGATTCACGGAAGACAGGCTATGTGACAAAGAACACACATCAGCATCCGCATTTGTTTAGAAGGATGAAAATCATCACCAAAAATAAAACCTTAAGAGCCATTAGGCAAGTGAACGGAAACACAAAAAAAAAAGATCTGAAGAGAGAACAGAGGAAGAAGGAGTGATAAATAAACGTCATGTGGGTACATCATGTCTCACGTCTGTAAGGGGATAATAAGCATCATGAATCTGCAGTAACTTAACACAAAGCATTCAGGAGGAGAAGAAGAAGAAGAAGAGAAAATAAAAGTTGCAACACCCACCGTAATTATTTATGGCAACAACAGGATCTCATCGGCTGCTATGGTTACCTTCGCACCATGTACAAACAAGAGTCTTCAGGTGCTTGGCTCTGAGGCTCGATTTTCTAGCATCACTAATCATATAAAAACATCAAAATAGAAATAACTGAAGCTGACGCCAGTCACGACCACGTTTTAGGTCAAAATGCAACCACATTTGCAATTTGTTTCCTTTTGAATTCGTTCGTACCACTCATTTACTGAACCGCTTAATCCTACTAGGGTCACGGGGAGGCTGGAGTCTATCACAGCCGACACTGAGCCAAGGTGGAGTACACACTGAACAGCTTGCCAGACTATCGCAGAGCCATCACACACAACACACAACAACAGGGGTTGTTCCTGGTCTACCATGAGTAGTACCAACCAAAAGAGGTCCAAGCAGGACCAGTCAGAGGTCATAGGGACCCCACCCTAAAACTTACAGGTCTTAAAAGAATCTGCTGCTAATGTCTTGGAGCCAGATACCCCAGCACGTCTTCAGCACATCTTCCCATGACTTGAAAGTGTCGTCTCGAAGGAGATCTTCCTTGGAGAAACCTACGCCTGGTCTTGGATTAGGTTTAGTCGCACTCTTAGCTTAAGAATATTAAATATTCATCAATTCTTACATTTGCCGAACCGCTTAGTCCTACTAGGGATGGAGCCTAGTCTCAGCCGACACTGGACGAAGGAGGTGTACACACCAAGCAGTTTGCCAGACTATCAAAGACAACACACACTGAGCGGCAATTTCGAACAGCCAATTTGCCTAATGTGCATGTCTTTGGACTGTGGGAGAAAACCGGTGTTCCCAGAGGAAACCTAGGGAGAACATGCAAACTCCAGTGCCGGGGGCTTGAATTGCTTTGAAGGGGGTTATTTCCGGCTCACAGATGTATTATCTTTCTCATTTCGCTTCAGAAATCACTTCATCCTACTGGGGTCGCAGGGAGGCTGGAGCCTATCTCAGCCGACTCTGGGTGAAGAACGGGTACACCCTGAACAGCACAGAAAGGAAGAAGAATATGCTCTCAGGGAGAAAAAATAAATCAGTATTGTACCACAAGTCATCACAAAAGGTGCGATGAACTCAGGATGAAAGTAGAGCGCTTTAAGATGATGCTGGTAAAAAAAACATTTTTTATCTTCTTAAACAGGTCATGTTTTCCTGAATTACTGTCTCATTTTCCATCTGCACACACCAGCATCGAGCGGAAATAAAAATCACCTGCTAGCAAGAGCATCTGAAGAGCGCAAACCACCACCAAGCCCAGCAAACGCCAGTATAAACCAAAATGTCAGAAATCATCCTATTGCAGAATGTTGAAGAATCTTTTGAAAAAATCCCTCAATTACAAATTTGGCTAACATCATCTTTAAGATGTCATGGAGCCTTTTTTATGCAAAGCCCCGCCTCTGGTACAAACTTCATCGAAATCCAAACATAAGTTTTTAAGAAAATAAATAAATAAACAATGGGCAGCGCTGGGGCGCAGTGATTAGCACGCTTGCCTCACAGCAAGAAGGTCCCGGGTTCAATTCCCAGGCTTGACATGGGCGTTTCTGAGGGGAGTTTGCATGTTCTCCCCGTGCTTGTGTGGGTTTCCTCTGGGTACTCTGGCTTCCAAAAACTACCACAGTAGGCTAACTAGTGGCTCCAAATTTCTCCTAGGTGTGAGTGTGAGTATGAGTGGTTGTATGTGTGTTGGTCCTGCAATGGCCTGGCGAGTTGTTTAGGGTATACCTGCCTTCACCTATATTCGGCTGAGATGGGCTCCAGCCTCCCCGCAACCCTTATTAGAATTATGCGACTTAGAAAATGAATAAATAAATAAATAAATAAACAAATGACACAGCACCCCCTGCTGGGCTTGCAGTAATATGACAATTCCAAAAAATTGCACCCCAACCCCCACACCCATTTGTGGTTCTTCCTCATACTGATGCCACACAATTCTCCACAACGTCCTCATATGCTGTTATATACACTGGAGCTCAAACCTGTTCAAGCATGATGGTGCACCTTTACAAAGCGAGCTCCATGAAGATAAGGTTGGAGTGAGAGACCTCCAATGCCCCACACTTTAACCCTACTGAAGACATTTGGGATGAACTGGAACACCGTCTCCACCCCAGATCTTCCCAACATCCTCCTCAGTAATAGTATTGGAGAGGAATGATCACAAACCCCCACAAACCACGCCCCAAAGTCTAGCACAGTGACTTCCCAGAGGAGAACCTGCTTCCCTGTGTCTCACTCCTCAGCTAAGTACTCAGAACATGTGATGTACTGTACGACGCAAAACCGCCAACCAGAGCAAAGAAAAAAATAAAATTCAAATGATTACAGTTCTGTGGAATTCCGAACAGGCAACAGCGGAGATGGAATTTTCGAGGAGGTCAGGAAAAGGGGGGTAGAGGAGGAGGAGAAAATTTGTCGGAAAATTGTCGGTTCCCGGAACACCAAAAGGACGTTAATTCCAGAACCATGTGATTTCCAGGTCAGATAACTGGGACAGTGATGGGCAGTAGGAATACAGTGATAAACGTAGCACTCGGTATAAACTGTCTTCCTTCCTGGAACCCTTCGCAACTTTTCCTGGAACGTCACTGGATTCTACAAGGAACTCTGCTCTCCTCATTGTGCTGAGTTGCATTGAGAAGATTTTGCAGAAGTCGCAGGTGTGAACGAAGGGCGTAGGGCGGGACGCTATGAGCGGCGCTGTGTGAACTCACATGTTGTGGAGATGCCGTTGTAGCTAAGAGGCGGAGGATTGTACACATGGAAGCAGGCGCAGCAGAGCATGTAAACCGACTGCCTTCGCAGAAGTGACCGTGATGTTAATTAGGATGATGTTTGAAGAAGGGATTAATGATTTACACAGGCCCAAACAGAGGGAAGGGCTCCAATGTCATTACATCCTGAACACGTGGAAGAATGTTTCTGTTTCCTCGCTCACTCTTTTATTCACACTCACACACTTCCTCAAGGCTTTCTGTGCAACCCTCATTGACTACAAGTACGTGGAAATATGGAGGACGATTGAAGCTTCACGTCACACATCCGTCTGTTCGTCTATCCCTCCGTTCAAGTGTGCGCCAATAACAAGTTGGCACGGTGGCGTAGCGGATAGCTCGACCGCCTCACAGCAAGAAGGTCCTGGATTTGGGTCTCGGGCTCGTCGAGGACGTTTCTGTGCGGTGTTCCCATGTCCTCCCTGGCATGGGTTTCCTCCTGGTACTCCGGTTTTCTCCTACAGTCTAAAGACGTGCACATTAGGCTAACTGTTTTTTCCAAATTGCTCCTAGATGTAGTGTGAACGGTTGTGTGTGTGTGTTGCCTTGCGATAGTCTGGCAAGCTTTTTAGGGTGTACCCTGCCTTCGCCCAGTGCTGGCTGGGATAGGCTCCATCCATTAGCGGTTCAACAAACAGTGAATGAATGGATGAATGAATGAATAAATGAATATTTAATATTCTTAAGCTAAGAGTGCGAATAAACCTAATCCAAGAGCAACCAGACAGATCTTGTAAGACCTGTAAGTTTTAAGGTGGGCACCCCTTGACCTCTGGTTGTTCTTGCTCGGACCTCTTTTGGTAGGTGCTAACCACGGTAGACCAGGAACACCCTAGTACACCTGTCGTTTTGGAGATGCTCTGACCCAGTCATCTAGCCATCTCAACGTGGCCTCCGTGGAAGTCTTTCAGATCTGTACACTTGCCCATTTTTCCTGCTTTCAACGCATCAACCTCAGGAACTAATTGGATTATGAGATGGCCAGATTATAAGTGATCCAAAAAGGAACTCATAGAAAAGGGGATATAAAGAACTGCATCATGTGCTGTTGCACTGTGGAATGCTGATGTCTCGCAGGAAGTCCGTCATCAACAGAGTGAAGGTTTCTGGTCATGTCGGAGACAGCGCTTTTGTTTTTCTGATCAGCAAGAGACCTAATAAACCCACGGCCCTCATGAAAGGTTGCTTAGAAACTCATTAGAGTTTTATATTGAAACGATGTGAGACCTTTTTCGCAGGTGATGAAAGGAATGCAGCAATAATCACGCACTTTGTTATTTAATGTAACTAAAATATGCTCCGGTGATGATGTGAAATAATTGTTCATCTCAGCGCAAAGCACAAAAGAGACACCAAATCAATTGAACGGGACTCCTGTTGTGCTCGAAAACATATACTGATGTCACTGTCGGTCCTAACCTTATTACCTTGCTTAAAGAAATCTTTACTGTTTCTGCTTTTTTGCAGTACAGGTTCCACGATTATATATTACTGCAGCGAACAAGCAGCGCTGTGAATGTATAGTAATGTATTCCCTTTAACTGTTGTGGCTAGTCGAAGAAGGCCAGCCATTTTTTATTGTAGATCCTCATAACTAATTCTTACTGCATGAATACCGGATGAAAAGAAGCATCTCTATATAAACTAATGAAAATAAATTTGTTGATATGTCAGAATGTCTTGCCGCACTGTACAACAACAGGGTTTTTTTTACAGCCTCCATGTTCCCACTTTATTAATATAGATAGCAATCTTATTGATAAATGGTATAAAATGAAATAAAATGAATTATGTGTACTGAGCGACATGTCAGATTTGTGTATATGCCTGGACACTGAAGCCTTGGACACTGTGTTCAGCTTGTTTATTTATGTTAAGAAAATATTGTTTATTTTATTTTATTTTTTATTGGGGAGCGTTACTTTAGGAGAATAACATCACTAAGGTAAAGAAGGATGTGTGATGAAGTGGAGTTACTGTAGTACTGAAAAAGTAAACCCCAAAGCAAAACCAACCAGCCAATTGATTTTCCAACAACCAACCAGCCAATTGTTTACCTAACCAACTATCCAAACAACTAACCTACCAACCAACCAGCCAAACTAACAGATAGACAAATACCCCAGCAGTCTGCCAATGCTGAGATTTTTATTTTATTAATTTTTTATTAAGAATACACTATTCCTTTTATCACAATGCCATGTTACAAATGAACTGATAAAAATCATGTGTACTCATTGATAAGGTAGATCAGCTCTCTGTAAGAACCGAATTTGTAACGGGGTATTCATCATCCATTCATTTTCTGAGCCGCTTAATCCTAATTAGGGTCGCGGGGAGGCTGGCGCTCATCTCAGCCGACTCTGGGCGAGGGCAGAGTACACCCTGGACAGCTCGCCAGGCCATCGCAGCGGTAACGGGGTATTTTTAAACTCATTCGTAGTTTAGTTCATATTATGCGGAAACACGAGTATAATATAAGCACAAACTAAAAACAGATGTTATGGTTTATTTTTTCCATTTTTACAGTGTGACACTGATGACACCACCTGCTCCAAGTGACCCTGACAAGCCGTGAGTGTCAACTGTTTTGATTCAAGCCAAGCATTATCCTGAGTAGATAATGCCTGCATGCTTGGTTTATTAACCTGTTGATAGCCGAGTGAGGAGTGTAGCATAGATTCATTACTATTCAGTGACTGCAGTAAATCTAGTAAAACAGCTCATGTGCGTCATGAACAGACGTCTCCAAGCGCACTGGGTTTATCTGTACCACTGCCATGAGTTAACCCAACCCTGGAGGTGTTCATTTCACCAAGAAAGACTGAGTTGAACACTGCAGAAGCTTTTTTTTAGACGTCTTTAAGGGTCCAAGGGTTCCTTTGTGTGTCAGTATATGAAGTGAATGGCTTGGAGGGTGCGTAAAAAGCGCGCAGGAGGGGTTTTGTGCGTGCGTGTGTGTGCGTGTGTGTGCGTGTGTGTGTGTGTGTGTGTGGTGGTGGTGGTGGTGGGGGGGTTAGGCTCTGTGTGCGATTGGTCAGATGAAGGCGGGCACTGTGATGCCAGTGGGTGAAGGGAAGGTGGGCAGCGGGCACAGGAAGGAATAAAGAGGAGCGCACAGGAGAGACGAGTCTGCAGAAGGAGGCGCACTATCCACCACCCATTTCATTCCCTAGGATTTGCATTAGCACTTGGAGAAAAACAAGGGAGTGTGCAAACCAGGTAATGCTCCTTATTATTAGTTATAATACTGGTGCATTTTTCTAATTATAGCGTGTATACAGAAGGTGCAGTGAAGATTACACTCCACCACTTTTGTTGGAAAGGGCTCCTAATAAAAAGAAGTAAAAAATTACCAATTTCAAACCAATTTTTTGGTGAAAATGTATTGAACAATGCTATTGTACAACCAAAAATAAAAAAGGGGAAAGAAATCATCTCGACAAGTATATTGAGGTAAAATTATGGCTAATAAACAAAAACACTGAAAATATTTTTACATTTTTCAGAAAAATTAAAAAAAATATATATATTTTTACTTTTGCAAGGCATGAATGAACTTGAATCCATATGGAACAGTTTAGTGAGTGAAGAAATTAAAGGTATGTGAACTCTGTGCCTGAAAGGTTAAATGCTGTAATCAAAGTAAAGGGTGTTCACACTAAATATTGACTTTTTTCCTCAAAAAAGAGACTTTTATTTTTGTTGTTATTATTATATATTGTTGTTTGTTTATTTTTTCTCATCAATTTGATCCGAGATTACATGAAATAAACACTTGAATAAAACCTGGTTTCGAATTTATCTTCATGTTGTTAAGTGTAGAATCATCACTGCATCACTGTGTTGTTTAATTTCTTCACTTGCTGAACCTTTCCATATGGATTCAAGTTCATTCAAAAAAAAAAAAGCAATTTGCGACACTTCAATTTTTCTGAAATCTTAGTATTTTCAGTGTTTTTGTTTACTTCCCTACATCTTCCCTGGAAATGTGAATACAGTGCACTCTGTTATTTTTATATAGTTTTAGTGTTAGTAAAGCTTTAAATACACATTCCTGAGTAAAAGATATACATTAACTGTTCCTGGTACCAACCCAGCGACAAGAAAAGGAACAGTTTAGTGAAGTATATGTCCAAGATTGCAGGGTGTGTTGCGCGTTATTTAAACATTACATGCGTAAATCATCTCTGTAACACCATTACGCACACTTTATAGGCTGCATATCCATTGAGTCCACACTCGGACACATTATGTGGTCATATATGGAGCCTATTTGATAAACTTAAACAATAGACGAGAAAAAAAGACAAAACACTTCCTGTCGTTTTTTTAAAAGAAATATCCTAAAATCAACCCAGAATCAGGGGTCTGGTGTTAGAAGGAGCAGAACTGAAACTAACAGTGTTTTTTTACCCTCCCTTCCAATATCCTGCCCCTCTTTACAGGATCTTCTGGAGATATAAGATGGAGTGGTATATATTGGTGCTGATGCTCAGTTTGCCCTCTCTATCCTCGGCTGATTGCTCGGAACAGTGTCTGAAATGCGCCCTGCAGATCTCCGACTCGCCGCTCAACCTGCTGGTAAGATTCTTCTGCTGGATGGATGGATGGATGGATGGATAGATGTGAGAAAGGGAAAATAAAAAAGGAAAAAGAAAGAAAGAAAGCACCTGTTGCTGAGCAGAGAGGTTTAAAATGCAAAAAAGAAGAAATATCAGTATAATTAGGACTTAAAACCAAGTAATAAACAAACAAACAAACAAATAAATAAATAAATCGAGAGGATTTGGTGTGTGTGTGTGTTTAACCTTTATTTACTCATTCACAGAATCACTTAATCCTACTTGGGTAGCAGGGGGGCTGCAGCTTATCTCAGCCGACTCTGGGTGAAGGCAGGGTACGTCCTGAACAGCTCACCAGTCTATCGCAGGACAACACACATATAACCATTCACACACACACTCACACACTCACACACAAATTGGTGCAATCTAGAATATTCAGTTAGCCTCATCTGCATGTCTTTGGACTGTGGGAGGAAACTGGAGTACCCGGAGGAAACCCACACAAGCACATGTAAGCTCCACCCATGAAAGCCCTTTGGCCGAGTCCAGGAACTGATCCGAGAACCTGTTTGGTGTGAGGCGGATGCGTTAACCACTTTGTTACAGTGCCGCCCACAGAGGAAGCATGAGAGTCCTGAGGACTAGAGAGTGATAGTGTTTTTTTTATAACACAAAAGTTGGTTAGAGGTGAAAGTGATGAGTTCTATCAGTTTAATGATTCTTCCCCTATATAATAATAATAATAATAATAATAATAATAATAATAATAATAATAATAATAATAATAATAATAATATGGCTATCCATGATGTAAAGGACATAACTGGACCATAACTACCTTCAAGTGCAAACCTTTATGATACACTCCATGTATAGTGAAGGTAGGGACAGTGTGTACTTCAGGGTTTCACCCAAGTCACCGGGAATGGAAGGGTTTAATCCCTTTGTGTACAGGTGGGGATTCTCCTGTTGGTTCCTCCTCTTGGATCCACCTTAGAAAGATTTTCCACTTGGCTCTTTGCTTAGCATATCCGTCCTGGATCTGTCCTGGATCCGTTCTGAATCCGTCCTGGATCTGTCCTGCAAAAGTAATTCCTTACTGGAAGTGGGAAGGTGCATGCATTACTGGTATAAAAGCTAATTATGTTTTTAAACTGCACCACTTTTACAGGCACACTACATTCACTTTGGCTTAAAAATATACACCATAAAGGTATGAAAGAAATTCCCACGATGGACCCAGAAGGAAAAGGAAAGAGAAGGAAATCAACTTTGACTGTTGACCTTTTTCCCTATTCACTACATTTTAAAGGTTAAAGCGTTGATAGTTTCTGTAATTGTGCAGGAGATATTCGACTGCTGATACACACCAAGGGCGGTACGGTGAGGTAGTGCTTAGCACGTCCGCCTCACAGCTAGAAGGTCCTGGGTTCGAGTCCCGTGCTCAGTGAAGGCGTTTCTATGTGGAGCGTGCATGTTCTCCCCACGCTTTCATGGGTTTCCTCCAGGTACCCAGGTTTCCTTCGACAGTCCAGAGACATGCACATTAGGCTAACTGGCTGTTCCAAGTCGCCCCTCGGTGTGAATGTGAGAGTGAATGGCTGTGTGTGTTGCCTTGTGATGGTCTGGGGAGCGTTCTCGCTGTGAGGCGGACGTGCTAACCACTACACCCCTACGCCATCACGGATATTAAATGTGACTATAAAATGATTAAAGCGTTGATGTGTTGTTTAGTAATAATAACGCTATAAGAGGTTATAAGAGGAATAAAACACATCATGCTGTGCTGTTTAGGAAATGAATAAATTTTAGGACTGTTTGATTTCTTCTGTTTCTTATCCTTTTCAATGTTTCTTCCCCCAATCAGACCTGCACGTTAGAGTGCGAAGGAACGCTTACATCCAGCAATGAGCTGGTTCGGTGTGAGAAGATATTATGGAAACAACCCGAGGAGAACCTCCAGGATACGACAGCGTCGAACCCAGTGAAGCGTTACGGCGGATTCATAAAAAGGATCGAGAAAAACAAAAAGAACCTGCTGGCTTCGCCCTGGAGGGAGAACGCTATCGATAAAGGGTCACTGGCAAAGAAATATGGCGACACCGTGCTCAAACTGATCGAGAGAAACGCACCCGAGCTGAGCGAGGACGTCGAAGGGGAAGATGTTACCTCGGAGAATGACATGGGACTTTATGACAGTTCGTTTCCTCTGAATGAAGTGAAACGCTACGGCGGCTTCCGGCGAAAATTCTTTCCCAAAAGAAGTGAGTCCGAAGAAGAAACCGGCCAGCAGGAGCTGCAGAAAAGATACGGAGGCTTCATGAGAAGAATCCGCCCTAAATTAAACTGGGATAACCAGAAGCGATACGGCGGCTTTTTACGGCGCCATTTTAAAATTTCGGTGCGTTCCGATGAAGAGCCTTCGTCATACGACGAATTTGGTCTTTAGGCTGATTTTGTAAAGAATTAAAAATAAACAAAGTAGCTGAACTTATACCGGCTCATGAAGTCTAATGACTTTTTGTTGTACTTGCCACAAATATGCTGCTAAACGTTTGGAACACGTATCCACTGTACGGCCTGCTCTTTACGACATTTGTGTATTCAACTGATGCCGCCATTTTTGCTGTTAGATGTAAACAAATACGATGCGTGCTGTATTTTATTGCTTGTTTTCAAATGACAATAAAGGGCAAGACCTTGCCAGACTTTGTGTCAATTGAGAGGATACTGAAAAAAAAGATTATAAAGAAAAATTTAAGGAAATAAAAAGGTTTTGTCTTGTCGGAAATGACGGGACATGATTACGGGTGTTTGTCGCACCTGCTGGTCAAGAGCAGAAGTACAACAAAGTATGTATGTGTTAATTGTATTCAGTTTAATAAAAACAATTATTTGCACACAACAAACTCTGATGAAAAACTTTTTCTTAATGGGTTGTTTGGACAGTTAATAAAAAGTCAGAGCAGAAATCACTTAATCTGTAAATATTAAAACACATTCTCAGATAAAAAAAGGTTCTGTGGCTGTTCAGGTAAATCTTCGAAAGCGTTTTGTTGTAGGGTTCCACAGATAGACAGCCAACCAAAAAAACCCTCTAAGGGTTCTAAA
The DNA here is from genome assembly GCA_028564935.1 of Neosilurus hyrtlii. Taxonomy (NCBI): domain Eukaryota; kingdom Metazoa; phylum Chordata; class Actinopteri; order Siluriformes; family Plotosidae; genus Neosilurus; species Neosilurus hyrtlii. The sequence goes on from JAOUQZ010000017.1 coordinate 15,069,706, forward strand.
CTTACTCTCAGTTTCACTCACTCACTCATCTGCTGAAGCGCTTAATCCTATTAGGGTCGTGGGGAGGATGAAGCCAGGGGTACACCCTGAACAGCTACCTAGGAACACCCAAAGACCCCCTTAAAACCTCTCGAGTTACGGTTTTTTTTTCAAAAAAGCCCTTGACCATGTTATCTTCCTGGGTGCTTTTATTAGCTGTAGTGTTTCTGACAGCTTGGATTCACTGCCCTGAATGTAAAAATGGTCATCAGGATCAGTCAACTAATGAGCTTCTAACGAAATTCCTGTTTTGCATACCTGCAAACGTGTGCGCTGTAGATGTGATTAACCTTCACACCGACCTTTCATTCATATTCATATTTGGAGAGGTTCTCGAGATGCCTACTGAGACTCTCATAAGGAATAAATGTCTCTTATTTTCGGTGTTTTTCTGAAGGTGGGAAATGATCAATAACGGATCAAGGGAGTACATCAATACACACACACACACACACACACACACACACACACACACACACACACACACACAGATAAAAACAGGCAATGTACACACATTGAGGTGTGCACTCATGCATGTACTGTATACGAGCATTCAGATCTCATCCTACACATCTTAATATGAATTATAGCTACTGTATGTGCAGAAAACACATACACCGTTTATAGATGTTGGCGTCTGGTGATGTATGAAGTGCCTCTTCATCTTTTCTCATCCTGGGCTCCGTGTGTGTTTTATCATTATGAAAGCTGCAAATCTTCCTGTGGGCTTTAAGGTGAAATAATGCTATAACTCACACCTCTTCCTTTCTCTCCCTCTCCCTCTCTCTCTCACACACACACACACACTTCATACAGCTCTACGCTGCAATGCACACCACTAACTAGAGAAGCACCCAGAGTGTAAGATACCTCCCACCGCCAGGCACAAATGGATTATTACAGCTTGGTATAATTATAATGAAATGTCTCCCCCTAGTGGGCATTGAACGAACATTTTGAAGAAATTTAATTTAGGATAGGGATTTTTTAGGATTTTTTAAAAAAAACATGATCTCATGCACAGTTCATTTCCAAAATGTACAGGTTTTTTTTATTTATTTATTTTTTTTTACAGGCCCAGGCCTCACCCCTCCACCAAGTTTGATGAAAATCAGATCAGTAGTTTTAGCATAATCCTGCTAACAAACAAAAAAAATCTCACATAAATGTTTGTTAAAAAGCCTTTAATAAATTCCTGGATTTGAATCGTGATCTGCTACAAAAATCGTACGGGTTCTTGCCAGGCCCTTACTCCATCCCACTACCAAGTTTGGTGAAAATCAGTTCAGCAGTTTTTGCATAATCCTGCTAACAACCAGACAGGGTGGTGGAGGTAATAAGAACACCTGAGTCACGCCTGACTTGTTGAAGGGGGCAAAAGGACACGGCTGTTACCGAAAATAAAAATATAGCTTAAACAGAGCCCACATATTTTGGAGACGGTTTCCTGTTCACCATGGGTGTGAAGAGCCCCACATATGAAAGCCCCACACGATTCTCACCACACTGCCGCTCAGAGACCCTTCAGAACCCACCTGGTTCTTTCTCATTTTAGTGTTTGACGTGAATGTTAAAGGGGCGGTGTCATGGTTGCTTGAAGGAAACAGCCTGAATATCACAAATGGTGTAAAACCAACATGGTGGCACCCACCTCAACACAATGGGGGTCCGGCGTCCCAGGCGTTTCTGTGTGCAGTCTGCATGTTCTCCTCCGTGCTTGTGCAGGTTTCCTCCAATAGGCCAAAGCCATGCACATTAGGCTAATTGTCTCTTCTAAATTGCCCCTGGATGTGCACAGGAGTCTGAATGCTTGTGTGTGTGCAGTTTCTCTCCTTTGGCCTGGCTAGACTCTCGATGGCACCGCCCCTTTAACTGAATGGTTGTATATATGGGGATTGTGCAGTGGTTAGAATGTTGGGCTCATGCTTGAGAGGTTGTGGGTTCAAATCCCCATTAGACCCCAGAGCGTGTCTCTGTTCACCTAGCATGGTAAAAATCCCAACAGACTTATATGTGCCGCACGGCGGTCCTACAGTACCGGTTATTTGGCTACTGCGCGACAAATATAACAAACAGATTCAGGTTAAGAGACATAAAAGCGCACACACACACACACACACACACACACACACACACACACACACACACACAATCAAATTAGACAATTTTTATTCCTTTTATTAAAAATAACAACAATAATAACAAGGAGATTTCCATCCATTTTTTCCGACTCTACAGCCTGTCTTGGCTTTGCTGCTCATCGCCCCCCTCTGCCGTCTCTTCTGCCTGAGATCCCAGCGTCTCCACCGTAGCGGTACTTACAGGCACTGCCATGATGGTGCTGCCCCCTGCTGGAGCTGCCAGGTTCTGCAGTGTGGCTCCTGTTCCCAGGGTCGGCAGCGTGACCAGCTGAAATGGACTGAGCACTTTAACGATGGCCGAGCCTCCTGCTGTGTCCGAGCTTAGCACAGTGAAATTGGACGCGTCGGGCTGCAGTTCTGCTCCTCCTGGAGACGACAGGACCGTGTAGCTCCCTATAAACGGGGCTTGGTTAGGGGCAGAGCCTCCTACGGCTGACAGGATTTTGTCCAATGGGATGCCTGTAAGCTGGGTGATGGGCAGAGTGATCTGGGTGGGCTGTGCGGCCGTTGCCATCACTGAGGCGGGTCCGGAGACGGCGCGGGTGAGGCGGGGACGTTTGGGAGCTGTAGGCGTGGCTACGGGGCTCATGTTCATGAGGACGTTGTTGAGGTGCTGGGATTTGCTCTTGAGTTCCTTGGCACGCTTGCGATGTTCGTCGCACTGGCGCTCCAGAGCTACAGGGGCCACGGAAATGCAACGTGATCAGAAACTGCATCGATTTTGGCACCTCTAACCCTCATCTAAACTAGGAAACGTACAAGAATTACAGCTTTGGTCTGAATCTGGTGCTGGAGGACGTCAGGTCGAGCGCAGACAGGCTGTAAGCAACGAACTGACGTCCCGCATCACTCACCGGCTAAGCTCTGCGTGTACTGCTCCCTGCAGCGGTCCATTTCGCTCTTGTGGCTGGCGAGCACTTTCTTCACCAGGTCCAGCATCCCGAAGTTCTGGACGATATTGTTGAGCAGAGCTGCATCTACACAAACGAGAAACATGACCCTCGTACCGTATTCTAATACAGACACGCAGAGTGGCGTCCTGACGACAGCACGGCGCATCATCGCAACACTCTGCAGTTCCTCCTTACACAGATACAAAATAAAAGCCCTGCTTTATTTTCTATTACAACGCAGCCCATTTCTCCTCCCACTGACCTTTGACCTGTAGCGGAGGTTCATGGATGCGCTCCTCCAGGCCTTTCAGGATCTCCTCAATCTCTTTCTGCAGGTTCTCCACAATGTCCACCAGCAGCCCGGCGTCCTTCAGACCTTTCCAGAACGTCATGGTGTCCTCTGAGAACGAACGCTTGGGTGAAGGTGGGGTACACCCTGAACAGCTTACCAGACCATCACAGGGCAAAACACATTCACATACACACCTCCTGGCCCGGAAACGCCCATGCCTGGGCCTCGAACCCAGAACTTCTGGTACGTGCTAACCACTATGCCACCGCCGCACACTGGAACAGCCAATTAGCCTAACGTGCAAATCTATGTACCGTCGGAGGAAATTGGTGTACCCAGAGGAAGCCCACACAAGCACGGGGAAACCATGCAGGCTGCATACAGAGATGCCCTCGCCGAGCCCGGGACTCGAACCCAGGACCTCCTTGCCGTGAAGCAGACGTGCTAACCACTACACCATCACAGCGCTCCTTCAATTCAATCACGCTTCTGTACAGAAGCTTGGATGTCAATAAGAGACAGAATCCGTTACTTAAAGCTTTGCATGGGACATATCTGTGCTAAACAAACAAACAAACAAACAGCCCTATTCGTACATGATTCGCTTTAGAAACATAAAAGTGGACGATAAACACATTACCGGTGTATTTTTTTAAATCTCAGGAACTAAACACACCTGTTTCTAGGTATGTTCCTGACTTCCTAGCTGACAGATGTGTGAAGGTCATGTGACCTGCTAACATCCTGATGCCAAAAGCAGTTTAGTTGAGTTCGTATTCAATGGAGTTGGGTGTAGATTTAGTTTCGGGTGTGACGGCCGACGCATTAATCCCCGAGCTCCATGAGGACGATCGCACTCACCTCCTATCGTCGTGATCCACCCGGTGCCCTCTTCGGCAGTTTCCACGGCGAATACAGATGTAGATCCGTTTACTGTTCACACATCAAAACACACACACACACACACACACACACACACACACAGTTAGCAACATTTAACAAACATCTCATGTTCACAGCAACCGTCTGAACGAATGCTAATCATAACACCGAGCCAGGGATGTCGTGGGGAGCCGTTCTCTGTGACATCATCACCTACCGACTGACCTGCAGTACACCGTCTCTGATCCTACCACCACCCCAAGGACATGCCCCCCACATGGTCCCGGAGTGGTATGGTAGCACCTCCGTCTCTGAAAGAGCGTGTAATGGGTGAGGATGTCACATGATATGCAGCTCAATTAGAAGACAATGATGTCACAGCAAAGGTTAGTCAGAGAGTGACATCACAAAGTGATACAGAGACCAAGCGACAGATGAGTCCGGTGCTCATAAGAGCATCGCTGTGGTCTGTCCTATCAGCACAGTGTGGTAATTCATGTGACACACTGGCCAGACATCGTGACAGAGACCGCACATGGGACATCCCATAATTATCCAGCAAACCAATCAGATCACGCCGTTCCTGTGTAGTATATCCTACATTATCATATCGTGTATAGAGTGGTAGTACCGTCAGTAGATGAAGTGGGCGTGGTCTCGGTGGACACCTGGCTGCTGAGAGACCCCCGCGTCCCCACCAGGTCGATCTTGGTACTGCGACACGTGTTGGAGCACAGCTTGGAGTGCTGGTAGAAGTCCAGCTCGCCAGAATCCATGATCCTCCTACAGGACAGAAACACATTAACACCCACACACAGTCACACACACACACACACACACACACACACACACACACACACACACACACACACACACACACACACACACAC
>JAOUQZ010000017.1:15102763-15125612 GCA_028564935.1 Neosilurus hyrtlii
CAATTAGCCTACTGTGCATGTTTTTGGACTGTGGGAGGAAACCGGAGTACCCCGAGGAAACCCACGCAAGCACAGGGTGCAAACTCCACACAGAAACACCCGAGCCGGGAATCGAACCCAGGACCGTCTTACTGTGAGGCGGACTTGCTGACCACTACGCCACCGTGCTGCCAAATATACCAAATTGTTTTTTTCTACTTCATCTTAAAAAGTCCACAGTGTGGAAATTTAACAACAAATAAGTCTGTGATAAATTCTGAAACATAGTATTATCATGACGTCACAGAAATGTATATCCGCCATCTTGGAAGATAAACAAAGATGCTTTGTATCAGTCCTGCAAAGGAAATTCGGCTCTGCGTTTCACCCATCCAAAATGAGAAGACAGACACACACACACACACACACACACACACACACAGTCTTTCGGAGCTGTGGGCAGTGGGGACCAGAGCAGTTGGGGGTGAGGGGGTGAGGTGCCATGCTCAAAGGTACTCAGCAGTGATTTACAGTCAACACTCCTTTCAACAGCGAGACTCTATTTTTGAGGAGGAAAGAGGTCCCACCGCCATGCATTTTTCCTGCCGATGCATGAATCGAACCACTGACCTTTCAGTCCCAAACTCGCTTCTCTAACTATTAGGCTACTGCTACCCCAAAGGCAACATGTCAACAGTCAGCACTCCTTTCAACAGCAGGATCCTATACTTCTGAGGCTGAGCGGTCAATTTCCATGCAGTGGTGGTCATCTGTGCAAATACAGCAAACATTCCTGCAAAAAAAGTCTTTCTGTAAAATCCTGACTGTAATTAACCACCAAGACGATCTAACCGGAGACCGATCAGGTGCGCCAACAGAGACAAACTCAGCACAATTTTTTTGTAGTTTAAAAAGAGCATAAACGCATCTTAACCCTCAAGCTGAGAAGAAGGAGAGGGATTAATATAACTAATGGGGTCAACTGCAGTCAACAATGCATTGAATTATTTATTTTTTTATCATTATTATAAATCAGCTGAGTGAAAAGGCTTTCCAAGATGGTGGCACAGGTCATGTGCACACAAACTGATGATGTCATCTAAGCATATAATTAAGGAGGGTATAGACCAGGAAATGACCACCGAGATGGAACCTGTAGCAAACACCAAGATTGAGATGATACATCAAATAGACAAATTATAATTATTGCATCCATCTATATTCCAAACGTTGTTAGCTTTTAACATAGCAGCAAAAAAATATATAAATAAAAATGTAAACGAATGAATGAATAGATGAATGACAGACAGACACTGGAGCCTCCTTCCAAAAATGATAAATATGCAACTTCTGGGATTAAAAATCACCATATAATCAATTACACGTTTTCCACCAACATTATAAAAATCTGTTTATTAGGTTTAGTTTGTGACATGACATTCCTGTGTGAGCTGCAAGTACAGAAAAAATACTGCATCAGAATAAGTAACTTATTGAAAAAAAAAAAAAAATTATCAGCATCACACACACACACACAAAATTGTGTATCAAGTACTACACCAGTGACAATTGAACCACGTCATTCATTTACTTGTCAGTTGCTCAATAGAAAAAGGTGTTAAATATATATATATTTCTTTAATGTGCATAACTGAGAAAAAACAAAAACACAAATATATTTATTCCTGTCAGACATATGGGACAGATATGTATAGCATATGTACATGTTGTTATGCAATTCAACAAAGCAATACAAGTGAAGGTCGAGAGCTGGTTATTGGATACAATTTTAACACCCATTACACAACGATTCACTCAAACAAGAACTCGGAGATCATGTGCGGGTCCGAAAAATACCTTCGGAACCAATTCTGCTCGGGTGAATTGAGAACGTGTTAAAAGTGGACTTCAGTCACGCAGGATCGAGATGCAACAGCAAAGTGCCCGTAGTTAAGTAGTCACATAAAGCAGAGTGCAGATATGATTACAGGACAGAAGAGAAAAATGCAACAGAATAAACTCAAAATGCACTTTAGTGTAATGTATAAACACACAGGGAGGTTAAAAAGCAGTGACGGTGCTAAAGTTAACACGGTTTGCCTACTGAATACTTTCAGGAATGATCAGCTTCATCATGCCACTAACGAATCTTAAAGAATTGCTTCAGTGAAAATTCAAATGTGCACCAAATCACATCACAAACCCGCCATCCGCCAAGAAGTAGTTTTACCCACGGGATGTGTGTGTTTGCTAACAGGATTACATTAAATGATTGTGTGGATTTTCTTCCAGAGGCGGGGCTTTGGACAAGGAAGACTCCTTTCAATTTTTGATGATGATCTGTATTTTTCCCCCCAGAAGTGTCTTAGTACAGACGGCCCAGAAGGGGGTGCTGTGTACTTCATTAAATATTTTGGCGAAAAAAACTTAAGCAACTATTCGCATAAAATGCGGGGCTTTGGACAAGAAAGACTGAGACCTGAATCAAATTGCAGATCTTTGACATTGTGAGATAGGATGATGGTTAACATTTCATATGGGGGAAATTGCCGGGCTTGGCGGAGGTTTGCACTCTCCGGGTGCTCGTTTAATACAAAGTGAATATAGAATTCTCTCTCGCCCAACAATATCAATATATATATATATATATATATATATATATATATTCCTTGGATATTCACACACACCTGATGTGAACATGTACATAAACATGTCTGAAGGTGCAAATTAATGGTAATAATTATGGGAATTAATTAATGGTTCTGGAAGTTCCACAATTGGGGAGAACAAACGAGTTCTGACCAAGATTAAAGTTTAAAGAATTTTCTGCTTGTCTTGATTCTTTTTATTTTTCTTGCACCACAGCAAAGAGTGCTTCTTATTAGATCATTATTAGCACCCCTCCCCACCCCCCGAAAAAAAAACAACACTAGCTCCTGTTATGTTCTCGCAGCTATAATTAGTAATTAAAAAAAACAAACCTCATGAGCAGCTTACAGTGTTACACAGAAACCCAAATCGTAAAGCTTACTGCTGTTACAAAACACCGACACTGGAGACTCCTTCCGTTAATATTGACTGTTACTAAAGAAACAAGAATGTACTGCATCACAGCTGTTTTAATAGAATTATGACGGTTATGAATCAACACCGTCTGACCAATCACGACAGATATAATGTGAGGCTAATATAGCTCCTCTTTAAATTCAAAAATATAATGGAAATCCAAGAGTACATTCCACTCTCTTTCTGCTATTTAAGAGCACTTTTGACCTACAGGGACATTTTGTTTAAGACAGACGTCTACGTGACCCTTTCCAGGACTACGACGGCACACACAGGTGTGTCAGGGTTAACATCCCTTTTAATGGCCATCTTCACACAACCTGAACACCGTCACGCTCATCAGACCTCTCTCTTTAACTACTCATATCAGGAATCATCTTCAGACTGTGTGAAGACGTCCGATATCCACGGATCCCTTTCCAGTCGGCCCGTTTCCCCTCATGCACCTGAGGCAGGTGGCATGCGAGCTTGTGAGGACCTGTCCCAGGTGCCCTGAATACCGATCCCGTCCGAGTTCCCTTCAATCCTGAGTGCTGGGGAGGAAAAGAGGAGTATGGGGTGGGGTGGGGTGGGTTGAGGGGGTTAAGGCAGGAAGATGAGGAGGAGAGAGATGAAAAGAAGAACGTCTTGACTCTCTCAGCAGCTGGCTTTCTCATCCACTATTGTCAAAGTCTCCATGGGTTTTTTGCTCAGGTCTCGGATGTCCTCCAGAAGCTTGGTGGGAGTCAGGACGTGAGTGGAACCTGCGATGGAGACGGACCATGAACGGAGGGGAAAGAAAATTCCCACATGCGTGAATCTGAATAAAACTCTACGGCGTTAAACATATTCTTAAAAAAATATGGAATAACGGTCAAGTCCTCACCGATGATGACCTCACACGACTTGGTGGATTTGGTGACCTCGTAGGCACAGCGCATCTCTGAGTAGCTGACCCCACCCAGGATGAAGATGATGAGGCGGGAGCCTCTGTAGTCGTCCGGGCAGCTTGGCTTATGTTTCTGCCTTACGCTGAGGATGACAGGTTGAACATATTGGTTTGTAGTTGAACCAAACTCTGCTCACAGACACTTAAAGGCAGGATATGTAATTTGAAAGAACCCAATCAGGGGGACACATAATAGGGTAACACCATTCAACCATTATATCCAGTGGCCACAACAAACATTCCTATTGTCTGTACTCATAGCCCCTGACTAGCATGCTAGCTTTAACAATACGTCTGCCTAGCATTTCGCAAGACTCCTATGAGTACAGACAAACTGCGTACAGGCAGGTAAGGCCACCCAATCATATCACTGGGACCAATTAAATGATTGTTTGACCTTTATACAGCTTTGCGACTGCATTTATTCATTGCTTTTTAAGACATACAAAACATTAAGAAATGCAACAAAAATGCTTTGAAAAACAAAATTACACATCCTGCCTTAAATATATCAGAAATCCACTCATTTTTTATCCAGGAAAACTTCTACTTAATATCAGTCATATCTTAATTTAGTTAAAAAAGTAGCTGGTTGACCAGATGGCCAGACATTCGCACCATACACAGTGTCGTTCACAATTCTTGGCACCCTTTGTAAAGATTAGTACACTGAAAAATTCAACAAATCAAACCCTGTCATTGAAGCAACATCTTTACACGCGTCACAATTTTTGGCTCCCCTGGAAATTACTCCACAGATATTTTTAGAAGAAGTGCAGATAACTGTGTGCATAGGTGCTTTCACACCACCAAGCAGCCACAGGAACTTTTGAGAGGAACTACTCCCTGGGGAGCTGATCCAAGAAGGAACGATTTTGCTTAGACATGACTTTAAAACCTTTCTGTCACATATGAGCTCACTGTCGGCCCATTTCTACCTGTTTTTGTTTTCCAAGCACTAAGAACTAATGCAAGCGCTGTCTACACAGCTTTTTGGGAAATGAAACATGGCGGTCACCGTACATAGTACCTACCCTGAAAGAGGACGTTAAAAAAATATACTTTTTTAAATCCCTAAAACCTGTGTGGTGGGAACTAAAATTGCAAAAAAAAAAAAAAAAGGTGGTACTTCCTCCAACAGTTCTAAGAACTATAAAAAGTTCCTCTTCCAGGAAAGCGCCTCCTGATGCATGAAAGGCAAAGCAGTCGCCACCCTTACCTCACGACTCTGTGAGCATGACGGAGAGAGTGTACAGAACACTGGGTGAAGGTCAGTACTTGCCTTTTGAACTAATGGATTCCGATATACAACACTTGTACACACAATATGGACTGTAGTATGGATTAATGAGGACAGGTCTGTGATGTACCTCACTGCCTTGGATCCGTTCCATGCAGAGGGACACTCGGACTGGTGCGGCCAATCTCTCGTGTCCAGCTTGTTCTCCACTGCATCCTGCCCCCCCCATACACACACACACACACACACACACACACACACACACACACACACACACACACACACAAATGAAAAGACGCTGTTACTACGATCAGTCATCATTGTTTGTTTAACCCTGCACTTCATATCGCCCCGGTGTCCTGTGGGATATTCTGAACAAACCATTTTCAGATTGTGAACCGGCGTCTCAGTCTCGCCCTGCTGTGGGGTTGAAAAAGTGACTGAGGAACGTGATGCATGTGCAAATTATCCGTACTGCCACTCCCTCGGTCTCACCGGATTAGTATCCTGCCTCGAAGCAAGAGGTCGGCGCTGGGGTCACGTCACGTCCCCCGTGACTGATCATCGTTAAAGCAAGCGCTGGACTTACTTTATGTTTATGTTATTTCCATCCGCTTCCTTAAAATATTGATTCTGATTCACTGAGACATTTGACTCAATGATTCATCCGATTCATTCTCTGTAACAGCAGTTCGAACAGAGGATCCCATTAAGTGATCTTTTAAGATTAAAAGTCCCATAGTAAGTTCATAATAAATGAAAAAAATTGCAGCTTAAGGCAGATTGTTCCGGAAATAATCAGAGGGGTGAGGACAGGAAGTCTGATTGATCACACCACAGCATTTTTGATTATTTTATATCTCAGTACAAACTAGGCCCCTTTATTATTTATCCTTTTTATTTGAATACTGGATTCTGATTGGTCAATTATGGTATTCAGCAATCTGTAATGACCGTTGCTAGGTATAACACACTGTTGCTATGGACAGCATCATTAGCAGAAGTAATACAAGACTTTTTAAATCTATATTTTGTAAGTAGTCCAGTAATAAGAAGGATGATGTACATTATGAAATAAAGACCCCCCCCCCACCCCCCCACCCCAACCCCCACACACAGATGAGGTACAGCTCACCTCCATTACATCCTTGATAACTGGTGTCCATCGTGAGACGTTGTACATCTCCTCCTGGGAGCGATCTCTTCTAGGCGACTTCCGGAAGGAGAACAGGCTCGGCTGCAGGGACACACGGATACGCACAGGTGAGGAGGGGCTGCGTTCCAAAGCACTCAAAAATTCAATGGACCGTAGACCCAATCAAATCAATTGATCAATAAATAGATAAATAGATAGATAGATAAATAAATAGGGTTGGGGGTGTGGCATGGCGCGGGTTTCTCACCGAGCTGATGATAGGCACCCCTAACTCTTTCCAGTTGGTGATGTACTCCGGCTCCGCCTCGATCTTCACATGCTGAATTAATTTATTCAAGTTCTCTTCGGTCGTCCCTGTTATTGAAACACACACAAACACACACAGAGTTAATAAAACATACATGGTACACTTGATTAGTTGTATATTAGGAAATATGCATCGAAGTGCATGCCATATGCACCATGCGTCGCAACGCTGCTGGCTCTCTCGTGTTGGATTAAGGCATAACACAAACAGTAAGTTCTCAACTTTCAATGGACCAGACGTACGTTTCGAGGTTACGACGCTTGTGCCACAAGCCATTAAAAATTGTTGTTCTGACTTTCAACGTCTGGGTTGTAAATGCAAATTAGTTTGCGTGCGTAGCGGAAGAATACGTCAGTTGTGTGGCGCCCGACCAACGATTCTCACCCTCTCTCTAAAGGAGAGCCCCGCCACCCTGCGAAGGAAGCTCATTTCAGCTGCTTATATTCACAATCTTGTGCTTTTGGTCACTACCCAAAGCTCGTCATAATGATTCTCATAACATAACATAACATAACATAACAACCCCCCCCCCCCCCCCCCCCCCACACACACACCCTAGTTAAAACCGCAGATTTCCATGTTTATGAATAAATCCGAACGAAAGAGTATTTTTTAATATAGCATCTGTTTTGAGGATTGAGGACTCGGTGTTTGTGGCGAGGTGACGCACCATTGAGGCTGAAGATGTACAGCAGCACGGCCCGGATCTTATCGTGGGTGCTGTGGTGGTGCAAGAGGATGGGCAACAGCGTCCTCATGGGGTCCTTCACCTTCTGACCTTCTACATCAGAACCAACAGCAAGATCCTACAGGCACACAAACGCACGCTGAGGACAAACTCGGAGTGACACAACCGGACGAAACGGGAACCGCAGTCCATTCCCACCGTACCTGCTCGGCTTTGCACAGCCTCTCCACCGAGTTCTGGAACTTGTTCATGCAATCCTCCGTAAGACTCAGATGAACCGTTTTCTGCGAAAATCAACAAAAACTGAGTCGGAAGAACAAATTGACTCCGCTGTTAGCACCTCACCCATACCAAGAAAGGAAAACTGCAGTGCCCTCTAGTGGAATGTTCTGTTCAGCTGCGTAGACCAAACTGCGACTACCGGCTGCGATCAGTCTCCGGACCACACCAGTAAAGTATTTCAGACAGCACTATACTCTGGTCAGGCCTCATGGAGGATATTGGGCTGAGAATTGAGGTGAAAAGGCTTGGGGTCAGGGCTTGGCACTGTCTCCGCTGGTCACATCTCAGCACTGAAAGAAAACCTTCCAGGAAATGTACTGCGAAACCAGGAGTGCGTCAGATACCAGTCCCGGGAGACCAGGCGTGTTACGTACCTGAGAGACCTGTTTACGGAAAGACGGCATCTGCTTCATGAGGTGGGCTAATCCTCCTATCGAAATCTGAAGTGGGGAACAAGAGCATACAGAAGTCTGAGACGGTACACAGGGCGCAGTGCATCTCAACCTGCACCAGAGCCTGAAGGAGAACAGGTCCGCACCTTCCCATCAGCATGCTTCTTATTAGCAGAGATTTCCTTCACCAGTTTGGGAATATGCCTAAAATGAAATATATAAAAAAACAACAACATAAGAGAAGTGATTTTTAAATAGGATGTGCTACAGAGATAAGCAGAACTCCTCTCGAAGTGTTGTGGAGTTACTCACGCGGTGACCTCGGCGATGTGCATGTGGCGCAGCCTCACCCACAGCTCATCATTTTCATCCAGTAAGGCTTCTTTATCTGATCCATCCTTCCCAGTATACCTGAAACAGAACCACAGTTTGACCAAGGAATGATTCAGTGGGGTGATTAACTGACAGACTATCAATCTGATAAACTCACTGACTAAATGATCAGTTGACTGTCAGAATGGCCGACCAATTAAAGGACGGAATGACTGTCCGAGTAAACAACTGACTAAACGACTAAGTGAACGAGTGAGTGACTGGAAAGCTGACCAATCGACTGGTCAAAATTATCAGGCGGCCAATCGACTGATTGAGACAGTGACTTATTGAGCAACTGACTAAGCAAATGACTGACCGACCAATCAAACGATGAACTGACTGATTGAACAACGGACCATTTGACTAATCACATGACCCACTTGTCAAATATTTGATTTACTGCCTGACTAACTTTCCGTCTGCCTGGCTGCTCGACTGACTGCCCGCAGAACTGAATGACCGACTGAACGGTCGACCAATTGATTAGCCAACCAATTCAGTAACTGACCAATGAGTGACTTGCTAACTAGGAGTAACTGGTCAAGTATGCAACGAACAATCGACCAATCAAATGACTGACCACCCGGACAGCCGAATGAAAGAACAGTCCACCAACCATCCAACTGAGTTGTGTGAATTACTGACAAATTGAACAATTAACCAAATGACTGGCTGACCGACCGTCCCAATGGCAGGCCCACTGACTAGATAATCAGGCGAAAGTGTGACTAAACAAACAATCAACCGAGTAGTCAAGTGAGTGACTTACTGATGAACCATCAATAGGATCAGGGTTGGCGTCAGACTGACACAATGAACCAGTGGTTGTACCCGCAGGTGTCACTTTACCTGTAGGTGTCTTTGTTGATGGGTATGAGGTCATAAGCCATGGCCTGATACGTCAGCTCATGTAATATTGGGCTCACGGGATCAAATCCGCGGTCGACGATGATCAACTGAGCTTGTGTCTTTTCCTAAAAGGCAGTTTCATAAAGTTGAATCAGAAACAGAAACAGCGGGAAAGAGTGGACGCGATGGGAGGACAATTCCATTAGGACAGAAACACAGGCCACCTTTTTCTTGCTGCTGTCATCCAGCTCATAATGTTGCACCAGTTTTTTGTCCACAAGCTCAGCCAGCAGTTTAGCGTAGTTCACTACTGAATCCCTACACAAACACCAGGTAGGGTAGTTATCAACAGAAAAAACTCTAACATAGAAATATAGAACACCTGAAAGTGCACTTCACTCACTTCCTGTACCGGACACCCGGGTACTCGTCAAGGGTGGCGCACAGACTGACGACTTGATCGGCGATGCCTTCAAGGGTGAGCCCTCGATCCTGGCTGTTAGTGCCGTAGATGCTTTTGAAGGCCTCGGGTTTATTACAGGTGAACACCTACACACACACACACACACACACACACACACACACACACACACACACGTTTAACTAAATCAAACTGAACCCCAGCGCTCCACCCACACACACAATAGAAGCGCTTGCTCTCAAGAAGACAAGTCGTGATAAACAACTAACCGCAACCTGCGGTAATGCAACTGTCCCATTTCCTGTAGCGGATACACACACCGTCATTACATGCCGTGATGAAACATCTGCACGTCTGCCATTTCCATTCATTTTATTCAATTTCAACACTCCTGAGGTTTCAAAGACTTCCTTTATTCTAAGAAAGGGAATTTCCTGATGTAACCAAAACACACGGATGCTTAGCAACATGAGCCTATGGCTTAGCAAAGCCCTGTTTAAATACACAACCCTACAGGATGCTTACATATTACATCAGTCCCACAAAACACCTCACAAGTTAACATTTAATGTTTTAATCCTCCAATTCCTCACCAACTTCCATAGGATCAGGGTTGTAGGTGCTTAAAAGAAAAGCAGCACGTGGTCATTCTTAGCCATTAATATTTACGAGACGCTGCGGCGAGGTAAGAGATGGCGGCGGTAACGGATTGACGCTTAAACAGAAACACTTACTTGTGACTCTAAAGGAAGGAAGGACATGTTGATTTCTTTACACACTTTGATGTATTTTGCACAGAACAGTTTCATTTTGTTGAACAGGTCGTCTGGGCAGTCTGGGGAGGGAGATGGTGGGGGTATTAGAAATGAATAAGACATTGAATTAAAATCAATCAATCAATCAATCAATCATCACACGCATGAAAAAAAAAACCTCCATCATACTGCGTAATCCAGCTCCGCGACGAGTATAAAACAGTTCCAGCTGAAATGCTTTCTGTGCCACTAAGATAAAACAGTTTTGCCATCAGCACACCGCAACCATGACAACACAACACTTAACCAGTACTCTTTATTACAGCTGTTATCATTAATAATAATAAAGAGGTTGTTTTGTTATTAAAGGTGCAATCGGTGATTGTAATCCAGTCCTTCATTTGCTGGCCCTCGTGTGCAGGCGCTGGCATCATAAACCAGAAACAAAGTGGCATGGTGTGAGCCACACAACGCTATTCCAGCCAATCAGCAACAGCGAATGTTCATGCTTGGGCTTGTGATTAGCTGAAGCAGAGATGGGGATGACAATTCACGTCCATCAATCTGGCGGTGGACGGAGCTTATGAAGGAGCATCGACTAGAGAAGTATAATTGTTTGACTGTTGACAACCCCACCCCCAATCTCTGACTGCACCTTTAAATGGCTGCAACCTGATTGGCTATGAGTAAAAAAATAATTCTAGCATGATGTGTCTATTAACTCCCACCCACAAAGTAAAAAAAACTATGAGTGCTAGGATGAGTTTGAGTGCGAGTGACCTTGACCTAATTTTCAAGGTCACAGAGGCAAAACTGTATATTAAGCTGAGGCTTTCAAACTTGCTATGCTAGTTCTATATTGGCATATTATAAAACAGTTCTTTCGGCAAAAGCGTCTGGTCCCCTGTGGTCTATTTTTGATTTTAGGATTTCATTATGTTTCACAATCCAAATCCTAGAGATACACACCGATCGACTCATAGCTACAGATCATGTTTCATCGTGAACATCACCGTAGAGCACATAAACCAACACTTACAGTCAGTAAAGTAGACGTACGCAGATTTGTACTTGGGTTTGAGCTTGAAGTCGTTTATGAATATATCTATACACTGGAAAGAAATAATAATAACAATATCATCATACACACAACATGAAGTTAATTACACTGTATTCACCGACAGTATTGTACAGTACCGACCTTAGAGGTAGGAGACATGAAGTAGACCGCCTTCATCTCCAAGACGGGCTCTCTGTTTTTAAACAAATCCTCCACAACTACAAACAGGACAAACACCATCATCACAGAGGAGCATTACAACAAAACATTCTGACCTCTGTGCGTCCGTCATTCGTTTACTCACTGGAGATGCCCTCGGACATCAGGTCGGACATCTTGCAGCACAACGACAGGAGCTGTGTGGTGAATCCGTCCAGGATCATGATCTGCATGCCGAGAGGAAACGAGCATCCAGGCAGGGTCGCACAAAACGTGTGCCAGGCGCCAACGTTACCAGGGTTCATTTATACGACTTTGGAAAGTGTATGTATGCTGAAGATATGCGATGTGTAAAAATATAAAACACTCACCTTCCATACTTCGGATTTTCTACAGTCAGCGATAATGGTGTCTTTGATTCCTGGGAGGTGATCGAGATAAAAAATAAAATCAACAATAAAACCTAAAGCATCCCTTAGGTCAAGACATGTCAAGAAATTCCTACAAAACCCAACTTCTCTGTTTAATTATGTCTGGAATCCGACTCTGCAAGAGAGACAGCATTGCGACTATACCTGTATAATAGTTTAATTATTTTGTTTTTTATGACGTATGCAAATATATGCAGATTTCATTACAAGACACATACACAATTTGCATAAATTATGCAAATTTACACAAACGCATTCACCTGTAGAGATTTTCCTTCGGGTTCTTCTCAGGATAATTACACGTTTTTCATTAAATGGAAGGAAAATAAAAATTAGCTAGTGGATTTTATTTGATGTAGCTATAAATAGTGACCGGTTAAGTGCAGAAAGTTAGCTTAGCCATGTAGCTAACCATGCTAATAAAGTAGCGGTGAGTTGAGTGACTACAGACTGTCAGCTTAAACTGCACACTTTCTTTTCTAACCTCTAAAACCCACATTTATAAACACAAATAAGCAATAAAACAAATGAAAATAAAAACATTTTGCTTGTAGCTTTTTAACAAAACAGGAAACGCAACTGTTGCTTCCACCCGTTAGTCAGTCGCCAAACTTCCGTGTTTATGTTGACAGATATTTAATTTTATGCATCTTTTATGAAAGCACACAGTGTAAACAAACCTAACGCAACCCTGTCCACAATCCTACAACCTTCAAAACACGTTCCATAACCAAATAAACTTACTTTGCCAAACTATTTTCTTAAGCCCGTGCTCTGCCCCGGCTGCCATTTTGCTTTTTATTTTTTTTAAACGTACAGGGCTCCAAATACGTAATTGCGTCACTAGTGCTGGTGCGTCACTGCGTAAGTGTGCGTGCGCGTCCCTGTGTGAATTCATCAGTTCTAATGTAAACAAAACTAATTCTATAGGAATCTAATTTTATAGAAAATAATCAAGACATCACAGACATTATGACCTGTTTAAGAGAATTACATTTATTAATTTGTGTGCGATTTTTTTTTTACATAATTGTATATATTTTAACAAGTAATATAATGTATTATACTTGCATTAGCATCTCATTTACATACCAGTAATTCAATTTGTACTTTAACTTTTCTAAATGGGGCTTTGGAAAAAATGAACCAGTGTTTTATGGTCATAGTACCAGCATTAACTTTGTGTTACTACATTTACAAATTTAGAAAGTTTATATACTTCACATGAAGTGATCCAAAGTGGGTGTGCTGTGAATTTTACAACATAAAAAAAAAGCACATAGCTAAAATAGCTATAAAATTTAAAAAAACACACAATATTATTATAATTAAAGTACATTATAAGCTTAAGTAGTAATACAGAAAATTAAAGATAGTTTACCAAGGCAACCTCTACCTCTGTAATTACTGGGGTACTTTATTGTCACCCTTCTTTTCATACAGTGGTTTAGTAAAAACCTTCTGACTACATGCACACCTCAGATAAAACCCCACACCTGTTCTCAGCACAGCTTACTATACACTACAACCATATTTCACTTGAACATTTTATAAATTCATTCAGTTTATTGTCTGAACCTGGGGCTGTTATTTTTTAACTTCCACATTACTCTTTGACCCAAGAGAGTGGGAATTAGCAATTTATAACTTTTTCCCGAAGCTTTTTTGAATCATATGAACAATTTATATTAGTCTCATGTTATTTTATCAATTTTCATAAATGCAAAAAAAAAAAAAAGCTAAAATGACCAGGCTGCTAATCTCATTCTAGGGTAGTATACATATTGTTGTTCCAATGTGTGCATGGATTTTGCATTATTTCTGAATATTAATTCATAATCAATAAATTCCTGTACAGTATGAGCAAACACGATAAAATAAATTTAGTAAATTTTTTAAAGAAAATGATGGCATTTGAGAAATGTCTTATAAAGACTTCATGGATATTTCAGAGAACATGCAGTTTGTTTGTTTTTACCACTCAAATGCTGTCGCTGTGTTTTTGTACACGTGAGGTTGAAAACTGTAATCCAGTACATAATAAATACACCCTTTTACAGTACATCGTATAAACAATATACTACTACGTTTCTAATTGAAATATAATAATATACGTCTTTCTAGAATCTAGATCTGAATGATACTTTATAGAGATCTACATCTACAATAAATTGAGTCTAGACAGTCTGACAGACTATAACAGTTTTTTATAGAATATCCGCTAAGGTCTTGCTTACATTCTAACCACCATGTTCCTGTTTCCAATATGGCAGCTCCGTGTCACATTTCCGAATAACGTACAAACAACAAGGACAACTAACAAAGGGAGGAAAATCAAAGAATAAATAATTTAAAAAATTATAATGTTAGTGTAAACTTAATATTTGATAAAATCAAAGAAGTTTAATTTAATTCAGTTCAGTTTTCAATTCAGTTATTGTGTAGAACTTTTTACAATTGATATTGTCTGAAAGCTTTACATAATAATAAAAAATCATGATAAAGGATTTATAGATGTTTTTTAACATTGTCTATAAACCCTATACTTCACTCATGAGCAAGTAGTAAAAAAATATATGTGTTTTTAAAATGTCAACTAAATATGTCATAAAAATTAAACCAAAGATGCATTTTTTTGGATTAAAATCTAATTTTCTATAGAAGCATGCATTTTGCTTTTACAAAAAAAAGACTGTAAAATGTAAACAAAAAAAATAACAACAACAATTGTTTTATTTTTAATGTTAACTATCTATTAATAATTTATATAAATTATTAACCAAACTAGAAAACTACCAATATATCTCTGCTGGAGGTGTTGCGGAACTTCACCTCTGATTGGTTGGCTAAGGTAAGGGGCGGGGTTAAACTCAGGTATTTCAATGACCGGCAAGAAAAATAAATAAATATACAGAGAGAGAGAGAGAGAGAGAGAGAGAGAGAGAGAGAGAGAGAGAGTATAAAACGGATAATAAAGACCGGCATAAGTAGGATTTTGAAGAAAATGGGACTCAGTGGTGTGACTTTTGGGGTGTTTTTACTGGGAATTGTTGTGCAGGTATGTTTGTATTTATTAAAAATAATAAATAACATGTTTTCCCCCTTGAATAAACATAGTGGAGATTGAAAGATTGTAAAATTGTATATTTAAATAAAGTTAAAATAAAGTTAAAATAAAGTTGTAAAATTAATTTTTTCCCTCCCATTTCTATTTACAGAATGTTGTGCACGGTAAGTGTTTTCAAGTACAGATGATTTCCAGATGAGAAAATAATTTTTCATGAGTTTTATGATACATTAATAACCTATTAATGATACTACATGCAATTAATACATTTATAAATTATATCAGACTTCAATCTTGAGGAATTTGTTGTTTCTGAGCATAAACCCTTCTGCACCTTTTGTGTTCTCCGTGTCTCTCTATCTCATTTTTGTCTTTCTCCATCTCTCTCCATATTGCTCTGTCTCTTTCCCTGTCGGCCCCCATTTTTCTCTCCTCTTCTACCTGTCTTTCACTTCTCGACTCCCTACTTCTCTCTTTCTCTCTCTCTCTCTCTCTCTTTCTCTCTCCATGTCTTTTACTGTGTCTTTGTTTGCCTGTCTCTCCATGTCTGTCTTGTGTTTCTTGCCATGTCTCCCTCCATCTTTCCCTCTGTCCCTCTCTCTCCTGGTCTCTCACCGTGTTTCTCCCTATGGTTCTATCCTCGACTCTCCCCGTGTCTTTCTCTCTCCTAAATGCTTCTCCTTGTCTCTCTCCTCAACCTCCTTCTTGTCTCTGTTCACATCTCTTTCTGTCTCTTGCTGTGATTCTCTCCACGTTGTTCTCTCTGCTGCTTTCTGCCTCTCTCTCTCTCTCTCTCTCTCTCTCACTGTGTGTTCTCTTACCCAGGTGATCTAACCCTTAGCGTGTACACAGTCACCTCTCGAAGTGCAGTTCTGAGCTGGAGTAAATATACAGGCTCATCCTCATACAGACTCACAGCGTCACCTCGTAACTCTCCTGATCCGTCTGCGTTCAGCACCTACAGCCAGAACACCTTCATGGGCTTCATTAACACATTGTCTCCCAACACTGCGTACACTTTTAAGGTGGAGGCACTGGACAGCTCCATGAATGTGCTGGCTCAAAGCAGCATTAATGGACAGACTGGTAGGTACAACACGCAGAAAGAGAAAGTTTTCATCAGTGCACCTTAATCACTTTCAGTGGGGTTAAGTATTCTGTAATCATCAATTGAAGTGTGAAAATGATTCCTTATGCTTTCTTAACAACTCATGTGAAATTTGAAGAAAATGGTTGTTGCTGGGATCATTCAGCACATTCAGGTCGTCAGATGATTTCATTTTATTGCCACATTAATGTTGCTGAGCCTCGACCGGACCAAATGAAGCAAGCTCAGATCCTCACACTTTCTCTAGAGGCTTATACAGTGACCCCTATACATGATGGGTACATGGCTTCATGTGCTTCCCTTCCTACCTTGACACAGCCCTTGCTCTGCAATAGGGTTAGAACTCATCGGATCATATGACCTTTTCCCATCCCTCCCTACAAACCAAAGCCTTTTATTTCGATTATTCTCACTAACAATGGTTTTCTTATGGACATGTTCATAATTTCACTATTAAACCCCTTTCTACTGTCCTTTTTTTTAGCAATTTGACCACATCAAGTGTTTAAATCATTTCGATCACACTCAGTCAGCATTTATTTCCCACCACATTTTCTCAACAGAGTTGAAAGTTCACCAATATCCTTCCAGGGTTTATTAATATGGTGGACAGTTATGAACCCAATTCCAGTATTTTCAGCCATTTAAATTTAGGTGACCCTTAATTTGACCCTTCTGATACACAACGGCAACTTTTCTACAGCCAGGGAATACACCTTCCATGAAAAGAGAAGCTACTCACTGCATCAGTACACCTCACTTTGTTATAAATGTCTAAGGAATTAAAGAAATATGCCTGTGTTTTTCCACTTTAATGGACACCAAAACAATATTGGAGTTGTCTTTTAATTAGTCTGAAGTGTCAAATTTATAGTGAACCTATTTAGTATGTTTAGTAAAAAAATGATTTGGAACATTCCACGTCATCGTCATACTTTAAAAATGGAAAAATAAACCATAAAAGTCAAGTTTTAGTTTGCTTTCCTTGTTTCATTGGTGAATAATTGTTAATTATACACCTCGAATAAATGCTGGAATCAAAATGGCGGACAAAAACCTCCTGGTTTGCCATTGTTACACTTTAAAAATCAACTTGAATTTTTTTATTTTGGTTTGTTTTTTCTATCTTCCCATGTAGTATATACTAAAACAATTATTTACCTCCGGCTTGGTGGATATCAGTGAATATTCTCCTCAAGGGAAGATCGATATACAGTTCCCCTTCATCAAATAAATCCTAACTAATCCTAACGTTGCTAAGTATATTGTTTATAACTTCATTAACACAGTATTAAATACATTATTGCATGTAACTCTCCAGCTCCTGACATCCCGACCATCACGGCGGCATCCTCCAAACAGAGCCAAAGCATCACCGTGGAGTTCACACAAATCTCCGGTGCCACCTCGTACATCCTGCGCACTGAGACCAGCACAGGCTCCTTCGTGTCAGAGACGTCCGTGCCAGGCTCTCCAGGGACGGTGTCCGGCTTGCAGCCTTACACCGATTACACTCTGAGCGTCATGTCCGTCAACAGTGCTGGCAGGAGCCAGCCGTCATACCCAGTCCAAGCAAAGACAGGTATTCTTCCTTTTCTGTCCACAGTGGAGGAAAAAAGAAAGTTCCCTTCTGGACAAAAGAAACAGCCCATTCATGCACGCACACTGTCGGCCATTCTGAACGTCACCTGATCTTCTCGCTGAGTTAAAAAGAGGGATCAGGGATCCAGGGATCAGGATGTGGCTCATATTTGACCTCCAGGGAAAAAATGTGTGTGTGTGTGTGTGTTTCACCTGGCTCCTGTAATATGTATCATCAGGTGCTTGCTCTTAAGTTACAACGTCAACCAGTGAATGTTGCGAAATCTCAGGATTATGGCAGACTACCTCCTGGGTCCGATTCTAGTCTCCTGGGACTGGGTGGCAGCAGTTATTGTGGTGTTAATGGCAGAGCTCAGATTATAAGAAGCCTACGTAGCAAGCATTGGTTCAGACATTACAATAGAATCACAATGGGACAGAGTATTGTTTACGACCACACTATTCAAGCATGTTGGGAATAAACTGGCTTTAAGCTTGGGATTGGCAGAAGGGCAACATTAAAGGAGAAGGCAGCACTTGTTGCATGTTGATCTCAATCAAAACTCTATTAAAATCGGTGTGCAAAATCTGAGACCTTTAGCTGCTATTTTAATAATTTTATGGGTGATTTTAAAACTGAATGTCAGAATGATGATGTCATCAAAGCCCAAGTTAACATGGAGGCATATCTTTCAGTACTTCAGGTGTTTACACATAAAGATATTAATCCTGGTGCACACAGTTTCCCTTCCTTTTGACACCTTTAACACAAATCTGTCAATAAATGGCATAAACGTATTAAAATCCAACACTCGTTTTCAAATTCAAGTTCAAGAAGCTTTATTGTCAGTTCAGCCACATGTAGCTGACGCAGTACACAGTGAAACAAAACAACGTTTCTCGGGGACCTAATGCTACATAAACGTACAACATAAAAATCAAATTTTGAAGTTATAAGCACTCTACCTTCAAAATTTTCTGACCTTGCTCTGACCTTCACCATTGACCTTGACATACCAAGATCAAATTATCTCTGGGACTCAGGTAGAGTAGAGTCCCCACCAAATTTGGCGAAAATCCGTGCATGGGTGTGGTCAGGACTGAGTACACATTCATGGTCATGAGATATTTAGTTTGGGGCTTAGAAATAGTAACTTAGTATATTTATTCTTGGCCATGTCTTATGAAAATAATATCCACTGCATGTCTTTTGCAGAACATTTTATAACATCTTTGTAATTTTAATTTATTCAATGTCTTCTAATGGGTGGAACGCTGACAACGCAGTTAGAATGTCTGCATCCCAGCAAGAAGGTCCTGAGTTTGAGTCCTAGGCTCAACAAGGGGGTTTCTGTCTGGAGTTGACATGTTCTCCCTGTGCTTGTGAGGGTTTCCTCTGGGTACTCCAGTTTCCTCCTGCAGTCCCAAGCCATGCACATTAGGTTAGCTAGCTGTTCAAAATGGCCCCTAGTTTGAGTGTGAATGGTTGTTTATGTGTTGGCCCTGTGATGGGCTGGCGAACCTTCGCCTTCAAGCTCTCCATGACCCTAGTAGGAATACACAGTTCAGCAAATTAATGAATGAATGACTTCTAAAAAGTGTTGAGTAAATGTGTGTGTGTGTGTGTCTAATTAGTGTTGGGCGCTCCTCTGCTAAACAGCAGCTCCACCAGTAACAGCAGTATCGTGGTGATCTGGGCTCCCATACCGAATGCCGTACTGTACAGCATCAGCATTATTCGTGACGGATCGTACCAACAGAGTCGCCTCAACACCACCAACACCAACGTCACCTTCAGCAACCTGGGAGCTGGCACTAACTACTGCATCAAAGCTAACGCCTGGAGCCCTCGGGGCGTGCCGGGGGACGACTTCACCATCTGCCAGATCACTCGTAAGTCAGAGGAGATTTCTAGAAGTTGATGTTAAAAATATAATTACACCCTGCAGTTCTGAGCCTAACTCCACCAACTGCTTGATTTTTTAAAACGTGATTAATGTGGTAAAATCAGAAGGGGTGGAGTCAGGGATTGTGAGTTTTAATCAGCATATATTTGAAACTAAGCACAAAGGATTCATTAAAACCCTTATTTATAATTTCTTTGATCCTTACTTGAACCCTAAGCTCTTATGGTCTGCCATCTTTGTCGGCCGTCCCAGTTCTCTTGTCTGTGCATCAAGGAGCCAGGATCAAGGAGTGAAAATTAAGGATACAAGAGAGCAGCCTTCCTGGAAGAGCTGCAAGCCATGGTATAAATAACCAGGCCCTTATATGATGGTCAGCTGTGTAGGCACCATAAGAAGCAGACGACAGAGGGAATCATAGGGAACGACATGTTACTTCCCTTAAAGCACAATTCCTCGATTCCACACTTGTCACATCGTTTTCTCGTGCCACTGATGTTTCCTCAGTGGGGGGGAGTAAGACGCAAGTGAGGGAAACAACTATTTTAACGGTTTTGAGATGTACTCATAGATTTCCTCTCATGGGCAGGGCTGAAATAGATAGTGTTCACCCACCTCAGATTAAAGAGCACTTACATAGAGATGTATCAAATGCTTGACTGTACATCTGCATCCACAGGTTCTCCTGCTCCACAGTCAATTGTACTGCTGACGACAACAGTGAACGATGTCGTGGGTCTTTCGGTGTCCTGGAATCGTTCTCAGGGAGCCATTCGGTACTTAGTCGTAAGCTCGTCTGGACTAAACTGCTCCTCTTCATCGACTTCCTGTACGCTAAGTCCACTGAACTGTGGACAGATCCATTATATCTCTGTTACTGCCTTAAACGAAGGGGGACCTAGCCAACCGTCAGTGCCGCAGTATTACATGTCATGTGAGTACTTCAAACCAAAAGGTTTTTCCCAACGTACTCTTTCAATTTACATGAATACTGTCCCTACATTTCCTTTCTAAACCCTCTTCCACTTTTGTCCTCCTTCTTAGTCCCATGTCCTCCAGAACCGGTCCGTGTGGATGACATGGGAAGTGGAAACTGCTCCCTGTCCTGGAACTCCGTGTCCTACGTGGACTATTACACCGCCTTCATCAAGAGAGACGACGGAATAGAAGAGATGTGTAACTCCACGGGAACTTCCTGCACCTTCAGCTGCCACTGCGGCTACTCGTATATCATGAGCGTGTTCGCTAACAACCAAGCTGGAGCCAGTCCCCCAGGACCCGTCCTAAATCAAACCACCTGTATGTAGAATCTGAAGAAAGTCACCTTTACTAGTAAGAGAGGCATGCACAGCTTATTTTGTATCCCGTTCTCTCTGTAGTACCATGCTGTCCAGAGAACATGACCGTGTCAGGGATTTCCTGGGAGTCTCTGATGACCACGTGGACGGCGGTGCGAGGGGCAGATATGTATGAGGTGAAGGCTGTGGATTCTTCTAACCAGGCAGTGCTGTGTAATGACACCTCACCTGTGTGTGTGCTCTCGGATCTCACCTGCAACACCAGGTACAATGTCCTCGTCGCTCCCTGCAATGAAGCACGGGGGTGTAATCGCTCCTGCAGACCCCAGACACAAGAAACAGGTAACATACAAGCAAACACTCTACCTTTGTACTTTACATTCTCAGTCATAAAATTTCTTTCTCACACTCTCTCACAGTTCCCTGTATGCCTGAGAGAGTGTCCGTAAGTCCATTTGACTCCTCCTCCATCAACATCACCTGGACGACCACTAACAGAGCTGCCAACTACTCAGTCACTGTGATTGGATCAGCAGATGGCCCCTTCACCTGTCAATCAAGTTCAACATACTGTCGGGTCAACGGATTGTCTTGTGGCTCCTCCTATCAGGTCATTTCCATCGCCGCCACCACTGCCGGCCTGAGCATGCCCAGTTACAGTGTGTCCTTTCAGACAGGTATTGTTTCCTTGTCATCTTAGTGGTGATTGGCTAAACGGATTTCCTGAGCTATTGATTTATTTCTAATTGAAAAACAATTAATTCTAGAACATTCTCCCATCATTAAAGAAACAGTTTGTTTTTTTAAAACTTTTTAAGGCTTTCTGCTGTCATTAAAGGAGCAGTTTATATTTTATAGCGTTTACCCACTGTGCAATCTTTAAAGCTTTCTTCTCTAATAAATTTTTTAAAACATTATTTGTGTTTAATTTAGAGCCTTCTGAGATTTTATGTCTACTGTATTTCTCTCTTCCCTTTCCAGCTCCGTGCTGTCCAGCCACTTTGAACGTCAGTCAGGTGACCCAGGCGATGAGTAATGTCACCTGGTCAGCTGCTCAGGGAGCTCAGTCCTTCAAGGCATCACTAACTTCATCACGAGGCAATGCTACGTGTCACACCCCGCAGAATAGGTGCCTGATGGGATGCATTACATGCGGAACAAATTACACTGTCTCACTACAGGCCATCAACTCAAAAGGAAACACGGCAGTATGCACGTACCACGGTTTCTCCACCAGTGAGTTCCATGGTTTTATTGATTTAAAAAAGCAGCCAATCAGCATTCAGCAGGGTTAACTCCATTTAGGTTTGTTTAAGCTGATAGAATGACCCCACACTAATTCGCCAGGAAGGGGGGAGGAGGAGGGGGGTGCCTTTAAAAATGGCTGATTGGGCCCCTTTGATGGAAATGAGGGTTTTCCTCTTTATCTCTCTGTCCAGGTGAGTGCTGTCCTTCAAGAATCCGCCTGTACACACCCTTCAATAATACCCTGCGCGTGTCGTGGTCGTCCTCAAGCTCCCTCAGTAACTTCACCGCCCAGGTGACAGGTGGTGGGCGGACCTATTCCTGCAGGTCTACCCCTGGACAAAGCATGTGTGACGTATCAGGGGTCACGTGTGGTGACGTGTACACAGTCATGGTGGCGCCTGTAAACCCAGATGGAACCGTTGTGCCCTTCTGTCCCAGTAGGATCTACTCCAGTACGATCATTTCACTCTTTACTCTGTGATAGAAAAGTTAGCATAATTTCCTACCCATTTATTGAGCTTTGTGAGATGAACAGTGATTTTTTTACAGATGATC
>JAOUQZ010000017.1:15125712-15167701 GCA_028564935.1 Neosilurus hyrtlii
TATATATATATATATATATATATATATATATATATATATATATAAAATCGATTTTCTGTAGAACAGTGCTCGATACATCGAAGTAGAGATAAATATATTGTATGTGGGAAAAATAATAGGGATGAAATTGTAGTACTATTATTTTTCCCACATACTATTTATATATATATATGCACCACAAAAACTTTTATTAATATTATTAAAAAATATTTGTTACATAATGGTTGGATAAAGAAAGTGGATTTGAGATGTACTACTGTTACTACTGATTCTTTTATCCTGGTAGAGTGTAGCATCATCACATCCATCTCGTCCCCATCGGCCTCGTCACTGCTTGTGCGATGGAACAGCTACCCAGATGCCACCAACTATATCCTGGACCTGCGTGTGGTGAACATGAGCAACATGGCACCTGTAGTAGTCACAGTCTCTTCCACAACTACGCAAAGAGAAATCTTCGGCCTGAGACCGGGCACTTTTTACACTGTCGTGATCAAAGTGTTCCGCTTTTACAGTGTTGAGTGTTCGGATACAAGAATAGCAAGAACAGGTCAGTTAAGAGTGTGTGTGTGTGTGTGTGTGTGTGTGTGTGTGTGTGTGTGTGTGTGTGTGTAATAGGAATGGACTAGAGATACTGAATCATTATAATTTCATATTGCCAATATGGTGGTGGAGACATACACTATTCAGACAGACATTCTGCAGGGGGTGGTGTGTTGTTTTTTGGGGTTTTTTTTAGCTGGGCAGAGGCTTGCTTCTATTTGTTAGATATAAAATACAAATAAACAATTATTAGTAAGATGGGAAATTCTAATTTCCTAAATAAAAATGTAAAGCTTTTACACTTGTAACATATTTCTTATCTAAAATAATTGATATAATGAAAAAACTTTGACTAAAATTTATTGTCTATAAAACATCAGATGCAAGTGATTAAAGTACGACATTGCTTTTCCCCCCCAGTTCCAGACACAGCTCAGATTATCTCCTCAGTGGCAATATCGAGTACTGCAATCAACTTAAAGTGGGACAAGGTGTTTTCTGCAGAACAGTACTTTATCTTGGTAAACTCCTCAACAAGCGGTGAACGCTACAATTTCTCCTTCACAAACACCAGCGCGACCATTCAAAATCTGCAGCCGTCCACATCATACGACTGCTATGTTTTCACTTCCAACTCGGCCGGCCTGGGAGCGAGGAGCAGAGTTCGCACCGTCGCCACATGTGAGTCATCTTCCACGTGTTGTGTTAAGTTTTTTAAGTAGAAGAAATCTGCAAAAAAAAAATCTGACTCTAAATAAATAAATAAATAAATAAATAGCATGAAAAAAAAAAAATTGATGCATTTAGATATCATTAAGAAAAACAGTGGGTGTGTCTTAGGTACCATATATGGAAATGTGGGCATGTACGGAAGTCCAGAAATCTTCAAGTGCTCAATATGGCCATAATATAGGATCAACATTTAACATTCCTGAGTTTGCAGGGCTAGTTGTTGTATTATTGTATATTTTATGCAGCAGTTCTTCTAATAAGTCATTATTATCAAATATGTCACAATTCAAACACGGTATGATACAATGTTTGCTTATTTTTGACCAATTAATGGAAAAAGTTCCCCATCATCTAGCCGCAGATAGATACACTGCTGTGTTGCCACAGCGATTCGTCATGACGGAAATGGTGAAATGTCCGAGTGCTGTCATACTCAAAATCAGCGCTCTTCAATCACCGATCGTCCAATCATATTAGTGGACCAGAACTAACATAAACAAATTTAACAGCATTTCGAAAGGGAAAACATAGATGCTCATATCCATCTATAACTGCTAATCCTAGTTAGCTAATTACCATAAGCTAACCTCACAGGATTTCTGAGAGAATTCTTTAGTCATCTTCCTAAATGTTATAGGCTATCCTAATAGTTAGGTTTGCTTATACAATTTAGGTTAGCTTCCAAAAAAATTGCGATGTTTAACGAAAACACTTATTCATAAATGTTACTGTTAATACCAACCAACTAATTAGCACAAGGTAACATGACAGGATTCGTGAGTACATACGTATTCATAAACATCTGTAAACTTCACTGCTAATGCTAATCGGCCGGCTAACATCATCATTTGAAATCATTTCCCAGGACCACTGTTCGGGCCCGTATGTCTACTCAGAACCTTTTCACAGGCTTGTTATTGGGTTTGTGGTGCCAAAATTGGGAGTTTTAAACTGCAGTTGAGCTGGAAGGAGGCAATCCATGAATCCATGCATGTTGCTGCAGTGGCAAGGTGCACCACTGTCATCATGGAGATTGCAAGTTCGGATTCAGGATGATGCACACAGCCATCCAGGAAGAATTCTCCATTGCTTCTCTTTCAATTAAGTGATTGCTAGCCAATCATGGGCGTCTGTGGGTTCATGCATGTACCGGGACAGATAGTGCTTTGCCTGGTCTGACCAATATTATGCTGTCCCTGATTACTGATGAGCATGTGCAGCAGTTCAAAAAAATGTGGTTGGCTAGCAACACCTGCCTCTGAGGAAGTCCTCTGTGGTTGGTGGTGATAACAACGAACGCATACTTGAATGGTGGGAACTGGTAACGACTAAATACGGGAGAGAAATCAAGGGAAAACTTTAGACCGCAGAGAAGAAGACTAAATATTGATTTTTTTTTGTGCTGTCTTAGTGGTTCAGCCACCAGCGGTGGTCACAGTGGCGCCCATCTCGATTCAAGCAGTCCGTGTCTCATGGCAGCCTGTGGATAAGGTTCTCCTGTATAATATATCAGTCCGAGGCAGCAATGGAACGCTGATGTTGAGTACCACCACATCTTCCACAGTCCTGGATGTGCAAAATTTGCTACCGTGTAAGCTTCACATAATAGGTGTTTCTTCTGTGAACGTGTTTCTGGAACCTGGAGAAGCGAAGGAAGTCAGCTTCGCACTGAACAGTAAGTGAAGATGATTAGCATGGACAATGCTAAAAAAAAATATAGGTATGGTGAGTTTACTTGTCCATGTCTCCCTTAGATCTAAGTGCAGTGGCATCAGTTTCAGCGTTTTACAGCTGTATGAGCGCATCTGCTGTGGTAACATGGGGAACTGCGTTTGGTGCTGAGTCCTACCGTGCTATAGCAGTTGATCAGAATGGTAGGACCGTGTCCTGCACCTCTACAGGCACAACATGCTCACTGACCAACTTGGGTTGTGAAAAGAACTATGTGGTTCGGGTCAGTGCTATCACCAATAACTGCACGAGCATAAGCAGCGTCACTGACTACTTCGAGACAGGTGAGTCAGGGTGATCTGGGACCAAAGCAGCTATATGGGATTGTTTTGTTGTTTGTTGGAAAGGATGGCCTTCCTGCCTTCCTTTCATCCCTGTGGTTCAACACATCATATGAATTTAGACTGATGATCAATAAACCAGGGGCGACAGTGGCGAGAAAAAAACTTGAGACCACTTGTAAGAGGAAGGAACCTTGAGAGGAACCAGACTCAAAAAGGAAATCCATTGTTTCCAGGGTGATACCAGATTGCACAATTATGAATTAATGCTGTTCTACAACCATATGGGAAAAACAATAAGTGTGTTGAAGGATGCTTATGGTTAAAACACCAAATCCTTGGTATAAAACCACACTATCCATGATTGAATTAAATATTAATGATGCAGGTAATATTCTCCTTCAAGCTTGTTAAGCTGCCATATGATCAGCAGTGGCTGTAGTGCTGGTCCCCAGTCTTCCATATTCACAGCATAGACTTAT
The DNA here is from genome assembly GCA_028564935.1 of Neosilurus hyrtlii. Lineage (NCBI taxonomy): Eukaryota > Metazoa > Chordata > Actinopteri > Siluriformes > Plotosidae > Neosilurus > Neosilurus hyrtlii. Next base: position 15,129,482 of record JAOUQZ010000017.1, read on the forward strand.
GTGAAAAGTAGCTAAATTGGATAGAAGAAAGAGCACTGCATTTCCAGTTGAAGCAGATTCCAGATCCAGATTAATATAATGATTAGATATTAGACTAGTCTACAAACAGTAGCCTTCATCTGAGGGACAGGATACTATCTGGACCATCTGAATCAGTATGTTCCCATGCCCCAAAGTCATTCAAAGTATGTAAACAGACTGGCGAAATTCAAAAATTTGGCACATATTAAAGTGAATACTTGAGATGTGGTTGAAATGACTAGATATCATACTCTCAATAGGATTCCTTCTCAACCATCAACCATCCTTTTGTGAACGCTCCACCAGAACAATTCCAGATTATGTAACAGGGGCTAATACATGGTCTGTTTGTTGGTGAGACCCATTATTCAATGTTTGCATCTGCTTCTCATGCAAAAAGCATCTGGTCCCACCCTTGTGATTTGAAGATAATAAGAAGGATCAGTTTTTCTCTGTTTTTTTTAGTCATGGAGTCTAGTTTACTAATGCTCCTTTTTAAACACAGCAACATGAGCTGGGCTTAGAATTCAATGAGACAAGATAAAATCAGAGGCATTGGAGTGGCCCAAGTCTACTTGGATTGCTAGTTTTTTGTATTGTTGTCCCTCTTGTTTTGCTTCTCCAACTACTTTAAGTTCTATATGTAGGCAGTGAGGTGTATCCACATTACACACGTTCTCTCACACTGTGTTTATATAAAACCCCTGTATAAAATAGTACAACGTGGTGACATTTTCCATACAAGAAATCTGCTCAGTGGAGAACCTCTAGTCTCTAAGGCTTCTAGTACTGCATGCTAAAAACATGGAAGGCATATTAAAGACAGTAAAATTAATCAAAAGCCCTTTTTTTTGCATCTTGCAGTAACATGTTCACCGGCAGATTTAAACCTGTTCCGTGAATGCAGCAGCAACGTGATCATCTTCTCATGGACGCCCAAAAACAATACGGCATTCTACAGGGCACAAATGCAGGACTCGACTGGGATTTCACAGACTTGCATAACCACAGATACTTCTTGTTTCTTTACCGACACTGTATGTGGACGGAAATACAGTTTTACTGTCTTTGGAGTGAATGGGGAGTGCAATAGTCCAGTTAGTTCATCAGTAAGCATTCGTACAGGTAAAAGCTCAAACTTACTTACCTTTTTTTCCCTGTTGGATTAGTTCAAATATTCATTCATTCATTTCATGAACTGCTTAATCCTACTAAGGTTGCAGGGAGGCTGGAGCCTATCTAAGGCAACTCTGGGTGAAGGTGGGGTACACACCATTTGCTAATCCATCGCAGGGCCAACACACGTACAACCATTTAGGGGCAATATGGAGCGGCCAATTAGCCGCTCCAAATAGTGCATGTCTTTGGACTGTGGGAGGAAACAGGTGTACCCAGAGGAAACCCATGCAAGTATGGATAGAACATGCAAACTCCACACAGAAACGCCCTCACCAAACCTATGGCATTAACCTAGGATTAGTTCATATACGTTTAACGTATGTAATTTTGCACTGGAGGATAATGCTAGGGTATATAAAACATCTCTCTTAAAAATATACCCCACACTAGATATCTAGCAGTGAACTCATTTGACAAATCTGCTTTTCCCTTCTCAGCACCTTGCAGACCCTCTAACCTGATCACAACATCAAATTGTGAAAATGACATTTTGACAAGTACTTGGGATGCCAGAGACTCGATGGCAAAGTACATTGTGGAAGCCAGAGGAAATAATGGAAATGACAGCTATGAGAGTCGTTACAGCTGTATCTCAAATACAAGCAGTTGCATCATTCCTGGTATTGCATGTGGAGAAAGCCTGACCATGATGATCACCGCCTCTAGTGATGATTGTCGTAGTGCAGTGTTATTGGGTCAGGAAACAAATACTGGTAAGTTATGATGCCCTTACCAGGAGGTTGTATTGAAAAATTATTTTGGGCTTTTGGGGCATTGTGTGCATATATATCTGATAATAACCAATAAGTAACTGAACTAAGAAACAGAAAGGGTTCTGCATGTTTGCATGGAACTTGATAGGTAGTTTTACTTGTGTTACAATGTGTTTGTGTGTTCAGCTCCCTGTGTGCCCAAGGACCTCCTGCAGATTTCTGACTGCAGTTCAGACTCCATTACCCTCAGATGGAATATGGCCAATGGAGCGCTGTTCTACATTGCCTCAGTGACAGACTCTTTGGGTGGAACGTACACCTGCAGCACCCCGGCGTTTAACTGCCAGATAAGGGGGCTGCGCTGTGGAACAACATACAATGCATCCATCATCTCCTCCAACTTCAAGTGCAACAGCTCTGTCAGTAACAAGATCACTGTGGAAACAGGTAGCTAATGCAGTAATGCCACTTGTTGAACTCTTTCAGATATTTCACACTGCTGCCCCCCAAAACTGGAAGGTTAGTGCACTGTCTGCAGTCCCAAGGTCACTTTTGCTTGATGATTTTAGAACCACAGACAGTATGCAAATAACCATTTACAGAAATGAAACAACATTTTCACCATTGGTTCAAAGCTGAACTGAAAATACTCAGTGCTGTAAAGGGAACTCAATCATTCATTAATTTTCCAAACCGCTTAATCCTACTAAGGTCACAGGGAGGCTGGAGCCTATCTCAACCGACTGTCCGACCGAGTTGTCTAGGGTGTATTCCGAAAGCGGAATACACCCTAGACAACTCAGCATTCCATCGCAGGGCCAACACACACACATAACATTTCACACTCACATCTAGGGACGATTTGGATGATTTTGGACTGTGGGAGGAAACCTGGAGTACCTGAGGACAACATGCAAACTGCCCGCAGAAATGCCCTGAGCCCAGGACTCTTCTTGCTGTTAGGCAGCATTACGCCACCATGCCGCCTAAAGAAAAATCATTTTCATCTAATGCCACAAGTTGTTACCACACTTTATACCCCTTTAATGCTTTTTGAATCTCTCTTTTTTTTTCTTTCTCCAAGCCCCCTGTCCTCCAACTCGGGTACAAGCCTCTCTAGACTGTGATGGAAACCGGGCACTGGTGAGCTGGCAGAGTTTAAACCTTCCTGGCTCCTACATAGCCAGTATGGTGGACCAAAACCAAGGCCTGCTGAAATGTAGCACTCAAAACAACAGCTGTTGGGTTTCCAGCCTCAGATGCGGTCAGGTCTATGATGTCACTGTTACCTATGACAATGGTATCTGCCCCAGCATGTCTTCATTACCCATCCGCATGAACTCGGGTAAGTTAAAAGTAACCGTATGGGTTAGTATACCTAAAAGTTTATAGTAGGCATGCAATGGTCCACAGTATATTACTAAGCTGTTTGGTACACCCCTTATGGTCCAATTCCCACACATGAATCTCTGTGTTACAAATTTATTTCCAAAACTTACTTGCCACAGAAGAATGGCTGCTTCCCCTCTCTCTTCCTTTTCCTTTTTCTCTGCTAGCACAACTCACTGTTGTCATGCTATAAGCTTTTCCTCATGCTAAGAGCTTACCTTCTATTCTTTAGCTTGGATTTGCCTACAAAGTGTTCCGAGATTGTTGGTTTTTTTTCTTTATTCCTCATTAATTCTATTTTGATTCCAGGTTATAAAGGCATGAGGCAATATAAATCAAGCAATTCCATTCTCTCTCCTGTCTGTCTCTGTATTAGTTCCATGTGGACCAGACAATTTTCAAACCTGGGTGGATTGTAGCACACGTGTTCTTCGGTTGACCTGGAATGAGACATATGGCGCGAATGGATACTCTGCTAGTGTGGCCGCTGTCAGCAGTGGGAAACAGTTTTTCTGTAACTCAACATCTCCCAATTGCAGCTTCAGTGCACTAATGTGTGGGGAGTCGTATTTGGCACAGGTCAGATCTTACAACGGCACCTGCTTCAGCATGCTCACTCGCCCAGTGAGCATTAAGGCAGGTGAGTGAACATTTCTGTTAGCTGCTTACTGTGTTTTTGTGCTTTTTGTTCAGTGATGTTTATGTTGTGATGTTTTGGAACCAGCATGGTCTATATGATCTCCACAATTATTGGTAGAAACCTTTTTCCCAATTTCAGCAATCCAGTGTAGAGATATTTAATAGCACGAATAGTTCATATTGAATAAACTGGTTTTCTACGTTACTCTCATAGCTCCAGTGCTAATCTAAATGAATAAACCTCAAACATAAAGCACTATTCCTTTACACTCTGTTTTTTTTCCCTGATTTCTTGACATCCTCAGTGCCATGTCCTCCCACTAACATAACAGTTGAGAAGACCTGTAGTAATCGCACCAGAGTAATGTGGCAAGCCACCCCTGGTGCTCAGTCTTACAGGGTCACTGCCATGGGCAGCAAAGGTCACCAGACAACGTGTTCATCCAATTCCACCACCTGCAGCCTTACCAATCTGCAATGTGGACAAGTGTACAATGTCAGTGTGGTGGCTGTCGCCGATGCTTGCTCTAGTATCCAGAGCCAAAGTGCTACACTCCAGACAGGTGTGTGTGTGTGTGTGTGTGTGTGTGTACAATCAGTGAACATTGTATACCTTTCATTATGCATTATGAGTGTAAGTAATCACTGTAATGTAAATAAATACTGTGATTTTACAGCAATTAAGTAAAATAGTTGCATTTATGTCGGTTTAGAGTCTGTAACCTATAAATTTACCATTAGGGGCCAATGTGGCGTAGTGGTTAGCACTCTAGCCTCACAGCAAGAAGGTCCTGGTTTCAAGCCTTGTGGTCAACAAGGCTATTTCTTTTTGGAGTTTGCATGTTCTCCAAGTGCAGGCATAAGTTTCCTCTGGGTACTCTGGTTTCCTCCCAGAATCCAAAGACATGCACATTAGACTAACTAATATGGATGTTTGTCCTAGGAATAGTTTAGTTTCACTTGGGTAAAAACACATTGCAGCGGAAACCCCAAAAGTGGCATCTAATGGTACAGAATATCAATACAGATGAATCGATTAAACATTAGCTCTGATTTCTCCAACACAGGTCCTTGTGTCCCCATTAACATCCGCAGTACAATCAAGTGCATCACTAACGATGTAACGGTCAATTGGGACTCGAGTGCCAGCAGTGTGTCCTACACAGGGAGGGCTGTAGGAATAAATGGACACACGGTGTGGTGTAATAGCACCTCTACAGAGTGTCAGTTTACAGGCCTGTACTGCGGCCAGGACTACGCGATCACATTGACTGCCAACGATGGACAGTGTGGGAGCACAGAGAGTGAGATCTACACTCAACCCACAGGTAAACTTCAGAACTTTCACTTAGTCCCATTCTTTTTGCTATGTTATTCCAGTTTATTTAGTTTTACAAGAATTATCGTTTGGATTTAAGATTTAGATCAGTTGTCTCTCATGGTGATCTACTGGCTAACTGCCCGTGTGATGTGTTTCAGCTCTGTGTGGGTATAATACCTGCAGATAACAGTGTCTAAAAAGGATAACGTATTTTGTGTGAAGAATATAAAACGTGTTCGGTTTTGGGTGTTTGACCTTATGAGAACATAAAAGCTCAGTTGATATAAAACACTGAATTTACCAAGCGCAGTGTGATTTTTGTCATTTTGTTCGATTGATGATATTCAAGGCTGACATGATGGTATAATAGTTAGAACTTCTCCCCGGGTTCATGTCCCGGGCTCCGCGAGGGCATTTCTATGTGGAGTTTGCATCTTCTCTCCATGCTTGTGTGGGTTTCCTTTGGCTTCTCCGGTTTCCTCCCACAGTCCAAACACAAGCACATTAGGCTAATTAGTTGGCCCCGCAATAGACTGGCAAGATGTTCAGGGTGTACCCTGCCTTTGCGCAGAGTCAGCAAAGATAAGCTCTATCCTCAACATGACCCTAGTAGGATTAGGCAGTTTGGCAAATAAATGAATCAATCAAATATTTCAAATATTTCAGCTGTAAAAGTTTAAATTGTTCGTGTATTTAATAATCAATGATGTGTCCTTATTCTGTAGCTCCCTGTGCTCCAGTGGCTGTTTCTAAGGTCCTGAGTTGTGATACCAATACGCTGAGTGTGAGCTGGACCCAGAGCCCCATGGCTCTGAGCTACAGTGCCATTGTTATAGCTGTAAACGCACCAGTGCGTGGCTGCAACTCACCTGGCACCAGCTGCAACATCTCGGGATTGCAGTGTGGACTGAGCTATACGCTTACCGTCATGGCCGCTAATAGAGTGTGTACTGGACCGGAGAGCACAAGTCAGATCATCCAGACAGGTAGCATAACCTTCAGCCCTTAAAGGTCTATTAACAATAATTATAAAAATAAAAAGAATGTTCTCGTGATTACAGAATAATAACCAGTGTCATCATCTTGTACGGGTGTCATCATGTTTTGTCCTCTACCTATTCTTTCTTTCCTCTCTCTCTCTCTCTCTCTCTCTCTCTAGCCCCATGCATTCCTGCCTCTGTGTATGCCAACACTGTGTGCATCAGTAACGCAGTGCGTGCCTCATGGAATCAGGCGGTGGGTGCTCTCTTATACACGAGTGTCCTTACTGGCCCAAATGCCTCCACCTTTTTCTGCTCTACTTCTGGCCTTTCCTGCGAATTCAGTGGCCTGACTTGTGCTCAGACCTACACACTCCGTGTCTTCACAAGCAATGATAACTGTAACAGCACCTTCAGCACAGGGGTCACTGTCACCATGGGTACGTGAGCTCACAGCGACTAAAAATACAAAAATATAACAATGCCTTTTTATGATCACTTGATTTACATGTTCTCTGCCTTTTTCAGGACCTTGTGTCCCCTATAACGTGGTTGCTCAGGCACAGTGTGGGTCAAATGCTGTAAATGTATCATGGCAAGCAAGCTCTGGTGCCAGTACATACACTGTCCAAGCCTATATGCAGAGCCTGACATCTCCTTCCGCTTCTTGCGTCTCTTCCAACACAACCTGCACACTCACACAGTTGCAATGTGGAACGGTGTTTAATGTGAGCGTGCTTGCCAGTGATGGCACTTGCAACAGCAACTCCTGGGTGGGAACAACAGTGAAAACAGGTATGAAAGAAGACAGACTGAGGGAAAGATGGGAAGATGGAGAAACTGTAAAAAAGGGTTTTAGAGATATTGGACAGAACGTTAAAGAAAAATAGCCCTGTAATGCTGGCAGTACACCTCAGCCCATGCACCCCATTATAGTGCAATGGCCGTATTGGATATTGGGACATAAATGATGAAAATCAATAGGCGTGTGTAGTTACCCAGTCACAACTTCCACACCAAAAATGGTGATGATCAGTGATGGTGTTTTTGAGGTAGTGCGTGGAATGTTTTGACCTTGCTTTGACCTTCACCTGTGACCCTGACAGTCCAAATTCAACTCATGTCTGGGACTCAGGTAGGGTAATATCTGCACCAAATTTGGTGAAAATAGTTGCATAGGTGTGGTCACAATTACAATATCCTGCCAAAACAAATGCAGGAAGCAGAGTTATTTTGGGTATTTTAGAGGTATTTAAAGTAAAACTGCATTCATTATTAATCTCACAAATCCTGTGGGTGCCTATCTCTCTCTTCTCTCTCAGCCCCCTGCCCTCCTGTTCTGCAAGTCTTTCCTTCCAGCTGTATCAACAATCAGGTCATGGTCTCATGGACCTGGATACAGGATGCACTAGATTTTACTATTAATGCCACCTCGGCACTTGGCCATTCAGTAAGCTGCAACTCTGGTAATAACAGCTGCACCATACAGGGTCTGCAGTGTGGACAGAGGTACATGGTGCAAGGCACGTCTCGTGGCCTGTCGTGTAACAGTGCTCCTGGTGTTCCTGTCAGCATCGTTACAGGTAAAGGCCACAAAAAGTGGCGAAAGGGTTCTTACAAATTTTACTGACATAAAGGTGTGCTTATATACCGCTGGATAACACTGTATAAGGATGACAGTAATCAGGCAGAAGGACATACATTCAGTTTTCTGTTGTCATATAAGCAAATACCACTGATACATTGGAGCAATCATCCTACCAACATGAGCCATAACAGCTGACATGACACTGACCTAGACAAGGCTAAACTGATAATGACAGCTACATTGCGGTACTCGCACTATCAACACATAGAATGACGCTACTGACTATAGCATACAAGACTTCCGACCACAGCAAGGCAGCATGGTGCTGTAGTGGTTAGCAGATCCACTTCACAGCAAGAAGGTTTTGGGTTTGAGTCCAGGGCTTGGTGAGGGCGTCTCTGTGTGGAGTTTGCAAGTCCTTCCCATGCTTGCATGGGTTTCCTCCAGGTACTCCGGTTTCCTCCCACAGTCCAGAGACATGCACATTAAGCTAGTGTAAATGGGTGTGTATGTTGGCTCTGCAATGGTCTGGTGAGCTATTCACAGTGCACCCCTCATTTGCCCAGTGTTGGCTGAGATAGGCTCCAACCTCCACGTGACCCTAGTAGGATTAAGTGGTTTGGCAAATTAGTGAGTGAGTAAGTGAGTGACCTCAGGAATGACACTCCTGGCACAGTGACAATTACTGCTAATACAAATGTACGACACTTTGCATAAATCTACCAACGAAGCCAAGAGGTTACAGTACGGACAATTATAGCTGATATACTGATACGCACAATAATCTCACACTACTGGCACACAGCACTTACGTGTTGCAGCTACTACTACTGATGCACCATGATGTATGAATAGTGAAGTGAATAAAGGGTAGCCTTAAGTTATAAATCATGACTCCACTTGGTATGATGTCTCGACTCTGTTTCTGTAGTTCCCTGCACTCCTGCAGTAGTGTGGGCTGACTACGCTTGTGGAACAAGCATGGCAGTGTTAAGCTGGAATGACAGCCTGGGCCGCGAGAGCTTCATTGGCAGTATTTGGGCTCAGGGTCACTCTGACTCATGCCGAAGCAACCAAACATATTGCACACTCTCTTCGTTGCTATGTGGAAGACTGTACAATGTCAGTGTCAGGGCTGTGGCAGGACAGTGCAACAGTAGCAGCATAGCCAGGACCCAGATGCAGACAGGTAACAAGATGAATGCTAATGCATTACTTGTACTGACAACTAACTTTCAATCACCTGAGGAGGCAGAATAGTAGATATAAATGCATAGGAATGTTATCCCTCTTTTTTTTTTCTTCCTTCCACTCCAGCTCCATGTGCTCCTCAGAATGTGTCTGTCAGTCTGCAGTGTGCCAACAACACAGCATCAGTGTCCTGGACACAAAGTCCTGGCGCCATAGGATACAACGTCACTGCGCTAGGAAACGATGGCGATGTCAAATACTGTCGTACATTCAATACCTACTGCCCCATACCCAACATGCATTGTTCCCAGACTTACAACTTTGTAGTCACTCCATTTTCAGACTTATGTACGGGATTGAAAAGTAGTGCTTTCACCTTCACTGCAGGTATGTACCCACATAAGTGAGCTTCCCGACACCTCTCCAGTTTTAGGACACGGCCACAAAGTTGTGAACCTCTTTCATTCTTGGTATCAGGTCCATGTCCACCCACTGGAGTCCAGGTGTCACTGCTCTGTCAAAATAATGTTGGCTCTGTCAGCTGGATTGCTGCCACCAATGCTGAGAATTACATTGCTACAGCGACAAGCTTGGATGGCTTCAGGCACAACTGCACAACAAATGGAACCAGCTGTGTCTTCCTGGACCTCTACTGTGGAAAGAACTACAGTGTCACAGTTGTCACTGTGCAGCGTGGCTGCTGGAGTGACCCGAGCGCACCTGTGCTACTGCGATCAGGTAAAAAAAAATGTGTAGAGGTATGTAAATAATGGCACATATTTGATAGTCAGTCCTGGTGATCTTAACAACTTTCCCCAGGCTTGTCAACCCCAAACCCTCAATCCAAACTCGTCTCTTAAGCCCTTCCCTCAAATACATGCGAACACATATACTTTAAGTTTTGAGAGACACTAATATTAACATCATGATACTCCTTTTTTTTTCAGCTATCTGCCCCCCTACCAACCTGGCCGGAGTTACTCACTGTGGCACCAATAACATCACCATCACATGGGACCGCTACCCTTTGCAAGGTGTCACCTACTCCTTGGTCTCTCAGCAGGACGGCAGAGCAAATTCTACTTTTAACACCACAGGAACATCCATCACATTAAACCAACTCCAGTGTGGTTGGCTCTTCACAGTGTGGGTGGCAGCAAAGGATAACACTTGTACCAGCAAGTACAGTGCACCAGTGCAGATCCGCACAGGTATGCTTCATGATAATAGGGTTATTGAGCTCCAGGAAGGGATCAGTAAATAAATATTTTAACCTTTTTTGTTGTGCTTAGCTCCATGCTCACCATCTGGTCTGGAAGCTACTGCAATCTGTGGCACAAACCAAGGAAACCTCACTTGGGTTGGTGGTGTTGGTGCCCTCTTTTACACCACTACTCTGGTGAGCAGTGATGGAGATTCCATTTCCTGTACATCCAATACTACTTCCTGTGTGGTGAAGGTGGACTGTGAAGAAATTTACACAGCTACTGTTATCTCTTCCACGGGGCTCTGCAACAGCAGTGCAAACAGCAGCACCCAATTTACATCAGGTAGGCAAGTCATACACCAGCTTACAATCATGAGACGACACATCATGTGAATAACGGCTTAGGGTGGCAAGTGGCATAGCAGTTAGCAGCTTTGCCTCACTGCAAGAAGGTTCTGGGTTTGAGTCCTGGGCTCAGCGAGGATGTTTCTGTGTGAAGTTTGCATGTCCTCCCTGTGCTTGTAGGCTTCGTACAGGTGCTCTGGTTTCCTCCCACAGTCCAAAGACATGCAAATTAGGCCAACTGGCTACATTTAATGGCACTTAAAGCATAAATGGTTCTTTGTGTCTGTAATAGCATTGATGGACTAATGGATGAATGAAAGAATGGATGGATAGACAGATAACGGCTTAGAGCTGTAGGTGTTCAATATGATGAAACCAGAAAATTTGGCACCAAAAGCTGGTATTTTGCTTACTGTGGTGTATTTGTACAATAAACCTGTCGATATGTTTGCTTTCTTTCCTCTCTCCTCTGTTTCTTTTTTATTCTTTCCACTTCTGCAGCACCATGTATGATTGCAAATGTACAGACTCAGCTTAACTGTACTGACAATTCATTGGCAGTGCAGTGGGCTTCTATTACTCGAGACAGAAATTATACCGCTCTGGCTATTGGCACTGATGGCACACGTACTTCTTGTAGTACCAACGGCACTTCCTGTACCATCTATGGCTTAAGATATGGAAGAAGCTATGGTATTGCTGTGACTACGTCAAATGTTCGGTGCAACATCCAGGGTTCTGACCTCCAAATACAGACAGGTATGGACATGCCGGGATGCTTAGATACACCATAGATGGGCTGAACGCATTGAAAGGCATTAAGGCGCCACTTATTTGTGCCAATAATGTTGTTAAATATTTATGTCTGTGTGATTAAGGGTTCCACTTTTTCCTTTCCATCAGCTCCCTACAAAGCAGAGAACCTGTCCGTTTCTCTAGAGTGCCAAACTAGCATTGCCACAGTACGGTGGAACAGCACTGGGCTGACCCAGTCATACAGTGTGTCAGCAGTGAATATGACAGGTGGAGTGGTGAACTGTAGCACTAGGGAATCGTACTGCACTTTCACCCAGTTCCACTGCGGAGAGACATACACTGTCACTGTTACTGGGTTTACGCAAGCATGTACCAGTCAGCCGAGTAACCCTGTGAATCTCCGCACAGGTAAGGTTAATAGGTTAATACATACTCATATACTGTATATAAACACTTGGGCAATAGATGAAAAAGTTGGACTTTATCTCATAAGAGGTGAAGAATGGGGTCTATACACTGGATTGGTCAAAAATGGGACGGTCAGCTTTTAAAGGTTTTGTAAAGTGCTATCCAGCAAATATTTCTTTAAATGACCAAAAACACTGAGCTACCGGTACACAGGTAGGAGATATTGTTACTTTCACAAAGGTGAAAGACTGTGATATCTGAAAACAGGTCAAAGATAGAAGTACCTACATGCAAGTGTGAAAGAGAGAGGTATACCTCCACCCTGCCCACAGGTAAGAGACAGAAATACCCGAGTACGGCTGAGATATAGAAGTAAATGGATCCAGGTGTGAAACAGAGTTGCTTAAACAATTGTTAGAGACAGGGATACCTGCACACAGGTGAGGGACAGGGAAACTTGCCTATGAAATGGTGAGGAACAATGATAGATGGAAAAAGGTGAGAGAGAGAGAAAATAATCACTTATAAGAGAATCAGACTGGTATTATTAACATGCTATTTGGTCCCTTTCAGCTCCTTGCATCCCTACCAATGTCAGAGCAACACATGATTGTGCCACTTCGGTCACCTCAGTAATGTGGGACATGGCCCGCACAGCTGACAGTTATGAGGTGTATGCAGTGTGTAGTCAAGGACACCAGTCCAACTGCAGCACCTTAGCCACCAACTGCACTTTCCCAGATCTCTGGTGTGGTCAGGACTACAACATCACAGTTGTTGCCAAGTATGGCAGTTGCAGCTCTCAGCCCAGTCAACCCTTCACCATGTCTACAGGTACTGAAAATGAACATTGGGCAACAAGTCCAACCTGTTATTCAAAAGATTAAAAATGTGTCCTCTTTGTGGCAAAATGTCGGGATTGGTCACTTCACTGCTAAAAAGACTTTGCACACCGTAATATTTTGTTGGACCGACTTTATCCTTGATGACAGCATGTTATTACCATGTCGTGGCACCATAACATCTTTAACGTCTAGTATTGAGTTCACTTTTCACCAACATCTTGAACTTATGATGAGAAAATCATATTCATAAGATCATCCCACTGGGGAATCAATGTGTGAAAAGGATTCCTCATGCTCCCTGAACCACTCTTTTCTCTGGTTAAGTCTCAATTTTTTATCCGTGCCATCAGGGGGGAAACAGTCCACTGATGTGATAACCTGATCATTCAGTACTTTGAGGTCATCAGCTGACTTCATTTCACTGCCACATCAATGCTTCTGAGCCTTGACCTGACCACCTGGAGCAACAATGCCATGGCAGTTATGTGCTATATTCAAGGCTAAAGTTGCTCCAACAAAATGTTTGGGTGCACAACTTTTTGGCCGGGCAGTGTATACTAGGATGATGAAAGAATATTTAGCTGGTTTTAATTTCTATTTTCTCTCTGTTTAGGGCCATGTCCTCACTCAACTACTCGTGCCTTGTTGGACTGCAGCAGTAACTCTGCTCTCATTTCGTGGACGCCAGGTTATGGCATAGAATTTTACAATGCCTCTGCTAATGCCCTGGATGTGGCTGACCATGTAAATTGCAGTACAAGTGGATTTTCCTGTAATGTGACTCATCTACAGTGTAACCAGACCTACATGATCAGTGTGTGTGGTCAGGGGAGCACCTGCCCAACCTACTCCCAGAACCTTTCCATTACCACAGGTCCATAAAATATTGAAGTTATATATCAATATTCAATTCATTTACCATCCATATTAGGTACAAAATATGTCTCTGCACTTTCTATATTTTTTATGTTGAAAAAACTTCCTGTTTTGTTGCTATAATTGCAGGACCATGTCCCCCAAATCAGGTCTCTGTTCAAATTCCCTGTGAATCGAATGTTATGTCCATCTCCTGGCAGATCTCTGATGGTTCTGCCTCTTACCTGGCTGTTGTTCAAAGCGCCGATGGACTACTTCTTAGTTGCAGCAGCAATGGGACAACATGTAACATTGCTGGAGTTCCGTGCGGACAGACGTACAAGGTTTATGTATCAGGAGTGGTTGGAACGTGTGTAGGGCCGAAAAGCCAGAGCCAGATTGTTAAAACCGGTGAGATGGGCCTCCCTTTTCACTCTACTGGAGTCTAACCATCTTCTTTCACATCTCCTTCATCACAAATATGTTTAACCATTTTCTTAAAAATAGTTTAATTGTCCTCTGACCTCTGACCTCATCATGCAGCTCCCTGCATCCCTCAGAACATCCAGGCGATACTGGAGTGTCAGTCAACAGTGCTTAATGTTACCTGGCAGCAGAGCGGTGAAGCGATGCAATATAGAGCCATGGTGGATAACGGTGCCGGTCAAGTGATGTTCTTTGTCACAAACAAGACCTTGCTTACAGTTCCCAACATCCTCTGTGGTCTGACATATAACGTATCTGTAATGGCACAGAATGAGAGGTGCAACAGCAGCCCCAGTTCTCTACAAAGTGTCATGTCAGGTGAATATACAACCATGATTACAGTAAATCTTCTTCAGTTAGGGTACCTCTGCTGGTGTTTATATTCTGGATAGCCCTGTATATTACTGATCTTCATTACTTGTTTGTAGGAAAAGTAATGATAGTACCATGTGTCTGTGTGGTTGTTTTCTTTACCATGTGCATGTAGTCGTTTAATTGTATCATCTATGATCTGTGTGTTAACCATGGTGTGCGTCTCTCCAGCCCCATGCCCTCCACAGGCAATCAGTGCCATCATAAACTGCACTTCCAACACTGTCTTAGTGAACTGGTCTTCCAGCGTGAATGGTGTCAGGTACACGGCGTATGCCCTCTCTTCCGGTGGCTATTACACATGCAACAGCACAAACATGTCATGCAGCATCCAAGTGCCATGTGGCAGAACCTACAACATTTCTGTAAGGCCAATTAGAAACGGGTGCAGTGGAGTCAGCTCGCCGTATAAGATTATTAAAGCAGGTCGGTATTTATTTTTTTATTAAAAACTCACTAATCACAGATACCTTTTCATGCAGTACAGTATGACTGTGCTTTTGTGTGTGTAGCACCGTGTGTTCCCACCTTGACAAGCGTGGAGATGGACTGCTTGTCCAACTCGGCATGGGTGGAATGGAACGCATCATCGGGGGCGGAGTTTTACACTGCTGTGGGAATAGACAGTGACGGACGCCAACATCAGTGCAACTCCAGTGACAGCATGTGCGCCATTCTTGGGTTACAGTGTGGGAGGAATTACAGTTTCAGCCTCACAGCTGGCAATGTAGGGTGCAGCAGTGGAGTCAGCAATACCATGCAGTCTGAGACAGGTGAGGGAGGAAAACTGAGACAATAACACAGAGTGAGAGTTACTCTCCATCCGATTTATTCTGATTTTCTGTCTTTCTTTAGTACCGTGTGCTCCTGAGGGTGTGAATGTATTAGTGGGTTGTGGCACTGGGACAGTGAGTGTCCGGTGGTTGCCCAGTAATGGAGCTCTCTCATACACGGCTACACTTGAGCCATCTGAAGGCATGAGTTCATGCTGCAGTACTCTTAACAACAGCACTTCCTGCAAAGTCACATCCCTTCCCTGTGGTCAGGTGTACATGGTAACTGTCACCGCAGCAGGACAAACGTGTAATAGCTCTCAAAGCACTGCCATAATTGTACAGACAGGTAACATCCTCATACAATCATCTAAACTTTCCCTTTCTATTGTATTTTCATGACTTTTGGTTGAATTAAAGGTCACTCAACACAGAATGTAACAAAAATTCAACCCCACTTTAGTAAAAGCTGCTATACCCTTTTCAAGTTACCAAAGTTTTACTGTGAATGCTCCTTGTTTATCACTGTCCTAATCATATGTGTTTGTATGTGTAGCACCCTGCCAGCCACCACCACTCAATGCCACCGTGAGCTGCTCTAATAATGTGGCAACTGTGAGATGGTCGAGCACTGCGGGTGGTCAGCTCTATACAGTAAATGCAGTAAGCAATGACAGAACACTCAATGACAGCTGCAATGGCTTTGACGGTTCTTGCGACCTCAGAGGACTGGTGTGTGGCCGGGAATACACAGCCACGGTGGTGGCACAACACAGCTCTTGCATCAGCTTACCGAGTCCCCCAACAATCATCAAGACAGGTGAGAAGAGTCCCACCTACCTTGACCCAGCAACAGGATGAAGTGACAGATGGGCAAACCTTTTTAAATCGTAAAAAAAGGAGGTTACCATATTGTTTTTTCCATGTGTTTGTGCATTATAATAAGAAATAGGAATATAAAACACATGGCCGGATCAATGCCAAAAAGTAGTTTGGAAAATAAAGCAGGTAATTCTGTCTTATTTGTCCTTGTAGACGTGTCTATGGTCTTGACTGTGCAATGCAAAAAATGTTTGTTGGTGTCACAGACCTTGAAAGAAGCACAATCTTGCCTTTGCCCTCCCTGAGTGGTAGCTGTCATATGATAGGGAATTTTTGCTTTTGTTAAAATTACATAGTCTCTAAGACTGAATGGCACCCAAGCTGTGCTTCCTGTCCTAGGACTGATATGCACACAAGCCACACCCCTTTACCAGATTTGACTATTATAGACCACTCATTTTTCTTTGTTACTGAGGGATACACCGTCCACAACAGGCAGAAAGGGACGTCTTCTTCACTTAACTCGACAGATAGCGAGGCCATACCTTCCTCACTGAGTCTGAGACACACTCATCCTAACTCAATTCACCCTTCTTGTATTCCATATTAAAACTACTTAAGACTTATATATTTTCTTTATTTCAGTACCATGTATTCCTCAACTGGTCATGCTGGACTTGAATTGCCATGCTCGCAACCTGACTGTGTCCTGGAACCAGACCGCTGGGGTGGAATTTTACACAGCAACTGTGATGGACAGCTGGGGGCACTCCACTAACTGCCAGAGCTTTTCTAACCGTTGCAGCATTAGTGGCCTGGCCTGTGGAAACATCTACCATACTAGTGTGGTTGCCTCTGACGCATACTGCAGCAGCCTCCCCAGCACAGTCCGTCACATAGACTCAGGTGATAACCACATACAACAAATATGACTGCGTTGTTGAATAAATAAAAAATGTTGATACAAATGATGCGGTATAAGAGGATTGAATTACTTAAAAATGATGTCACGAGAGTCCTTCGTAATGGTAACTCTAGTCAGTGTTATTTCATTCACTCACTCATTTTCTAAGCCACTTAATCCTAATTAGGGTTGCGGGGAGGTTGGCGCCCATCTCAGCCGACTTCGGGCAAAGGAGAGTTATTTCAGAAGGAGCAAAAGACAGACAAACCATGTGCTGTGGTCAAATGAGTCCATAATTGAGCTTGTTTTCAGAAAAAAAGAATGTTGAGCTTGTTTTCGGAACAAAGAACCGTCCAGATTGTTAGCAGTAAAGGTATTATACCCTGTATTTGTGATTGTATGGAGGCGCATCAGTGCCCAAGGCATGGGTGAGCCATTAAAGTAATGTCTATTCCCAGGATGTCCATGCCTATTTATGCAGGACAATACCAGGCCTCATTCTCCATGAGCTTCAACGGTGTGGCTTTGTAGACACAGAGTGGATGTGTTTGAATGACCTGAATCCAGCCCAGATCGGTCTTCTATTCAAAATGTATGGTGCATCATGAAGAGGAGGAACAACATAACTTTTTAAAGCAACATGAGCCACAATTATGTGAACAGAGCCTGGTGTAGATGGTTGGAAATGGAAACGTCAATGAGCAGAAATATCATTTTAATATAATTCAACTCTACCAATTTAAACATAAATGACTGGTTCTGTTTTATTGTACCTAATGTCATGTTTTATTTCTTACTGAAGGATTGTGAATATACAAAACAACTGACTGTTAGCCATAAAATTAGCATGTTATAACCTTAACTAAAGGCTGCTGAACTTTTTCGCTCCTGTTCTTATTTCTTTACACTATGTTCTGTTCAAGCAACCGCAATCTCTTGTGATCAATTACCTCGTCCATTTTTGTTTTCCTTTTTGCAGTGCCCTGTGCGCCCAGTAATATCCAGGCTCAGATGGACATTCTGACTGGCAGGGCTATTCTCTCATGGTATTTGAGTGCTGGCGCACTGAGGTACAGGGCCATGGCAGTGAGCAACATCTCAGGAACCAGTGTCTCCTGCAACACCAATCAGACAAACTGTGACCTCTTTAATCTTTTGTGTGGAGATACGTACAGTGTCACGGTCCAGGCCATGGGAAGCATCTGTAATAGCTCAGTTTCAGTGGGTGAATACCTTCAGACAGGTAAATCTTTTATTCTATACATATAACAATATAGGTGGTGTAGTAGTTATCATGCCCACCTTACAGCAAGAAGGTCCTGAGTTCACGTCCCGGGCTCAGCAAGGGCGTTTCTGTGTGGAGTTTTGTGGAGACATTAGGCTAATTGGCTGTTGTTGCCCCTAAGTGGGAGTGTGGATGGTTGTTTGTGTGTTGGCCCTGTGATGGACTGGCGAGCTGTTCAGAACTTATTCTTTGGTTGTTACAGTTTTTTCATTGTAGAGATGACTATGCGATTGTTGTAATCATAGTTTTATCGTGATCTCAGGGCCATGTGTTCCGGTGCTAGTGAATGCAAGCTATAGACCTCCTCATGCTACGCTGCTGTGGGATATGGCCCGAGGCGCTGATAGCTACACCGCTTGGGCCGTGTCAGCGCAAGGCTTCCAGACATCCTGTTCGAGCCGTAACAACTCGTGTGTACTCTACAATTTGAACTGCAGCCAGATCTACAACATCACTCTGACCGCCTACAGCCACGTTTATCAGGATGGGGTCCAGTCCAACACCATTACACTCAACACAGGTGAGGGAGAGTCAGCCAAGCCATATTAAACAGATTAGAAATCTAATATCATAACAGCAGCTCTGATGGAATTATACCATGTGGCTTGCAGAGCCATGTCCTCCTACCATCCTATCAACCCGAGCTGCTGGAGGCCGAGGAGAAGTGACATGGGAGCCAAGTTTTGCCGCTGTAGAATACTTGGTGGTGCTCGAGGGTCAGCTGGGGGATACCCTTTACTGCCGCACCACAAATACATCATGCAGCGTGCCAGGGCTGCTGTGTGGTACTGTTTATATGACCCGTGTCATAGCTATCGGCTCCAGCCTCCTCAACTCAAGCAGTGGACAGGTCCTGCTCACTACAGGTTAGTGATGAGAAATGGTATATCAATCTAAAATGTTTGCAGGCACATTTTTAACAACACAAACATGCCCATCATTTCTCCTTAAGTTAGAGACTGACTGATGTATCATTATATCCAGTCCCCTGTCTACCAGACCCAGCCAGCTTTGCTGTAGCAGTGCAGTGCAATAATGATTCGGTAAACGTCAGCTGGGCCTGGAGTAAAGGAGTGATGTCCTATGAACTCACTGCTACAAGCTACAATGGGAAGGAATTTAAATGTGTCACAGTGCAGAACAGATGTAACATTACAAACCTGGAGTGCGGACAGACGTATAACCTCAGCCTGACAGCCTTCAACAGTGCGGGTGCTGTTAGCCTGGAAACTGGCATCACCTTCCAAAGCCGTGAGTCTTAAGAAGCCTGAGTAGCGAATGAAAAACATGACGGTTTGCTGTTAGTAAAAATATTAAATTATAGCATGGTAGGAAGGAATCTCCATGGAAATCTTACCACTGTACGTTGAATTCCAAAAGTGAAGTGGGGTTTTTTTTTCATCTTACACAATTTTGCTAGGGTGGCACTGTGGCGTAATGATAAGCACATCCGCCTCACATCCAGAAGGTCCTGTGTCGTTCTGTGTCGAGTTCGTAATGTTTTTGTGTGGGGTTTCCTCCGAGTACTCCGGTTTCCTCCCATAGTTCACAGACATGCAGATGAGGCTAAGTGGCTGTTGCAAATTGCCCCTAGGTAGGAGTATGAATATGAATGGTTGCATATGCGTTGGCCCTGCGATGGACTGCTGAGCTGTTTAGGGTCTACCAAGCCTTCACCCAGAGTTGGCTGAGATAGGCTCCAGCCTTCACTCCACCCTGGTAGGATAAGGTGGCTCAGCAAATAAATTAAGGAATAAATAAATGATTTTACTAAGATCGCAATTTTCCGTATTTTGTGATTTATAGCCATATTTAATAAGTAATGTCCGAGAAACAAAATGTCACAAGTTACAGCTGTACTTTTTCCTGGTACAAGCTGCAAATACTGGAGACTCCTTCCAACGATGACATCTTTTTCTGTTAGTAAATCAATATTATCTGACCAATGAGAATGAAGTAGACAACTGTACTATTGTGTTAGTATGACCTAAAATCAGTTTACTATACTTTATATAATTTTAATGACCGTCCATGACCTGTAGGACCCTGCATGCCTCAGTATGTAGCGGCGAACCTGCAGTGCGGCACTGCAACCGCTGTGCTGAGCTGGGAACAGAGGCCAGGAGTTATGTACTACCTGGGCAGTGCAACTTATTCGCCTGGAGTAGCTGCTGCAGTGTGTAACTCAACTACAGACACCTGCAATTTTAGTGGGCTGCAGTGCGGTGTCCAGTACCTCCTGAGAGTTAGAGCTTACACTGAACAGTGCTGGAGTTATTTCAGCACACCTGTCAACGTCACTACAGGTCTCACCATCTCTTCTCTCTCTCATCTGCCTCTATACTTATATTTTCCTTACTGTCTTAACATTATCTAAGTTCATCATGGTGCATTAATCATGTAACCTTTGTCCAGAGCCATGCCAGGTGCAGAACCTCACCATTGCCAGTTCTTGCAACTCCAGTACACTCCAGCTGAAGTGGTCCAATGCTACTGATGTTCTGCTTTACACCATCTCGGTCAAAGGGAGCCTGGGCTACACCAGGGCCTTCCAGAGCAGAGTGTCCAGTTTGCAAATGGAGGTTCCCTGTGGCCAAAGCTACATCTTTACTGTGTTGGGGCAGAATGATCAATGTCAAAGCATCACAAGTGCCATCGCCAATTTTTCAAGTGGTACATCATCCCTGCCTTGTGCATATTCATTCACTCCATGTGCTATGTATGTTCTACCTCAAATGTAACTGATCCGGCTAATGAAGTATGCAAATAATGGAAGTCTGTCTCACCTGAAACCCTTAAAAACAGAATGAGCAGGTCTTACATACAAATTTACAGCATCCAATTTATTGCTCCATTAAAAAAATAACTGTTTTAACCCTTTCTTTGTAGCCCCATGTGTGCCGACTGGTGTACAGACCTTCATTGAATGTGAGAACAGCTTCGCTTCTGTCAGCTGGGCCGGCAGTGACGGGGCGATAAATTATACAGCAGTTGCTCAGGGACAGATATTAGGGAACAGACACACGTGCACCACCAATACAACAGTATGTACCTGGAATAACTTGTTATGTGGAGAGACCTATATGGTCCGAGTCATCGCCAGCGGTCCGAACTGCCAAAGCGGCCTTAGTGAAAACACAACCATCCGAATGGGTGAGCCAACATTCAAACTGTGTGTACAGGTTTCAAGGCTTCAGTATGCTTAATAAAAAGAGTACGTCTGTGGGGCTTACATGAAGATAAAACCATTTTCACAGGCTTAGAAGCTTTACATACTCCCTGCAGTTTTGTTTTGGCTGTTGTGTACTCCATTGCCTCCTCCAGCACTGCAGATGACGCAATTCAGTCTATCGCTGCGGCAATTACATCCCACTGTTTCCCTTAACCAAACGTCATCTATGCATGAGCTATACTGAAGCCTTTATCTATTTAAAATGACAATAGAAGGAATCTAATGTATGTAAATAAACATCAAGGATATGTTTTATGAATATTAATTGAATATGTGGTTGTCCTGTGCAGCTCCATGCATACCCCAGATTTTAAACGCCACTATGGACTGTGACCTGAGAGTCGCGTCTCTGACCTGGGCGTCCAGTCGGGCCGCTCAATTATACTTGATGACTGTTGAAAACAATGCTGGCTTCCAGCTGGGGCTAACCACCAACAGCACCACCGCTCAAGTCTCAGAACTCCAGTGTGGAGAGCAGTACTATTTCAAGGTGTCAAGTTTGGGGCAAGGGTGCAGGAGCAACCCAAGTAACAGCTCTGTCCTGCAGACAGGTGTGCCACACACATACCAGCCACATGAACGAGTACAATAATCACACAAACTTTAGCAAGTTCAGTTAATTACAAATGTTTTAAAGTAAAATTCCTACCCATCACTTTATCACAGACTTTAGCATTTAAGATGACAAATTAAAACTTTAGAAATGGGTCTAAAGAGAATATTCTTGGCTCCCAAGAGGCACTACAAAAAAAAAACACTGTTCATTGCACCAGTCATTGTCTGGGAGACCATGAGAGCTGATTGGCCAAGCTATGGTGGAGAGAGTGATGCTCTCTTCCCTGTCACTCACAAACCATCATACATACGAAGGGACAGATAACACTTACCTCCAAGTGTTAGCATGCTAGTAACTATAAATGAGCAGCAGGTTGAAAACTTTTTGGGGGGTGTCTGGTATCAGCTGCATTGGATGAAGCACAAGCTTGCCTTCGCAATTCCTGGTTGGTAGCCATGGGAAATATTTGAGTGGAGCTTTTTGTTCTAAAAGCCACAAGGACTTGACAGACATGTTATGGAGTTGTTCCCATATGTCCCTCTACAGATCCATGTCCCCCAGCTGCTGTCTCCACTACTGTGAACTGTATTAGCAACATCGCTACAGTGACCTGGGGCATATCAAGGACTGCTTATCAATATATTGTTAAAGCGGTGGACCCAGATGGCAAGGTCACAACATGCATTTCCTTAACTACAAGCTGTGGCTTTTCAACACTGCAGTGTGGACAGAAATATGACATCAGCGTGACTGCATCCCAACTCCAGTGCAGTTCAAAACCCAGAAACCAGACGTACCTCAACACAGGTCAGACTCATGTCCATTACTGTACATATTGCTCAAGAGGCAAGTCCACACCATGCTGTATTTAATGTGTTATTAACCTTCGAGGCAGACCATTTCTGACACCACCTCACATGTTCTTTTCCGCATACAGCTCCCTGTGTCCCATTGGGTGTCTCTGTTGTGATGGACTGCACCAGAAACGAGGCGTATGTTTCATGGAATGTCAGCAAGGGGGCAGTGTACTACCGTGTCATCGCTACCAGCAGCTACAATGACTATGCTTCATGTAATAGCTCTGGGGTCAACACGTACTGCATTCTGAAGGCTTTCACCTGTGGGGCGGTATATACAGTCCAGGTGGTGGCCGTTGGGAATGAGTGTTCGAGTTTGCCAAGTGCGGCAGTGGACTTGCGTTCAGGTATGAGAAATG
Source organism: Neosilurus hyrtlii (assembly GCA_028564935.1). NCBI lineage: Eukaryota > Metazoa > Chordata > Actinopteri > Siluriformes > Plotosidae > Neosilurus > Neosilurus hyrtlii. The sequence goes on from JAOUQZ010000017.1 coordinate 15,152,565, forward strand.
CTTGAGCTGTCTTAAGGTGGTATTGTGAGATAGAGGCGACACAGCTATTTAAGGTGATATTGTGAGATAGAGACTATAGCCAATTAAGGTGGTATTGAGAGATAGAGACCACAACCGTTTGAGATAATATTGTGAGATAGCGGCTACAGCCCTTTAAGGTAGTATTGTACGAAATGGTCTAGAGAGATACATGAGAGATAAAATCTCATGCACATTAATGAAGCATATTCAATTCCATGCACACCTGATATTGCCTTTGGCTACTTGAAATGTAATTTCAACACGATCTCATTGAACTGGACTTTGGTCATGGGTCTCATCTCTTACACTGGTGGTGCCAGAGCTCCAGGAGGTAACTGCTCATCTTGCAAAACAAACTCCACCAAACAAACTCCTTCTGTTTTTCCCCCCAACAGCACCATGTGTCCCTGTGTCCCTGAAACCCAGTTTGGACTGTGCATCTGGGGCTATCAACGTGACTTGGCAGCCCAGCAACGGCGCCACGTCCTACAGAGTCCTTGCTCAGAGAAGTGGAGGTTATCCATCATTGTGCAACAGTACCAGCACCACATGTGTGTTCACGGAGCTTCTCTGTGGACTAACCTACAACTTTACTGTCTTGGCTTCTGATCGCACGTGCAGCAGCGCATACAGCAGCAGTGTTCAGATAAACACAGGTACAACATGCATGCCTGTCATAAATAATTAGGATTATTGGTAATTGTCCAAATGGTTGAAAGACGTATTGTTAGAAAATAAAACAGTGACACTGTAAAGTGGATTTGTGACAGATTTTAAGGTGGTCTTGTTAGGTAAATAAAACTAAAAAGGAAGCAAGGAACCAAGAGATCTCTAGCCATTAGTGTACATCTGTTTCAGATAACTTTTAACAATAACTTTAAAATAAATAAATATATATATATACAACAATATGTTCCATTATTGTTATACTATATCTGTATAGCACTACTTTTACTTCCTGTCAACTCACTCATTACTATGAGCAGTTTAAAACTGAATCTTGCTTGTGATTGGTCAGTTCCCTGTAAGCCACAAAAACTCAGCACTTACATGGACTGTTGGAACAGAACAGCGTTCGTATCATGGGAAGGAGGACAGGGCGTCTCGTCCTACCTGGTCCAAGCAGTCGGAGCAAATGGATACCAGACGCAGTGTAGAAGCACCAACACGAGCTGTTCTTTACCCAACTTGCAGTGTGGTCAAATCTATAACATCACTTCTGTCAGCCAGGACCTTCGCTGTAACAGCAGCGCTGCTCAAGGAAATCTGCAGTCAGGTACACGCATACAGAGTATTTTTCTCCTAAAAGAAAAGAAGTCTGTTGTTTAAATGGCCTGATGCTCAGTTTGTACTTTGTGTCTCATTAAATCTGTAAAATTTACAGTTATTCATACGAGTACTAGCAGTCTGTTCCTGCAACTTTTCCCTTAACCCATTCACCTGGCTCCGCCCCTGCTACCGTAGCCCTAATTAGGATCTAATTCTAGATCCAGGGTTTTCCAAGATTCTTCAACATTGTGAGATAGGATGTAAAGTGTGCTATTATAGCCGACCCCATAGAGGGTGCTGCTGGGGGGGTTCCTGCTTGGTGGAAGTTTACACTCTCCAAGCACTTGTAGTTTTTATTTTATTTAATTTTTTTTATTTTTGATTAGTCAGAGGCTCCAGCTGAATGACGGGATACCAGCTGATTATAGGAAGTGTAGTATGGTACCAGATACCCAAGCCACCTCAACTGGCTCCTCTCAATGCGGAGGAGCAGGGGTTCTACTCGGAGCTCCTCTCGGATGGCTGAGCTTCTCACCCTACCTCTGAGGAAGAGCCCCGCCACCCTGCGAAGGAAGCTCATTTCAGCCGCCTGTATCTGCCATCTTGTTCTTTCGGTCACTACCCAAAGCATCTGATCAGAATGCCTCCCGAACGCCTACCTGGTGTGGTGTTTCAGGCATGTCCAACCGGGAAGATACCTCGGGGTCAACCCAGAACAGGCTGGGGGGACTATCTCCGTGCCCCCCGAAAGAGCTGGGAGAGGGATGTCTGGACCTCACTGCTTAGGCTGCTGCCCCCGCGACCCGACCCTGGAAGAAGCGGAAGAAGATGAATGAATGAATGAATGAATAACTGGAGTCATTAACATTGTGAGAGAGAGTACGTTTTTTTTTTTTTTGGAAATGTGCTATTACAGCAGGACCACCAGGGGGTGGTGTGTACTTTCTGTTTTGCATTGGATACAAAACCGTGTAATAAATTAATTATTTGAAATGTAGCTATTTCTTAATAAGTGCAAAATTAAAGGTTTAAAATGCCAGTAAATCTTACTCTAATGGAGGAGTTTTCTCAAATGACTTCAAGCCAATAATATAACTTTTTTTTCCTCAGTCCCCTGTGTGCCCACCGGTGTCAATGCCTCCCTACTGTGTAGCTCGAACTCAGCAGCTGTAACCTGGCAGTCATCCAGTGGTGCACTGAAATACCGTGCTGATGCTGTGAACATCAATGGGTCTCACACTGTATCCTGTAACTCCAGCTTGACTTCCTGCACCACTGGAGAGCTTCTCTGTGGAACATCCTACAATGTCACCGTGGTCGCTCAGGATGATATGTGCAGCAGTGGCAGGAGTTTCACCACGCAAGTGTACTCAGGTCAGGAAGCAGATATGACCTACTGACTATTTTATTTTGTATTTTGAACAAAAAATGTATACATATAGATTCATATATACCCCCCCTCCTCATCTCCCCACCTCTTCCAGCTCCTTGTGCTCCCCAGAGAGTGACAGTCCAGATGAACTGTACAGCCGGCGCCATGACTATCAACTGGGCAGCCAATCCGGATGCAGAATCCTTCCGTGTGGATGCAGTGGGCAGCAACGTCAGCCTGTCTTGTAACACATCGGCTACAAGCTGCACAATCAGAGGCCTGGTCTGTGGTTTGTCCTTGTCCGTAACAGTCAGGGCGGTTCGCGGTGGCTGTCAGAGTGTACCCAGTGCAGCTACACAAGTTTTATCAGGTAACTGAGCTAAAACTGCTCACCACACCAGAAAAAACAACCTGTAGGTAAGATAGGAAGGGTGTGTAGCCTTCAGTTTAGCACTGTGCAGTCTTTTCATCCACCATCTATCCATCATGCAGACACAGACAATCTTACACACTCACATTCACACCAAGGTGCAATTTAGAGTAGCCAGTTGACCCGATGTGCATGTCTTTGGACTTTGGGAGGAAACCCAAGTACCCGGGGGAAACCCACAGGGAAAAAAACAGGGATAACATTTAAACATCACACAGAAATGCACCAGCTAGTGGTGAGGTCCATATCCAGAGCACAGTGCTAGAGACTAACTATTTGAAGTTAAAATAGCTAGAATAATTAATGGTGAGACATAGGACAGTTGAACACAGTAAGGTAACACCGATAGGGATGCTTTATAAATCTGTTTGTGTGTGTAGCTCCATGCATACCTCAGGGTCAGAGCGGCAACCTTGATTGTGTGACCAACTCACTCTGGGTGTCATGGCAACAAGCAGCTGGCGCACAGTCTTACCAGGTGTTAGCAGTATCGAATCGCGGGGCTAACTCCACCTGCTCCACCTCGGATCTTTTCTGTAACGTCCGTAACTTGCTGTGCGGCTCGCAGTACACCTTCCAGATTACCGCCACAAACTCCTGGTGTGCCAGCGAATACTACAACAACTCCTTAAATATTGAGACTGGTAAACACACACACATCGTCCCTGCATGATCTCTAATATCACAACACTGGTATAGTCCTTGTCATGTCACTCGAGTTATTCCATTTATTCTCTCTCTGCCCTTAGGGCCCTGTTCTCTGATCGGAATCGAAGCGGCGAGGGAGTGCAACAGCAGCTCCATAAGAGTTCGCTGGCTCTCCCAGTCAAGCTCTTCCATCTATGTTGTCACAGCAGAGGGCCAGGACCTCAGCTTGCTGGGGTGTAACAGCACCAGTACTTCCTGTGTGCTTAATGATGCTCGCTGTGGCATGCAGTACGCCATAATAGTCTCCACCAGCTCGAATAAGTGCAACAGTGTCCGCAGTCCAACATACTACATCAGCACGGGTACTGTCCACACACACACACACACACACACACACACACACACACACACACACACACACACACACACACACACAGAGACACCCTGCATACAGCGGATAAACACAGATAAACCAACACTACATTCTTCATTCACTCCAAAAAATTAATTGAAACACCGAGCCCCTGTCCTCTTTTCATCCACAGCCCCCTGCACTCCTCAGGCACTGATTGCAAAGCCGCTGTGCGACACACAGAGTGTGTTGGTGTCCTGGAAGCCTGCTAACCTCACTCAGTACTACTATTTAACTGCCGTTGGCAGGGACGGTGACTTCCGGTACTGCAACAGCACCACAGAGAACTGCACCCTGAGCCGTCTGCACTGCGGCCAGACGTACACGGTCAACGTGAGCGCTTCGGACGGGAACTGCACCAGCCCCGTCAGCCAGGCCCTCACCTTCCGCACAAGTGAGACACAATCATAGACTCAATAACAAAGGAATGAAAGGGTTACTCTGTACTGTTGTCTATCTGAGTTTCTAAAGGAAGCATGGTCTGAACCTAGACAAGATTTTAATATCATATATGATTAAATGTTTCTTTTTTTCCTTCAACCCCTACGTGTGTGCTGCTCCGTCCTCAGCCCCATGTGCACCTCCAAGTCTGAACGTCTCCTTGTCATGCGGAAACAGCTCAGCCACACTCTCCTGGTCCCCCAGCAACAGCTCGACGTCGTACTACGCCTCAGCCATCAACACACAAGGGGACAAATATCAGTGCAACACTACAGGCAATTCCTGTAACATAACAGGGCTTCAATGTGGGACGTTGTATAACTTCAGCGTGCAGGCCTCAGATGCCATATGCAACAGTCCCAGCAGTCTACTGGTGCAGAAAGGAACGGGTAAATAACCTTCTTCATGGGAACGCCCGACTCTGGGTGAGGGCGGGGCATACCCTGAACAGCTCGCCATGCCATCGCAGGACCTAGACGTATTAGTGAATTGTTTATTTAGTACTGACAATGTGTCCTTCTTACATTGTTCATTGTCATGATTGTTTTTATTGTATTTATGGCTAGAATGCAAAATTCCAGGAATTTTCAAAGTTGGAATCTTTCCATGGGAATTAACGGGAATGAACTAGAAATTTGTAAAAATGCAGGTCAGCCTACAACACGGAACCTGAATGTAGTTGCATGATAAAAAACATCGTGCAGCATAGGTTAATCTGTTGGGCCGTATACTCCCAAGCCTAATGGGTTACAGCCAGAGCTTATGCCCCGGTTTTTGTAATGTAAAGCAACTAGCAGCACTTCCCCTGGATGGGACGCTATCACAGGTTACCTTCCCAGTATTTTTACTGGTTCCCATTTATACTGCTGGGTGGACAGAGGCACACTTGTGGTTGAGACCTTGCCCAGGGGCCTTAGAACGGTGGGGGTCTAACAGGGATTTGAACCCATGACCTCTCGATTATGAGCCCAGCACCCTAACCACTACATCACCAGCATTGCAGCATTGTCATGTCATAAAACATCCAGATTTAATGCAAATTCAGTTGAATTTCTACCTTGAACTTAACATTAATAAAGAAATTTAAGAAAATAAATTTAAAAAAATGATATTTATATTTGTACATTATATTCATGTTATTATTATTATTTACATTCGTATTTATATTCATATTTGTACGTATTTACAGTGTGTGTAAATTATCCAAAATGTCCATTTAATTCCCATATATGCTCAGTAATTCCCATTTTCAACTTTTAATAATTACAAATTTTCCATGTAAAGTTTCTGGAAAGTCTTAGGTGAAATTCTCCAACCCTTTGCAATCCTATTTATTACCAGTGAAACATAACGAAAGAGGATTAACAGCATGTTTTCAGTGCCGCTACCATTCGATATCCCCTTTGCTCACTTGCTTGTTTTTAATTATAACAGCTGTTTCAAACTGAACAGGAAAACAAATCAAATGTTTGAATTTCACACCACGAACAAAATTCATATAATATCATTCATAAAACAATTTCCTTTTAATCGCTCCGATTGTAGAAGCTATCAACAGCTCTCTCGCCAGACTCCTCCCATAAATCTTAAATAAACATCTCCTTACACAAAACTTTATCAGGTCATCAATTACAATATTTTCGTAACCTCTCATCTGTAACTGTCTCTAACCTCATCTACGTCCTGTCCCACACAGTGCCATGTCCCCCGGCCTCAGTATCCATAGTCACCCGTTATATGGAAAATGCCTCTCTGGTAAGAGTGAGCTGGAGCACCGTGACCTGCTCAGCTGTCCAGTACCTGGCCGAGCTGAATGGCCAGTTCCTCTACAACCCCCTCGCTCTCGTGCAGGTGGCGTCGTACTGGACAGAGCGAACATATTTCGAGTTCCTCATGCCCTGTGACATCCTCTACACAGTGGTGGTCAGCGCTGGAAGTAGGGCAGGAAATGGTCCACCATCCTTTGCTATCAATGGAACCACAGGTAGCTTTTAATAAAAAAAAATTAAGAAAGAAAAATGAAAGGAGTGTAATCTGTCATTACTGCGTGTAAATCTGTTTTTTTTCATGAAAAAAATATTTTATGATGTAGAGAAGAAATTTTCTTTGTTCCTTTTAATTTGTTCCTTGTGAGGTTCAGGATTACTTTAACCGGTAGATGATGTTTTCTCAAAACCATTTTTAAGTGCACATGCAAAGTACAGTCTTATGCAAATATGCACAAAGATATGCAAATTAAGACTCATGGCAAAAAGTTACTTATACTTGGATTGTAAGTAAATAAGAGGATGAGGGACTGCAGATGAGAATTATCCTGCATGGCACAATTTACATGAAGTGCTTATTTTATTTACTGTGTATTGTCCCATTCGAATAAATAAATAAATAAATAAACAAACAAGCAAATAAACAAACAAATTTTGGTATATTTGACGCAACATAAAAAACAAGATGTAAAGTAATTTTATTGCTGTACATGGAATCTCTCTCTCTCTCTCTCTCTCTCCCACCTGATATATTTAGTTGTTTTTTTATTCTACTTACTACATAAATTTGTAGCATAATACACTGAAAATATGGTACATGCTAATTATCTGATGTGTCTAACTGTTTAGAGGTGAATAATTAATTGCTTTATATATTAGATTTTTGAGTTTTGTGATAAATATGAATATTATTTCTCTTTAATCGAAATCCGATCCTATTCTCTCTCTGTGTTTTTCAGGTTTCTGCCAAGCGTACAGTACTAACACCACAGGTCCCTCATCCACCCATAAACTTACAACATCTATGATTTTTCTATTTATTATGCAGAATATTACTCCTTTACTCGACTGGTGTCATTTCTTGTGTACTTGTCTGTTGTTTTTCAGGTTCGTTAACAGGACGCCGTAGAAGAGACTTGCAAGCGGCAGAAATTCTTGCTGGACTGGAGGATGGAGGTGAAAACTTACATTCTTTCATTTATGCATTCATTAACTTGCTGACCCCCATAATTCTACTGGGGTCACAGGGAGGCTGGAGCCTATCTCAGTTGACTCTGGGTGAAGGCAGGGTTCACCCTGAACAGCTCGCCAATCCATCACAGGGCAACACACCCAACCGTTCACACTCACACTCACACCTAGGGGCAATTTCAAACAGCCAGTTATCTTAAAGTGCTTGTCTTTGGACTGTGGGAGAAAACCGGAGTACCTGGAGGAAACCCTCACAAACACAGAACCACCCTCGCGAGATTGGGACTGGAACCCAGGGTCTTCTTGCTGTGAGGCGAACATGCTCACTACTACAGAATATGTAGTATATCATTAATTATATCCATGATGTTATACTACAGCGCTGTTGCATACTTGATTCTGATTGGTTAGAAAGTGTTTATTCATTTTCTACGGCAGCAGCTTTGACAATATTTTTAGGTACAACTTTGTATTAATGGCTTTGTTCTAATGTATGCTGTTGTAGACATGCTGTCGGTTCCCAAAGTCACAGTCATGCACATGGAGGGCTCGATCCTGCACGTGGAGTGGACTCCAGTCAGTGGCGCCAGTAAATATACACTGATTGTGACGGAAGACGCTGAATCTCATCCCTTCAGAGTAGAACTGACAGTTCAAGGCGAGGTCTCGGACGTTTCTGACCTCAAACCTGCCACACGTTACTGCGCCACCTTGTCGGCCAAGAACTCCATTACCCAAAGTGCCTTCTCCGCCCCGGTGTGCATCACTACAGGGGTTCCTATCTGAGCCACAAGAACAGTCCATCTGCCATAGTACTCAAGATTGACCATGAAGAGTGATTTTTATAGCACGACCACAGTCCGTTAAGATCCAACACTGTGTTTCACATCACAGCACCAAGATATAAATACTTTCTGTAATAAAACCATTTCAGTTAATAATGTATGTATACTGCATATATGGAGAGCAAATAAAATACTGTTTATCAAGCAATAATTGTTAACGTACATGTCGTATTATCTTGTAGATGCACTATACAGGTTTGTGAGTTTGCGTTAGTCATTTCACAAGTGAATAAATAAAGATATGTTAATATTTACTTTTATATAAAATAGTCTTTTCTGTATAAAGAGCCAGTCTGTGTTGTATGTACAAAGTTTCTCCATATGAACATAACTGAATTTCACAAAGACACAATCACTTACGCTGCGGTTGGTTTTTTAACACACTGTAGTAGAACAATAATACTATTAACGGTCTATTATAGGGAAACATCTCCAACCTCTGACATGCCAATTTATGAGAACCTTACATTAACAGTTAACTGATATTTTGGGTAGCACAGCGGCGTAGTGTAGGTACGTTAAATGCCCCGCCCACAAAGGCTGCTCTGCGGTGTGCGTCACTGTATTTGTGCGTAGTGGCTTCAGATTTCACTTTTTTTTGTCACATAGAAAATCCTACACAGTACAAAATGTAGTGAAATGCTTATTACGACTGTCCTGTATTTGAAATAGAATAAAAACTATCAATATCAAGAAGAATAACATATCGGTAACTATTTGAAGGACACCAATAGTTAAAAGTCTAAAATAAACATAAAATCTAAACGTTATGAGGATAATTAACACCGTATGTTAGAACGCACACACAGACGTCCGGTGAGCGGTTGTGGTGTGTGCGGAGTGGTGCAACTCTATCTGATGGGAGCGTGAAAAACACGGTTATTGATTATTATAAGATTAAAATAAAATAAAAAAGTTGCATATATTTTCTGCCACACGTCTCCGTGTTTGCTTGATGAGAATAACCTGCTCAGACTGTCTGTGTGCTTGCAAATGTTTGAAGTGAACTTAAAACAAACTTCTTTTTTTTTTTTTAAACCTGGGATTTTGTGCCTTTGTTTAATAATTTGAAGGAACCTCTGGTAACAGTTTTACATCACAAAAAAAAAGAGGTTTTCTCACATTCCTATTCAAATAATCAGGAAACATCAACAGATTGTTTGATTTTATCCCTCAATAAGTGTTTTTGTATTTAAAATTTTCAGAAAATTTACAAACTAGTCATTTAATTTCTACAATTTTGTGTTTCAAAACAGACTCTAGAATACTAGCTTTCTGTTTTCATCACAATGGCCTTCCATGTCCACTTACTTCCGGTTCCGGCTACAGACTTTGCGTCTGCGTGGTGACGTAAGACAGGCGTACGCTTACGTGATGACAACATGGACGCGCGTCTAGGAAGGGGAGGGGCGAGCAAACAGCAGGCAGCTGAAGAACAGAAGACTGAAGGATAGGGCACAGGACAGCTTGTCATGGTTCGGATTAAAAACAAAGTTAATTGATTGACGGGATTTAATTTGTAGTGAAAGTCCTCCGAATAATATCCCAGAAAAAAACGGGGCTAACTGACACTTCTGGGGAAGTAAGTAAACACTGGAGAAAAGACACTTTTCTTCCAGGACTGTAAAGCCAGAAAGTTTAGCTAACCAACAAACTGCCTGTTATTTATGTGAACACCCATTTTCCGATTAATCCCGCCTCCTGTCAAGTGATTGGCCTTTCTTTTAGTCCGGCGTGACAGCCTGCGTTCTGATTGGATAATTCACACTTTAATCCATGTTGTCTATTTGAGTTGGGGACGTATTAGCCAATCTAAGCGCAGGAGGCGGGGTTTACCGGAGTAAGGTAGGCTTAAAAAAGATGAGCTTTATTTTCGTTAGCACTGAAAATGCGAGATGTTTTATTAGTTGCGTTTGCACATGTTGCATTTTCCTCAAGAACTCAGTTATCCTGAGAGAGAAATAACGTTTTTGACTGAAGATATTAAGAGTGCCAGCAAAGACTGTAGTCAAAACAAACAAGAGTTAGTGCTAATCATAACATTACTAGCATGACAAGGTTTAGCATTAATTCAGGTTTCATTTGATTAAAGATGCTCTTTAAAACTTCCTGATAAAAACAGCATGTAGACAAGATTCTTTTTCAGAGTTCCAGGGTTGTTAAACTAAAGACCTGGGCCACAAAAAGTACAAAAATTAAAATATATTTAATAAAACTACACAACAGATTTATAAAAATGAGTGAGTTTTTTCCCCATTTTGTTTCAAAAATGAGCAAAAGTCCTCAAAATTATTGATTATTATCTTTTCTGCCAAATGTCCAGGATTATAAGTTTAAAAGTGGTGTTTTTGCTCAGTGGAATCTTATTATATATTTATTCAAATGTCTGTCGCAGCTCCTCGTCAAGTACTAATAGCTAACCGGGTTCCGTTGGAATTTTGAGCGAATGTACCTTAACACCCGTATGGATGGTAATTCAGATGTGGATATTTTTTAACACGATACATTTGACCCTAACTAAAATACCTCACAAACAGAATACAAGCTAAAGGTGAAATTCTTTAACAGAACTGCTCTTCCGTTGTCTTACAGACCTTTTAAAACGTACGGATTGGGCTCCGGCCATCGTCCCCGCCTCGGCCGTTCGGAAATGGAGGCGCTCCATACTCACTGCGCTTCATGTGTAAGCAGGCGGTGCATGATGAAGCCCGAGCCTGGCACCTCCTGCGACCTTCTTGTCTGCCCGCTGGTCTGTGGCGCTGTTTTCCACTCTTGTAAGATAGATGAGCATCGGTTGCTGTGCCCACTTGAGAGGGTACCATGCCTTAACAACAGCATTGGCTGCCCTTTTATGCTGACCCGAGGCAAGGTGGCGGAGCACCTCGAGGTGTGTCCGGCTGGAGTTGTGTGTTGCACCATGGAGTGGAACCGGTGGCCAGTAAATGACGAGGACTGTCGCCCCTACAGGAAGTCGGGTATGGACGCGGATGAGGAAGAGCAACTGGACATGGCGCTTGCCCTGCAGGACCAACGCACCATGTTGGCCTCGCTTAAAGTCGTATCCCTTGCACTAGCAAATTGCTCTGAAAGAAAACCCCAACTTGCAGAGATGGCCGAAAAGTCTAGCGTATCTGCAGGTGTCATGGTTCCCGACATACCAGTTGAGGAAGACACGGATGGGGCATCTGTTCAGTGTTGCTTGAAAGACATAATCAGTAACGGGATTAATGGTTTGAACGAGGAGCATTATGGTGAGCTTTACCAAACCACGGTGGAGACGACTAAAAGCCTGTCTGCCGCTCTGAATGTTCTGACGCGCCTCAACGCCACAGACACAACCACCATTCCAACTACAAGTGGTGTTGCAGCACACCCAGAGTTCAGCGGAGAGTTACACGAAACGTTCCTCATGAAAGATGAAACCGGGTCCAACTGTGATAAAATAGCGAGTGGGGTTAGTGGTTTGAATGAGGAATTGCAGCCTGAACATCATCACACCTTGATGGAATTGGGGAGAAGCCTGGCCTCTGCTCTAGGTGCACTCGGAGACGTTGTCCAAAGCTCAGAGCCGAGCTGTATGGTCAGCAGAGCCAATGGCGGAGCCCTTCAGTCAGGTACCGTTGAGTGTTCAGATATTGAAATGAAGGATAGTAGCTCTGAAAATGAGGTTGAGTTTGGGGCAGATGGTCAGATTCATGATGGGGAAGCAGACCAACTTCCTGGCCGCATTAGTAAAGAACTTCGTCATGAAACTGCAGTCGGACGAGGAGATGCAGATCAGCAAAGGTTGCTTAACAGTCGTCCCGATGCTCTAGAATCTACAGTGTCACAGGACCATTCCATGGAACCAGCTGAGACAGATGAGTGTTCAGATGATGGCGTTTCTTCGGCGTTTGTTGGACCGTTAATTCCACACAGACCAGAAGTGAGATATGATCTAGCCTCCGCTGTAATGCTAGAGACATCCGAATCCCAGACTCCACTTTTACAGCCGGCTGTTCATGCCCAAGCTCTGGTTGTTCCCAGGGACAGCGCGTTGCCTTCCATAGTGTTAGACATTGAGGATAAAGCTTTTGAGAGGAGACTCCAAAACCTTCAGTTGCTCCGCAATTTTATGCCTCTTGCGCTTAACGGACAGAAGAGCTGCTTTCCTGAGAGTTTGACACTCAAGCAGCACCGATGTAAGATGGAGGACAAAGCTGTGGACACATCGGATCTGGAGCAGGAGCCTCAGGATGACCCCTTGGGCCTCGGTGAGATCGACTTCACGGCTGCAGCACTGCTGTTTAGCTTGGAGGAGCCAGCACGTGCCCGAAGGATCTCCGATACCGTCTGTGCTATCGGTGGCTCAAGTGTGAATTTTGGTACTCAGACCTTCAGTTTCCCGACTGCCATCTTGGCATCTGGCACCATGGTCGGCGAGGTGGCGTCTGCTTCGGCTTGTGACCGGGCTGTACCCCGACTGTCGCAGCCAAGTCTTTCTCAGCGATTACTTTTGGAGCATATGGTCCCGCAACCCAGCTGGATCCCACGTGAAGGCTTCATGTTCACATTTGAATGCGGCCAGCTGTTCCGCCGGGAAGAGTTCCTCGCGCACTTCCGCAACGTCCACGGAGACATCCACTCAGGGCTCAATGGCTGGATGGAGCACCGATGCCCACTCGCTTATTATGGCTGCACATATTCCCAGCGCAGGTTCTTCCCATACAGGCAGGGATCAAAGATCATCCATGACAGACACCTCAGGTCATTCGGGGTTCAGCCCATGATGGACGTGGACGCAGTAATTGAGTCTGGGTGTGATCGGTTGAGCGCGTTGCCTTTTGAGATCCTGCAGCATGTGGCACGGTTCCTGGATGGCTTCAGCCTGTGCCAACTGTCCATGGTGTCCCGTACCATGAGGGATGTGTGCGCTAGTTTGTTGCAGACTCGGGGCATGGTGGTGGTACAGTGGGAAAAGAGGCAGTATCCTGATGGGAGACTATCCTGGCAGATAAAAGACAAGGTAGGTCATTCTATAAAGGTTCTGTTTTGCTCTGTCGGGTTTTGACAACATAAATATTCATGCTAGCAAAGGTTAGCCGCTAATTCTGAGAGCTAAATATTTGCCCATATTACCTACAGTATATTATATACCTAGTTTTATTCTACCTCTGTATTTTTAGCCACTTCAGCTAATACCATACCGGTCTTCCTTGGTATGCTTTGTGTAAGACGTGACTGACTGTAGACCTGTCGATTATGAACCAGCGCAGAGTCAAGGACCACCTCGTTCGCTGCGCTGGCGTTGCTGTTTATCTGTAGGAAGGTTTTGCCATACGTCAAAGTCTAAATGTAACCCATCTCTCCTGTAGGTGTGGCGATTCAGTACATCCTTTAGCCCAGTGACCCGGTGGGAGTTTGCTGACACTTCCTGTATGGCGGAGCACCTGAAACGATGTCCGTATAACGAGGTCCATAGACAGGTGGAAGCTGTGCCGCTGCCGTGCATGTACACGACCAGGGAGTTTACCCGAGACGGCCGATCACTCCGTTCAGTCCTCAAGCCAGTATTTTCTTAGCAACAACAAACACTACCGCCACTTTAAACCCAGAGCAAAAGAGCTGCGGCACTACCCTCCCTCACCTTTTTGATCGGTAGTTTCCATGGATGTGTACATAAGACGAAATATTTTTTTGAGTTGAGATTATTTTTATATGTATGGTATATACCTTTAACAACGGCTTGGTTTATGGTCCGTTTTGATGACACGTGCACTGAAAAATTTCCCTCGTTTGCCTTGTTTCTCACAGAATCGTGTGCTAATGTCTCCTGACCACGAGGTGACTCAAAAATAACTCAAACGAAGAGCCTTATTTGATTCTGCGCATTCCATTCCGCCGCGGAGTCACTAGATTTCCCGTCAAGTGCTGTTACGCTATGCTACGCTACGCTACATCGCTATGATCGGATTAGACCCTTACGGGAGGAGGCGTGTTTCCCGAACGAGCGCCAGTGGCAATAACGATAAAGGAGAGATGATTTTGATTAGATTGTTGAGGCGATGTATCGCTAACCTCAGCTGGTGTTCATGGTTAGCAATCCACACAGGTTCTCCACCCTGTTCCTGGGGTTCCTGCTGTCCTACTCAGGAAGTAACCCCTCTTCTTCTCCGACGTCACCGATGTGCAAGTGCAGGGAAAACACTACAGTGTGCAGGACGGACGGTGTTCCAGGGCTCAGAACCTGGGAGTGCTGGGATTGAATACGTTTTCAGTTTTCGACGAGCAACAGCTAAGCTCGAAGCTGGCACACGTACGCTGTAATTCTGTATAATGGAAAGATTTCTAGACCTAATTCGGCCTGCTGTTTCGGTCAGAATGCTTTTCTTCCTCCCATTAAACAAGCATGGTCGCCATGTACCGTTTTCTTCTGCACTTTACCGAACACGTCACGGTTCATCATCCACCACGTTTATTTGAATAGAACAACTCCGCAAGCACTTAACACCTTTCTAAAGAAAACATAAAAACATTGTGTAGCATCTTCCTAAATATTGTAAACACAAAATAATCTAATTGTTTACATGTAACCATGTTCAAATACACAAGTGCATGTTGAATGAAAACGTCTGTGGACTGTCGCATTTATTTTGGAAAGATGTACAGTATGTACAGTCAGGTCATCTTTGGAGGTTTCGTCTCTCTCTCTCTCTCTCTCTCTCTCTCTCTCTCTCTCTCTCTCTCTCTCTCTCTCTCTCTC